>JAVBJF010000377.1:0-355012 GCA_033439095.1 Pseudococcus viburni
AGCTAAGAACCTCGATCACTTTCTTGAAAACGTACAAATTTTAATTTTTACACCGTCATGATGTCATGAACCACTAACTTCGAAAATGGATACCCATTTTTTGAGATGAAAAATGTCAGATCGCGAATTTGAGGAATTTTTGATTTTTATCAAATTCAAATCGCTCATTCAAACACCTTGAATAAAATTGAACCAAAACAATTTCTTGGACACCTAGAATAATTTTTGATGAAATTTTTCAAATTATTTTAATGGCAAAGTTGACACACTAGTCAGGTCTCAATTGTACAAAAAAAGGCTTCCGCGCGGGATTCCTGTTAAAATTATTGATTTTATGATTGATTGTTGTTCTAGACACTAAAACAAATAAATTTCGCTTAGATGCCTATTTTTCCTCTCCCCCCCTTTCACAGAGTCCCTCCCCCAACATTTCGAATGTGTGTACCGCCTAATCAATGGGTCGTAATGAAAAAATGTTCAAACAAAAGTTGTTCCTCAACACATTATAAACATTTTCATTCCTCATCAAAATCAATTTTGGAGCAACCCCTGTCGCCCAAATTTGGAAATGAAAATTTTTTAAGAAAACTTCAAAATCACGTTTTTTTCATTTTCAAGGGAAATTTTCGGAGATACGGGAAAATTTGTAATCACCAAAAGTATTCAGAATTGAATTTCCTTTCCAATGAACTGTTTCACGACCAGTTTCCTCAACTTTTCCTGACAGAGTAGACCTTTCCCCCTCCCCCTTAACTCAAAAGTTGGGCCCTTAAAAAAAACTTAACGATTTTTGTTCTTCAATATGTATTGTACAATTTCACTTGGTATCGGAATTCGTCGTAGAGAAGGGGATGGGGAGAGGTCCACTCTGTAAGGATAAGTTGTGGAAAATAATCGTGAAACAATTCATCGGAAAGGAAATTTAATTCTGAATACTTTTGGTGGTTACAAATTTTCCCGTATCTCCGAAACTTTTCGTTGAAAATAAAGCAAACGTGATTCTGAAGTTTTCTCAAAAAAAAAATTCATTTCCAAATTTGAGCGGCAGGAGTTGCTCCAAAATTGAAATCAATCATAAAATCAATTTTAACAGGTATCCCGCGCGGATGTACAATTAAGACCTGACTACACGGAAATTTCATAAAAATTGCATGAATTTAAATGTAAGTAGTTAGTAGCAGGTCAACTCTCGATTCTACTCAATTTTTTTTTTTGGGGGGGGGGGGGTGTCTCCTTGATGGCTTATTTACATAATCAGCCTCAAGGGGGGAGGGGGGCTTGAAATTTTTTGCCATATTATCCAACTTTGAAGACTCACTCGAGATTGGTTAAATTTGAAGGAAAACTGTTTGTGGGGTTAGAAAGAAAACTGATGGGAGATTCAAAAACAATAATCACATTTTAAAAAGCTCAAAGTTGAACTTTTGTAGTGAAAGCTCAACTTTCATAATATGTGCAAAAGATGGAAGACTACAATTTAAAAATCCGAAAAATTACAATGAAGAGCATTTTTTACCCTTTTTCCAACCAACAAATTCACAAAATGGTATCTTGACATTCCTGGAGGCTACAGGGGATCCTCAATTTTGACCAAAATTCAAAAAATAATAGATGAGAAATAACGTAACTAATAGATTTCTGCTAATCCGAAGGCTCTGAGTTCGAGTATGTACTCATTTTTTTCCATCCGATCCCTCTGAACCGCCTCTATCTGTCCCCTTGATAAGATCAAAATTCAAAAAAATGAAAAATAACGTGTTACGAGTCATTTGTTAGGTTTTTGAGAGCATTGAGGTCGAATTTTTGCAATTTTTTCGTATTTAACCCATAGGGGTCATTGCTCCTTCATTAGGATATGGTTAAGCTTTTGTCTGAATTGGACAATGGAAGGACATTCAAATAGAATATGGTTTAAATCACAAACTGATCTGGTATTTGGATGTAAAGGGCAAAAAGGATTATCTGTAACAGTTATTTTGAAAAGGTGATTAGGAAGAGATGTATGTCTAGTATGTAATCTTATTATAGAGGTGCGGTAGTAAGTACATATATCTAGATAATTCTTTAATTTGAAAGAACCAAGGAAGTTTTGGAATTTCTGGTTGTATGAGTAAGTATCCTGATTGGTTAGAGGGTAGGTATGGGTTCTAATCGTAAAGTAGGTTGATAGGTAATCAGAAAAATTTTTTAGCTCAATTTTGAGGGGTTTGAGTAAGTAATTTAAATTTCGTAAACATCAAAAGTTCCACAAATTTACGATCTGCAACTTTCCAACCGTCTTGTAGAGGGCAAGAAGGAGTGTGTAGAAACTCAAATCGCACCTTTTTAGGGTATCCGAAGTTCCCAGCAGATTCCATCACCCAAAAATTACCAAAACCCTAGTTTTTGTTTTTTTTGAAAATGACTCCTCTTTGAGATTTCCTTGCTTCGCCCCTTTTGAGCTAGGGAGCTCAAAAAGCATGACTTTTTGAGTAAATTAGGGTAAATTGGTCAAAAAGCTTGACTTTTCAGGACCGTCATGACTTTTTTGAAAAAAAGCTTGACTTATCAGGACAGCCTAACCTGTTAGACACCCTGGTCTCCTACTCAAAATAAACCACCTCGACAATTTTTGTCAAAATCCAAGATAAATATTTTAATTTTCGACCCACCCCAATTGATAGATAGTTATGGTAGGTTCAATATAAGTATAAAAATTAGAAAATTTTGCATGATAACTGAAGAGTTCAAAAACATCAACCCACAAGTATACCCACGTAAATACACAAAAGGTGGTACAAGTCGGTATAGTAATCAGTATTCTCCACAAACATACAGGTCGAGGAAGTAGCTTATATAGCACTTATCGCCATTACCACTGCCTTTTCACTTCTGTGAGCTTATAAATTACGACCGCGAATAATTTGTTATCCTCTAAGAGCTCGCAAAAATACAACCCGTCCGAGTTAATATGACGCTGATATGTCTTTATCTGCGTTCTTCGCTGCTGGCTGCGAATACGACACGTATTTCTTCGCCGCAGCGTGCCCGATTGCTGCCCGCAAGGAAAATGCACTTTATACTACGCCGAGTTTTTCGTTTACGTCGATGTATTGTAATTAATTACGTACACGGTACAAGGGCATGGAAACAGCATGATGTTTTCCGACTCGACTTGGTGAATTTTAACGCGTTATAATCGCAAAGCCAGTAATATATTTCATCAAATACATACATTGTTGTACACAAATGTTTGTGTATTATTTTTTCAATTTATAAAACAAATTACACTTGGTGAAAAACTCACCGGTGAGTAATTGCCACGCATAAAGCGGTGAGTTTGAAAAATGATACGAGAACGGGTAAAAGAATAAAGAAAAATTGATAAAGAGGAGATCGAAACCAGAAGTCGTAAATTTTGTTTCAATTTTCCTGCTTATAATTGGGGAATAATGACAATTCAGAATAATTCGAACCATATATGAAGCAGTTCAAAGGGAACCAAGGGAAAAATTTTTAGAAACAACCAATTTTTAAAAAATTTGAAACAAAAATTGTTGAGTTTCTACTCCTCATATTTAGTAAATAGGTATGTAGAGGTAAAAACCTTTGAAATATCACTATGTAATATGCACTTTATGAAGCTTAGACATCTTAAATATCTAAAGAATAGTCGAGTTTTCAATTTTTTTTGTGAAATATCACTGGTGCATAAAAACGAAAATACATTTTTATTCTAACCGGAATGAAAACTCTGACAAAATGGGAGCAGGGGCGTGGCCATGGGAGGGGGCCCCCCTTTGGAGTCAGGAACTTACGTGAAAAAATGTCCTCTTGGAGCATTGATAATCAAAATTTCTCAAAGCTTCGCTCGGGCATGAATCAAAATCACAGTTATTATGAACTATTTGAATTAACTATGCAAAAAATGACTCCCTTTTGATATTCCAAGTCTCCATACCCACTTTTCACCCTCTCAAAAAAAACTTTTGACCCCAATGCTAGGATTTGTTAGGTATTTTTTTGGGGGTGGAGGGGTCAAGAGCAAAATAATTAGTATGTAAGTTGTTCGTTCGAAAATTATATTTTCATCTGTTTTTTTCCTTAAACATGCTATGCAAATCGTACGAAAACTTTGTAAAGTTTGAATTTAGTGTTTTTATAGTAAAAAGTAAAAAAAAATTAAGGTAGGGGGAGGGGGGGATGAATTCAAAATTTCTTAAAAGCTATGAAATTTCGGACCCTTCTATGAGAAATTTCTGGCTACGCCATTGAATGGGAGGGAGAGATGGTCTTCTACTTAGAATATTCAAATGTCGAAATTTCATTATTTTCATACTTTTTCCCATGATTTTGATCTTGAAAGAACTTTCTAAATCCGAATCAGACATTAGGTGAAATTCTAACTTTTTGAAAGTGAAATAAGTTTTACTGATTTTCCGATTAAAAATTAATGAACTAAAAAATCAATGAAAAGTCACTCAGAAGGTCAGAACTTCACCAAATTTGGCTGATTCAGGTCAGACAGAAAAAGAGAAATCTACAATCCTTGTTTCCTAAACATATTTCAGACTTTATAAATGCCCTAAAAAAGTTGGAGTCGAGATGAAAAAATATGTAGGTAATTTCTAGAAAAAATATTAATTTTTTCATGTTCCTTAGAAAATGTTATCAATGCTTTCACGAAATTTCTCAACTACGTGAATAAAAATTCAATTTTTGTAATACATAACTTGAAAATAGAAATTTTGTCAACTTCAAAAGACAGCTTGTCTATTCTGACTCCCTACACCTCTCTCATCTCGCTACTCCAATATTCTACCCATTTATTCACCATAAACCCCGAACCGCAAATTTTTTCAAACTACCCAAAAAAATAAATAAATAAACCTCGCCAATAAAAAAAACTACTCCAACGGCAACAACACAACAATAAGAAATCCATCCAACCTTTCCTTATATTATCTCCCCGGCACAATCCTATTTCCCAAACACGAATAACCCTAATTCAAAACAAATCCTTTAATTGGGCCCATTCCGCGGTCGTCTCGTATTTTCCAGCCATAAACATCCAACTGCACCGGCCTTACCAATCATACCAGTATACCAGGACGACAGAGAAAAATCCTAAAATCCGCAATGATCGAAAAATGCTTTTTATCGTGGACATTTATACACGCGGGTATAGCTTTTCATTGAAGCTGCGCTGGGCTTTTTTCTCGCTCCGCGCGTTATTTTTCTCTTTCAAAACTTTAAGATGCACCATAAAACGGTGAATTCGTAAAAATAAGCTCGTTTTGAAAAACCGCCGCGCCGGCCGGCCATGTCGTACGTATAAAAAAATAAAGCCCGAGTTTTCTGTTGGATGGAAAAATTGGCAATTTTTTAACGTGGGCGAATTTTCATTATTTTTTATAACCGTGGCTTGACTGGCGAAAACGAAATGAACCAGCCGACAGCCCGAAGTAATATAGCAACCTTTTGTATTAGATAAATTTCCTCGATGTATTACTTTGTGTGTTTAAGGCGTGTTTACGTAAAGATTCAGTGGGTTGGAAAAATTATAATTTCAAATGAGCGACCTTTTTCAACGCGAAAATTACGAAAATGCTTATCTTTTTCCAAAGTCAAAAATAAGCTAATATTATTTCTCGAAACAAAAGGATTCGCACGAGGGAAAAAATAAATGGAAAATGCGTGTAAAATGTATCTTAGTAGAAAGGCAACCAAGCCATAAGAAAAGAAAATCTACAGCACGCAAAATTTCATCAAAATTCGACAAATCGAGGGCTAAGAGCACAAAGGTTGTATCTGCCATAAAAAATATTTCGAAAAAGTTGAAATTGATAAGGCTTTCACAGTGTTGTAATTTTTTTATTTTACGAAATTTCTTTTTCTGTAGTAGCTGTATAGTATGCAGCAACTGCAGAAAAGGGAATTTCGAAAAATAAAAAAATTACAACACTGTGAAAGCCTTATCAATTTCAACTTTTTCGAAATATTTTTTATGGCAGATACAACCTTTGTGCTCTTAGCCCTCGAAATTCAGAACATCTATTTCGATCTTCATTTCAAAATTATCAGTAAACTTCGAATAAATCCAGCAAAAATTCCCCAATGGCATAAAATTTTCAAAAATATATTCCATCTCCAACTTTATCAAGCATCCCTTTCCCAGATAAACTTTCCAAATTACATTGAATTCGGAAATTTCCCCACGCCGAAAGTTTTTTTCGTTTTAAATCTTCGACGTTTTCTTATTCCTTCATCGAGTCGGCCCATCTAAAAAGTATGTTGGAAACCGGCCGAAAGCCATTTTCTTTTGATTGCGTTCCACACGAACGTTAAATTTTCGTCCACCGATATGCCGATATCGCATAAAAGTCACGTACTGTATATCTGAGAACAGCACGACGAACTGTTTCTTCCCACCAGATACTTTATCCTTTTCCGGGCCGCAGCCGTTCCGATGCGAAAAATCTTTCTTTCAAAAAGAAAATTGAGTTTTCCTCTACTCTCGCGTCGTCTTCGTCGGACGCGCAGCAACCGTCGCGTCCTACTTTTCCTTCGCTCTCGCGTTCGCCTCTCACGACTTTATTATTATTGTTATTAGCGTCGGAAGAAAGGTTTTCCATGTAGGCTTTTCTTTGCTGCGGTAGTTTATACGCGGGTAATTGTCGTTCTAAAAATTCGGCCAATTTGCCGCCGCCGAAATCCAACTTTCTTCCAAGATATTGCACAATATGCGAGGATATTTGTACCAAAAAACAAGATCTCGCTTTTTTCTCTCCGTAAGGCTTTCAAGTTGTAAAAAACTTCGAAAATCAGTATGTGAATTTCTAAAACCAGGCATCATTGTCTGAATATTCCAAAAAAATGATTTTAGTGACTTTTAGAAGTGAAAAAAGTGACAAAAAAGTAACTTAATAATGAAAAAAGGACCATTTCAATTGAATTTTGATGTTTTTCAGACCTTTTATGATATTCATGAAGCACGAGGGAGAGAAGGGGAGGTATTTTTTCGTGTGAAGTACTTACAACCTGAAATTGTGTAGAAGCATGATTTGAAATACCTAAATGTGGTGTTGAATAATTTTTTTTCAAAAACCACTACTCATTTTTTATGAGATTTCGAGATGCCCTTTTCCATCCACAAAAACGACTTAAATTCAATACTAAAAATTTTTGACTCCTCGCCCCTCCCACATAAAAATTTGAGGATTTTAATTTATTACAGAAAAAAATCTTAAATAAAAAAGTAAAACTTTATTTTAAAGAAAAATTATAAAGCTTTGAAAAATGAAACACGTAAATGATGTCAGGGTATAGGTATCTACCAAATCATGCGAATGAAAATTCGGGGTTTTCTGGGCTTAAAATTTGAAAATTTATTTACAATCATTGCTTCCCCCGCCCCCTCCAAAGAAAAACATGTTGCCATCTTTCCGGCTTGCTCCAATACATAGTATGAAAAATTGATTGGGGGGGGGGGGTGTAAAATATCAATTATTTTGTTGAAATATATTAATGTGTTGAGCCTAAACGAAGCGAAAGCGAAAATTTTTGCTAGAAAAAAAACTTTGAAATTTGAAAATTCATCACATTTTTCTCATTGAGATTTCCCAAAACGTAACCAATGATTTCGAATTCTCTTCCATTCCCTTCGGGTTTTTTTAAACATCACATCGTGGGCAAAAGTACGTATTTTTTTCTCATCACAGTTTATTAAAAAAAAGTTTCCAAAAAAAAAAGATTTTCAATCAATTTTGTAGAAAAAAAAGTGTGTAAATTACCCCCGAGCTTGGGTATGGAGGTTTTTTTTTGAAGAATTCATAATTTAATGGACAAAGACATGTAAGATATCAATTACTTTGTACCCTACGGTGAACAAGAATGAAAAATAAAAAAATTAGTCAAGAGAAGCAATCATTTGACCCACGCGGAGCGAGGGTGAGATTTTTTGAAAAATCTATCTAAAAAAATAAGTAAAACAACACTTTTCTATAAAAATTCCAGAGAAAATTCTCAAATTCCTTGACTTTTTCCAGGTTTTCCAGAAAATGGCTACCTGTTCCGCGAGATTCCTCCATACAACAGGTGACATCACTGGGGTAGTACAATACTAGAGTGCCACGATGTATGCACCTGTTTTTTTTTTTTCAAGGAAAAATGGCAATTTTTAAGATTTTTTCAATTTCATAAAAAATCAAAAAAGTGATCAAAATGACATTTTGATGCAAAAGTGACCAAAAGTAACATTTTCGGGCATCATAGCGGAATTTTTGAAGAAAAAAGTAACTTTCAGTAACTTTTTTCGAGCAAAAAGTGATCAAAAAGTGATCAAAAAATGACCAAAAATGGCCAAAAAGTAACCAAAAGTAACCAAAAATTCAATTTTTTTCGAGGGCAATTTTTTACAGTTTTCTGGGGGGCGGCTTTTTTTGTAGTTTCCTGCATCAACTGAAAAGATGTGAATAATTTCATTTATTAAATTCGTTCGTCAAAACAACAAACAAATTAACACTACAGTTACGCAGTGTAATATTAAATATAATTATAGGAAAACCTTCAACTTGGCGAATTTTTGGAACAAAGCTTACATTACTCATTTTTTTTCATTTTCACTTCTAAACTCGTAATTCAAGCGTTCATCTTATCATTAAATTTCCGCTGAATCTGCTCGGGTTTCTCGATGATTTTTTTCCGGCTTCCATAATTGATTCTGCCGTTGATAGAAGCTCTTCAGCGATCGAGATACCAAAAAAATCTTTTTTTGGCGGATTTTTTCAATTTTTTATAACCCAACGAAAATATTTCGTCGTATGTTTTTCGTTTTTCAGCCACTTTTTTCTGGGCTTTGGCTAAAGACTTTTTTAATGTGTCAACATCCTTTCGATTCTTTTGCAACTTTTCTTAGGTTTCCCGATAACTAGCAAAAATCAGTTTTTTAATTTTTTTCTTGAAGAATTTTGAAAAATAGCAATTTTTACGTGAAAATTTGAATTTTTGCCTGGAAGTGCGAAGAAAAGGTGACTTTTGAGGGGAAAAAAGTAACCAAAGTGACTTTCAGACGTGAAAAGTAACCAAAGTGACTTTTAGACGTGAAAAGTAACCAAAAGTGACTGAAGTCGAAAAAAATGACCAAAAGTGACTTTTGAAGGAAAAATTAACCAACTACGATGCTTGTCAAAACTAATGATGAAAATTTTTTCGGCAAATACCTGAGAAATAACCTCAACTTTTCTAAAAATACACGCACACTCGATGAAAATTAAAATTTCTAGTCAACAAAGTTACAAATTTTCCATTTCGAAAAATTCAGACTTCAGGGTTCTTCGTCGTTTTGGCGAGGAAACCGGGTTACTTTGAAATACCACACCGTTGACGATTCAAAATTGTATCCGTTATCGCGTGTTAGCAAATACTAGTACATGCAAGGACATCACGTAACCTTTCCAAATGAAAAGACAGCAACTTCAAAAACCTTCGCCGACTCTCATCGCCGATAAATGTTTCAAAAAAAGTATATTTGACGTTGGACACCTATCGTAAATGTCGTTAAAATTGACAGACACTTCCACACTTTGCATAATACCTTCATTTTTTACGAAAAAAAAAGTCAAGAGGAAACTTGCTTGAAATTTCGAGCGATAATACGCGTCAACTTTATCACAACTGTACACCGATAAGTCATGCTTTTGAAGTAGGAAATTTTATTCTGACGTAGGTACTTTTCGATTTATCGCAGCCATTTTACTTTTTTCCTTCAATAAAAAAGCAAAAAAAAAACAAACTCAAAACATCTCTCGAATAAACCATATAACAAAACAACTACACGCAGGTATATAAAGTCGAGATAACAATAAACTTATATTCGCGACATTTTTTTCCTCCGCCTTTCTTTTCCTCTACGTTCTTTTGCGACCTTCCAGCGTGCACCTACAGATTGAACGTCATAAAATGAATTTTTACGAGTGTATTTTCAATCGACATAAAATACAGATTTGAAAAAGCTTTATATACGTTTTCCATACAGTCATATCGTACAGCCATGAGAAAAAAATCATTCTCCAGGTAAAAAATCGACGAAAATCCCGAAGATTCGAATTCACCCCGCGTTCGGCAGCTTTTCCATCAGCGTGTAATTTCTTTTTCGGCTACAACGAGCACGCTTATATACGTAGAAATAAATCTCTTTATTTCGCGCGCGAATTGCCATGCCGCTGTCGTAAAATCATGCTCACGTGTTACCCGACCGAATCTTACATATATGAAATCTGTATCGGTATAAGTATAAAATTTCGAAAATACCCAAGTAATCAATTCTTCTATATCCGTGTAGAGCGAAGAAGAAGAAGGAAAAGGAAAAAAATACGAAATTTCGTTTAAGAAAAACCATCACCAATTTTACTACTTCGAAGAGCTGCGTTCTTTTGCCGATCCAACGATTTCGTTTTGCCGGAGATTTTTATTGCAAATACGTGTGTACCTGCAATCGCTGTATAGTATACGTATATCGGTCTAATACGTAAGCCAACGAACAATCAAGATTTACCAAACTATACTTGGATTTTAACAAGTTAACTTTGAAAATCAGCCAATAGTATTTACGTATTGAATGAGCATTATTTTATTGGTGCAAATTCTTGAAGAGTCAGCAAAACTTTTCGTAATCATTATTCTTTGAAAGATTATTCCATTTGTAGAAACGATTTGGAGTTGAATTTC
This sequence comes from Pseudococcus viburni, assembly GCA_033439095.1. Lineage (NCBI taxonomy): Eukaryota > Metazoa > Arthropoda > Insecta > Hemiptera > Pseudococcidae > Pseudococcus > Pseudococcus viburni. The sequence continues at coordinate 10,708 of JAVBJF010000377.1, forward strand.
AGATTTGAACGAAGATGATGTTTTAAATCTAGGTCTGGAAGATGAAGACAATAATGAAAAACAAAAATGAAAAAATTTTAAAGAAAAATGGGAAAAATGAAAATTTGTACTATTTTTGGAGTGAATAAGATGCTGAATTTTCTAGTTTTTTCTTACCCTTTCCCCTTTAAAAAAATTTGTGCTTCAATTTTTTCACACAATTTTTTTCTCACCCTTTCTCCTTTAAAAAAAATACATGTTTCAAATCGATAAATTCCATGAGCTTCTGCAAATTTTTTAGCTTGCGCGGATTTTCGGACTTTTGGTACCCAGTAAATACCTTGATTTCAGTTAATATGGTCGAAATTGTCAAATTTAAAATTTTGAACAAGATATAATTATATTTTTAAAAAGCAGGTATTTCGACATAATTTGTGGAACAAAACGATTATAACAATTAAATGTATCCATTTTTCAAAAAATGTTTTCGTTTTATAACTTTTTCAAAAATTACTTACCTACATACCAAAGTTGAAAATTAACTGTATAAGTACAAATTTTCGCATTATCGCGTCACATAAATACAGGTTAGTCCCTCTTTACTTTTTTTATTACATCATATTTCACTATTTTGAAAAAAAAACAGCACAAGAAAATGCTCATAACTTATTGCATAGCTAGATCCATCATAAATCATTTTTAGCAATTAATTTGTACCTAGGGTTATTAAAACGTTGTTCTTATTTCACAACTTTTCGATTATGTGTCCATAAATTTCGTAAAATTCACTTTTTCACCACAAATAGATTTTTCAAATTGACCAAAATCTTGATTTATTAGAGGAAACGCGAAAATTTTTAATAGTCTTTCGAACTGGCGATAAATTTTTTTTATAAATGAATTTCATATTTCTTCGATCACTTCAATGTAAAACCTCCAGTTTTCCAAATCTTTCTGTTCGATAATAATTTCGATTTTTTATCACTCCCTTTTAACGATGACTTATTGAGATTTCATTCAAAACAGCAAACTTTGAGCTTTGCTCATGCTCACTTTTTTGACTCTCATTAAGATATAAAATATTTTCCCCGAACTCCCTTAAATTTTCTCTATCTTTTCAATCTATGATAACGTCCATTTTTTCCTACCTCTTTCCTCGTTTCAATTTCTTATCACTTCATCCAAATTACGAATTTAAAAAAATACAACTATGAGTCTACCTCCATAAAAGTTCAATATTCAAAATTGAATTTTCCATAAAAATGTAAACTTGATTGTTTCAAGACGATATTTTTTTAAAGAAGTAAGTACGTCATGTAAATCAATTGCATTTATCAAAGAAATTTACGGTAGTTATAGAACATCCGAACATAATGATCATGAAAAATATTAAACAATATTAAAATTTACTCACGAATCGCGGAAAGAAAACGCCATTGGGAGAAATAAATTCATACAACTAACCTGTAATCAGAAAACACAAATAATTTAAAATTAAAATATGATTAATAAGCAATAAGCAATTAAGCATGCACTTATCCATCCTACAAAAAAGTTACCTATTTACAAAACCAAGGCCAAAAATCTATACCATAAATATAGAAAAATGTTATAAAAAATTCTCAAAGCCAATTTTTCAACCAAATATTTTTAGAAAAAATCAAAAAATGGCCAATTCTTTCAAAGAAAATAAATAAATAAAATTTTGAAATATTTCTAGAAAATATATTATCTAATCAAAATAATACAGGTTAAACTAAATCAAAGTAATCACAGGGTTCGTGCTACAATCAAAAACCAAAAATTCGTACTTTATGGATCAATTTTCATTGATCTTTTGAAAATTTCGTATTTTTTACATTAGTGTTTTTTTAACCTTTTTTTTTTTGTAAATTTGTACTTGTTTAATGCTTACTTCTATACTCCCCTCTTGAATAGTTGAACTTTTTTCGTAAGTACCTACTCGGTATGAATCTTGTAACGTCTTCAAAAATTTTAAGTCTCAATTAAAGATTTTTAGAATTCTTCGAAAAGTATGAAAATCAATTTGAGCAGCTCAAAATTTGAACTGGAAGACAACATTAGTACTTTTTCAGCAATTGATGTTGAATTTGCAGATTAGACGAGTAATTTTTTCAATTTCTTTTTTCAAATTCTTCTTCAAAGGACAAAATGTTGAGTAAAAATTTTTAATTTTAAAATCTCACCTATGAGGAATACTATGATGATATCTTACACATGAAAAAAATTCTCATTTTGCTATCAGTATTGTATTCTGATTTGTACATTTAAAGGCAAGGAGGAGGATACCCGAGGTCTAAACTTGAGAATCAGCAAGCATATACTTTTTACTACAAAGTCACTGAGTGTATATCATCTATACTTGAATTTTACGATTTGAAATACGTATATGTACTTGAGAGGGACGCTTCATCAATGATTTGGAAGGGAGAGGATTTGAAAAAATACTTTTTTATTAAAGTTGCGGAAACTTGAAAAAAATGTCAAGTATAATGACGTCAGAAGAACATGCTTCAAGTCTACGCCCCTAGGATTATTCCTTAAGCTCTCTTCATTTTTGCTCTAGTTTAAAAAACTTGAAAATTTCCCAGAGGAAATCGTTTGCTCAAAATTTTTTATTTTATCAACTTTTTCGTGGCTTCCAAATTTGCTCAAACAATTAAAAAAATTGAAAAAAAATCTCATCAAAACGAAAACTATTCATAAAATGGGATTAACATTTTTTCCCTTTTTTCAACTTTTGACGCAAAATGGAGTGCCTTATGTACAGGGGGGGAAGGGAACTCAAATTTTTACCACAATTTTTTTGCAGAGTATCCACAATTATGTATTTTAGAAATGATTTTCCCCAGGTTTTCCAGACTAATTTTTCCAAGTTTTCCAGATCTTTTACACATAACATTTATGCATTTGTATGTACCTTGATTAAAAAAAAAAAAAAGCAGATTTTATATAAATTTTCAAGGTTTCTCATAGATATTGTGAAACTAAGAATTAAGTATCACGTTTGCAGGACTGAATATCTATTTCAGTAAGTATGACCTTTTTTTGAAACGAGAAAAGATTTAAGGAGGTAAAATTATTCACGTCAATTTATGATGAAAAATCGAAAAAATGTGTTTTAAAGAAAGAATTTTTTTAAATCCAAATTCATATCAAGTAAGTATAGAAATAGAAAATCGTAACGATGAAGCGTAAATTTTTTTAAAATCTGCTGTTTTAAAACATGTTTTTAAGATTTTTGAAAGAATTTTTCATCTATACTGGATGATTTTCTATTTTTTTTTTTTTTTTTTTTAAATCAAAACTTGCCCAGTCCTATCAAAACAAGGACAAAATTCAGGGTGTCCACAATATTTCAAAGATGATTTTCCCTGATTTTTCCAGATTTTCCACACAAATTTTTCAAAATTTTCGATGCTCTTCCTAGGACCAAAAAACGATTCAAATTCAATTCTGAAAATTTTTCAACCCACCCAACTCTCCTTCACTACAAAAATTTGAAAATTTGAAAAAATTTCAGAAAAAATTTCAAAAAAAGGAAGACCAAGTATTTCAAAGTAAAATTATAAAGAATGCCAGGGGTCTACCAAATCAAATGAATATAAAAATTCGGATTTTTCCAGACTCAAAATTCAAAGATTTCTTAAATTTTATTGTCCCCTCCCCTCCCCCTCCCAAAAAACACATACATGAAATTTATAAATCCACGCAATTCTCTGCAATTTTTTCAGCTTATACCAATAAATCAAAAAATCAATGATGAGGTAAAACATAAATCATTTTGTTAAAACTTATGAATGTGTAAATTTTTGCGAAAAAAGATTTTCAAAAAATGAAAATTTACCACTTTTTCCTCATTCAGGTTTTCCAAAACGTGGTCAATGATTTCGAATTCTATTTCATTTCCTCCCCTTTTTCATCAACATCGTGGTCAAGGGCATCATGGCATTTCTTTCTCACCACATGCTCATTAAAAAGTAAGTTTCATTCATTAAACAATGGAAGCATTGGGCCCGAGCGGAGCGAGGATGAAACATTTATATGATAAAATGAGCAGAGAAACACTTTGCAGGTGATTTATCCATTTTCTGAATTTTTACAAAATTCCAGCGAAAATTTCAAAATTTCCTGAATTTTCCAGACTTCCAGAATTTCTCAATTTTTCCAGGTTTTCCAGAAAGCACTCACCCTGTATTGACAAAATGCAATACTTTTTAATATCACTCTCCAACTTTCCAAATAAAAAAAGTAACGTATATTTCAGGCTACCTTAACCCCCGCCCTCATTCACCAATCATTCCTATTTTCCATAAAAGAGCCATTCAAAGAGACGTTGGATCACTGCATGATAATTTTATAATTTTTATGCAGCACTGATTCCAATTTTCAGATTTTTTCTAGATTTACCATCGTAATCTTGATCATAACTAAATCTGCATAAAATCCTTATCCAAACTCTATACACATACTAATTATTGGATTAGTGATTCGTAAGCATGCATTCGATGTACCGATGATACATAATTAGTGTTTTGGCAAGATACTCATGTAAAATTCTATACCAGTTATTTTGATAAAGATTTCAAGCATTTTGATATCCATACAATTTGTATTCAAATTTCCTATAATTTAATTATCACCTTTTTCAGTTTATACAATTTTTTCTCACGAATCAGGCTAAAATTAGTTTTTTTTTAAATTTAATTTTTCAACTTTCTTTTAGAAATCCAAACTGGTTGTATATCTGTACTTGTCAAAAAACATTTTCATATTGACTACTGGAATTCCATGGCCAATCTTCTCTCACTCGTCACAATACAGAGGACTCAAAAAATAGTAAAATACTCAATTTACAACATTTTACCGTATATACCATACCAGGCATAAATTCGCCATATGTACTCAACAATTTTCCTCTCAAATTACCCATTTTCTAGCCAAAAAAAGCATTTCCTTCGCTTCCATTTTTAATACATCACACGTATCCTACAAAACCCACGCCATTTTAAAATACCTCGGGAATTCTGAAAATCAGCCAATGAAAAACATCCGGTACGATATCATTACTCAAATACCAACATCATATCGCATAGATACCTGTACAGATAAGACCAAGTAATCGAAAAAATTACTCCCAGATCCAATTAGCAGCGGAAAAAAGCTGCAGTACTGATACGATATACCCCGCAACGTGCCCTGTCTTTTTTACCGTATCGCGTACACTCGATTACTCATAAAACACACACCCGCTACAGGTAGGTATATAGCTGAGTACAATATAAAGCACCCAAGAGCAAGATCGTGTACACACATCAATCTAATGGGCCCAGCGTGAACCGAATGTACAAATGGTGGGCAAAGAGGGTACCGCGAGACCTTGCTAACGTGTATTCCGCATGTATGGCACCTTCGAATTGCACTTTTTTTTCTGAGCCTGGGGACGCGGGTGGAGGAAGTAGGAAAAACGTCGAAGGTGCGATGAAAAAAAAGCAGCGAGAAAATGGAAAAAAGGACGCCGAGCGGCAATTTACCCGTTAATTATACGCTGCAGTTGGTCTAATTATGCGGGTGTAAAGAAGAAGGAAAGGAGAAAAAAAATATTCCGAAACGATTAAGTCACTGAATACACTATTTAATTAACAAAAAACCAGATGAATAATTCGCGAGGCGTCACGGCATCTCGATCAAAGTTACCGGGCGATATTTTTTCTTTTGCAATTTTCACAGGAAACGGATAAAAACCGGTTAACTGTAACGCGGTTAACGAGATTACACGCGGTTAGAATGTAATATGGTATAAGAATTATATGGGAACGTGAAATTGCATACTTCAAGGTTATATCGTCGCATTTTGCAAGTTATCACGCAGAAAAATCGCCATCGTCGGTGATACGGATGGGTGTAGTGAAACCATCGAATTTTTCGTTTCCAATTTTTTTTTTCGAGCCGTTCGATCGCAGGTGCGAATTTACATACAAATGATTTTTTTGCTCATGTAATGCCTCGAGCCTATATACATATTACATATAAAGTCGAAGGAACGTCTGTGTGTCGATTTCTTTCGGTCGTATTTTATATATTTAAGTATTGGTAAAAAATAATACTTAATTAATAATGCTAAATTAATACATCGATTAGCGAATAAATACACAATAAATGTAAATTCATCTATAGGCGTTCATCAGGGTCACGCACGTATTCTATAGATTTACATCGATATTCGTCGATATATTATTTTTTTATTATTTTTTATTCAAATGTGGGACTTTAGGCAGATCCACATGTATAATATATTTTACATTTTAGTTATATTATATTAAGTTGTAATACTTAAACCGCCTTCACATAATCCGAAAATATTGGTATCGATTTTACATTATCTACTTTATATGTACAAGTATCAATAATTACCCATATCCGAATTTAAATCCAAAAAAAATAGATTCGAATATTTTTCATTTACCTACCTACGATGAAACATCTTTCTCCACAAAAAATGATAATTTTTTTTTATAAATGTATTTTTATACTTTCAAAGCATGTATCGTATCTTGAGACTCGATGATAATTTACTACATAATTCTCATCTTAGGTTCCCCTTCATCGACAGAAGAACACATTTCATCGAACAACCATCATTAGGCAAAGTGGTCCAGTTAATGATACGACTTTGGATGAAAAAAGTACCAGTGGTATTTTTACGTTTTCTGTGCAACAACACTGGAAAGTTTTAGACTGATTGCAGCGCTGCATCAGCAGATTACCGGGTAACAACTACGAAGTGTTTGATTCGAGATGGCATAGATAGCGTACATGTATCGTGGATTGGGGTATGCTGGAATTTGTATTTTGGTTCTATGTTTTCCTATGTTGTAAGGGAAACAGACACCCTTACAGAAATACCCGGAATAATTCGAAGTTGCCTATATTCGAGTTTAGGGGTAAAAATCAAGTTAGATGAAAATAAATCCTCTTTTTTCGATTCAGGAAAGAATATTATGTTTATGTATAAAAATTTTAATAAAAAATTCAAGTTCCAATTTTTTTTCAATAATTTTTAATAAAAATAAGAGCATTTGCATCGAAAAAATTATTACAAGAATTCGTCAGGACTTATAACAATTTACTTATTGTCCTCAGTTTTTTCGTAAAATTCATAACATTTAACTCAATAGGTATAAAAAGTGATCTTATTGATATACTTAGCTAGATATGATAGCGTACTAAAAACATAGATTCAAAAAATAAAAATGTATCGAAGCGAAGAGGCAAAAAGTGCAGGTTCTCTCCCATGATAATTTTTTTTGGTGGAAAAATTTGCAAAAGTAATGGTGACGATTTTTTTTTTTGAAAATTTGTATTTTGATTTTAAATTTCTCAATTCTTGCACCTTCTTCTTACAAATATTTTGGATAGCTTCTGAAATCGAGGGGGGGGGTATCTATGATTCGTGAAAACCGGTACCATCCCCCCCATCCCCCCGCTCTCAAGAGAAAAAATATTGGAATAATTGAGTTCTATGTACATACGACCCAGAAAACGTATATTTTGATGTATCGCATGCCCATACACATGAGTTTGTTGATGCTCCTCTACGCCCCCACCCCCTGAATATGACAATTTTGTGAAATTTTGAAGTTAAAAAGTCATCCCTATTCTTGAATAATTCAAAGAACCATTTATAAACCTCTTTTAACTTAATTCTGCAACTTTTATGAGAATTTTACCAAAAATCTGTGAATTTTTCACATTTTCTCCCCCCTTTACCCAGTCTGTCGGGACTTAAGCAGCACTTAGGGGTCGGCAGACCCACATATTCGGATTCAGCACAAAAAATCCTGTAATTCGACACCAATTTCGACCATCAATATTTTCAGTCGAAAGTTTATGAAAATTGTGAACTTTCGAGCTTTCGCTGTGCTTAAAAGCAGCAGCTGCGGATCGGCAGACTAGTAGTTTTCAAAATAGGGAGCCATACACTAACTTTTGGGACAGGCCCAGCTTTCAATTGCTTCAGTCCATTTTCGGCAGGTTCATCTCTTGGACTATAAGTAGGTAACAATAGTTTTTGTGGAAATCATAATTTTAACAAATTTTTCCAATTTTTTTATCTACCTTTAAACTTAGTTGAATGAAACTTTCGGTATTTTTTAAAAAATTCAGCAAAAAAATAATTTCAGGTGTTTTTAACAAAACAAAAAATTTCAATTTGAAATTTTAAAAAAAACTGAATAATATAAATTGACAAGCTTCAATTTCTTTTTTGGGCACTCTCTTAATTTGAATCAGCCAAATTGACTGATTAAAAAAAGGCAAAATTGAGTCACTGAAGAAATCAGTGAAAAATTTACTCATTCAATTACTTATTGAATTTTCATTTTTGAATCAGTAATTTTTTTCTTGGCACCGATTCAATCAGTAAATTGAAATTTTTACTGATTCATTTCAGTATAGTTGAGAAAAAAATTACTGATTCAAAAATGAAAATTCACTAATTGAATCAGTAATTTTTCACTGATTGTCAGTCAAATTTCACAGATTATAACAGTAGAATAAGTGAAATTTTACTGTCAATCCAATGACTCAATTTTGTCGATTTCAATCAGTCAATCTTCAGTTTTTGACTGATTCAAATTAATAGAGTAGCTCCAACGTCAAAATTTCAATCCAAAATGAAAATTTTCAACACCTACTAACAAATTTTCTTATTCGTCTCCCCTCTTCATTTCCATTAATGCATTGCATATTTCTCAAGTTAAAACCCGAAATTTGAGTAAATTATTTCACTTAATTTTTCAAAAGTTAAAACCCGAAATTTGAGTAAATTATTTCACTTAATTTTTCAATGAAAACCATCAAGTTGGCACAAATATGTAGTTGATGAAAAGTGAAGTTACTATTTTTTCATTTTTGAGAATAATTGGATGAAATAAAATTTACAGAAGTGCAAAAATAGTCCTTGAAAATAAAGGGCGATACCTACTTAATTCTTAATGTTGAAAAACATCACCCGTTGAGTACCTATAGAGCTATGGGTGTATTTTAACTTCTAAATAATTAATGATCATTTTCAAAAAATTTGTGACTCACTTGATTTCTTATAACCAAAAGAAAATAATAAAAAAAGTTTTCACAATTCGGAAATTCACATACAAATATAAAGCTTATCTCAAAAATTAATAGAAAAATCATGATCATAAGTAGCACAAAAATCACAATAATGATCAGAAATTTTGTAAATCAAAAATTTAGGAACATTTTCCACTTGAAAAATAGAATGATATGGCCATATCAGAATTTTTACCTTAAAAAGTGAAAGCTAAATACCTAATTAATTTTGAAAAATTGTTGAGATGAATTTCATTCCATTTAAAGAAAATTTTTGATATTCGATATTCATTAGAAAGTCAAATTTGATATAGGAAAATGAAAAATTATCGCCCAATTTTTTCAAGTAGCAATTCTCTCAATAAAACAATGAATTTTTGTTTAAAAATCATATTGCAAGAAATGAATATTTCCTCTCAATATTCAATTTGTTTTAAAAGTTTTGTCAAGTTAATAAATATTCATAAGAAATTTTTCAATTTTTTTATATCTGATAAAATGTCAATAGATACTGAAGATAATATTCTTTTTAAAAATTTGTTTTCAAGTTTTTTGATGTCTGGCATAAAGTTATAATGTCAATGCACTTTATTTGGAGCTTTCATAGCTCAAAATTTTTCAAATTGTCCCTCGGCCCTAAAACATATGCACGTTAATAATAATAATAATAATAAAATTTTCTCATGGCTTCTACTGGATCTAAAAAATGAAAATTTTGCTATTTTATAGATTTTTTGGCCATTTTCATACTAATTTTCCTGTTTTAAACTTGACCAAAAAAGAACCCTCTATTTTTATCCTTTGATTGAAAAATTCAAGAAAGATGAAGATATTGAAATTCTTGCTTTATGCAGTAAAATCATTGAAATTCTCGCTATTTTCCAGTTTTCTTGCTATAAAGGTGAAATTCTAGCTATATTCTGGTTGTTTTTGCCAGTTAGATACCATATTCAAATTATCTACATATAAAAATTCCAGTTTTCAATTGAGAACGAAACTATTTTGAAGGATTGGTGAACTGAATTTTTTTCTCCAAAAAAATTCAAAAATTATTGAAAAATCAATAGAATCATAACCAAGCACTCAGGGAAAAACTCAAAATTGATTCAATACATCAAATCTTTTTCTCACCTATTTCTCATAAAAAAAATTAATTTTGAAATTTTCGATAAAAATATCAGTTTTTAATTTGAAACTGAACGATAAATTTTGAGAAATGAATGAATTTACAAGTCAATCAAGAAGTTTCATGATTTTAACCGAGAAAATCCCAAATTTTACATTGTTGAAAGGAGATTAAATGAATTAAAATTTTAAATAATTCAACTCTCACTGAAAAAAAATGAGAAATGAAAAATAAATACCTAAAAAGTGTTTAAAAAATGATAAATTTTATTCAAAAAAGTTATAATGGAACACCATTCAAAAAATTGGCAAAATTTATTCTAAAAAAATAATAATATTTATCGTAAAATTTGGTAAAATTTATTGCATAAAAATAAATTTTACCCAATTTCGCGATAAATATTATTTTTTCAGGATAAATTTTGCCAATTTTTTGAATGGAGTTCCGTTATATTTTTTTTGGATAAAATTTATTTGTTTGTTTTTTTAGTGCAGGGAAACGGTTTTTTTGATAAAATGCAAAATACCCAAATGTTTTTACTCAAAATTAAATTTTTTCAATTTTCCACAAAAATGTTATCACTTTCCAAAAATCTTGACTCGTATCACACTTTTTCGATTGTAAAAGTAATCATGTTATTACTGAGGCACATACAACCTTCTCCCTTATCTCCCTATTCGATCTAATCCTGTTTTTATCAATCATATTTGATTTCAAATTCAATTAAATATCATAACAAAATTTTCACACTATATGCTTACTATTTTTCTTCATGGGCATCACTTCCTCAAACAAAATATACATCTCTCACTAAGTCACTATCACATCACGTTTTTCATATACCAGCACTTTCCACACCTAATACATTTTCGAGACATTGATTTCCGGAATTTAGAACACGACTCACAAAGACCCGATTTTTTCTACGCCGACCACACTGACCGCACCTAACCTCCTATCAACCCTTTCAAAGATACCGCATCCTCACACACATCTATTTAATTCGCGAGACGATTTGAATACCCTAGAAACATATATCAACCATCGAGGAATATACCGTTAGGTATATGCTATGTTTTGTAAACATTTTATTGTTTACGAGTTCGATCTATTGAAAATGCATCGGTCCGAAACGATGACAAATCAAATGTATTTCACGGCAATGCAGCTCTCAAACTATTAATGCGTTTTTGTTCCTTATTTAAATTCTTTTATACTGATACCGTTATCGAACCATTTGACCATTTGATTTAGACCATCGGATCGTAGAACCTCATAATATATTCGGCGGTACAGAATCAGTTTTCATCTTAGAGAGACATTAGTTCGGATAAATTTCTCTCCGGTTTTGAAATCTCGACTTCTTCGATACGTCGAGTTCATGTACACGAGTAAAATATTCGAAAAATGTGATAACTTGACAAATTTTCGAGCGTGCACGAATTACGCTAAGTGTATTTTCTAAAAAAAAGAAAAAAAAGAAACGTGTTATCAAGACAGAGATTTTATCAGTACAGGAGTATGGTAATGTCAAGGTACGTTGGTTTAAATTTTATTACGTAGATGTGTACATATTTTCGTAAGTTTTTTTTTCTACATCAAAATCTCTGATCGAATTTATACGTAGATAAAAAATACTCCAGGGACAAGGTAGGGAATTCAGGTGCCTCAGTAGTTTTTTTCACTCGTGAGTAGGTAGATATCGAAAACCTCATTTACAAGAATTTTCATTAAAATTGCAATTTTTCCAACATACTTTTTCCCATCGACAAAAAAATCTCGAAAAAAAAATTGCAAATGTAAAAAAAGTTACAAGGAACCTTGAGCTCCACTTTTTCTTAAGGCCGGATCTAGTAGTGCTGGTGGACGACCTTGGCAAATATTTATGCACTATCGGGCCCATAATCAGAACTAAATTTCAAATGTACGACAATTTCTTTTCATTTTAACAAAACATGACTTGAATTCCGTACGGGCTCGAATCTCCATCACTCTACATGTTCTCAGAATTCGACAACTGGTTCTCATTCAAATCGATTAAAAATCTACTCACTCTATCACGTTTAAAAAAAACATCATCTAATCGAATCCAAAAGTCAATAATGTCTGGTCACTCATCCACTCTCTGACATTAAACACCTTCGACATTTCTCCAAATGACTCACCCCACCTGCGATGGCATTTCCTTACACCAAGCCTTACGAGAAGTCGACTTTCAAACCAGTTTAGACGTAATTTCAATCGGTGTGAAGATAATAACCTGCTTCGAACGTAACTCAATTGCTCAAATTACGAAATTTTTAGCAGAAAAATAGGTCTGTAGCTACCAGGGGGGGGGCAATGCCCCGGAGAAATTTGTTAAAACTCCCTTGAAAAAACCAAAATATGGATTTGGTCATCTGATTCCATACGCTCAAAATTTCAATCAGAATCAATTTCCATTCAAAATTTTGAAAATTTTGAAAATTCTACTCGCTTTAAACTCTTAAATTCTAATAAATTTCTCATTAAAATACCAAGTTTTTGAAAATCTCATTTCAAACGTCAGAATTTTTAGAAATCTTGACAAATACTCAATAATTCTTATAAATTATTCTAAACAATTTTTTTTTTACAATGTTGTGACACTTTAATAACTTTTGAAATAAATTTTTACACTTTTGATCCAGGTTGGGCGATAGTTTTTTTTAAAGTCACATATAAAAAATGAAAAAAAATGAATAAGGCTGAAAAATTCATCAAATTCTGAATCAGCACATCGTGATTTTGGGCAGCAATACAATGCCTACTATGACCTTATACATTTTTCAAATTTTTTATCTTTGCAAAAAAAAGTTGAAAATTTGAAAATTAATCAAAAATACTGTTCGGTTCTTTGAATGTAGAGAATATGAAATTAGGGCGGATGAAAAAAAAAACAGATCTTGAATTTTTGACGAAAATTGATAACATAGTTTACTTTGAATACCGTATGAGACTTTTTCAAAAAAATTTGAGCCCTCTCTTCTTGCGCCGAGAAAAGCAAAACTAGGAGTTATGAGACCTCAAAGTTTTGTCATTAAAAAAAAAACACTCACAATTTTAGAAATTTTTGGTTCGAAATTGGATACACTTTTTGCCCTTTACAAGCTGATTGAAAAATTGCGAATTAAAAGTTTTTTTGGTCGTGTAGTATAAATTTTTGATGAAATTTTCTTGAAAATTTCACGGCAGTTCTGCTAACTGGATTTTGATTCCCGCAAATTTTCAAAAAATTCACGTCTTTCATTCAATTTTAAAAATAGAATCAAAAAATGTTTTCATTAAAATAAAATTATTTTTTGAAACGTTTCTTAGCAGTATTCCTACTAAAATTTATTGAAAAATTTTATCAAAAATTTTTCTTATTGATCAACAAAATTTTATTTTTATTTTGAAGATTTTGAGTGAGTAATATGAATTTTGTAAAAAGAAATTCTTGTAGCTTGAAAGATTAATGTAAATTTAATTTGTCTCATTTTTTTATTGCCTCATCTGGGACATCTTTTGCATCCCCCCTCCCTCCAAACCATCCAAAAATTCAAAAAACTGTAAAATTCGTGATAAAAATACAAGAAATGTTGGAGGATCGCGAGGTGGGGGATTCGAGTCGTCTAACACGTGAAACCTTCGGCCATATGTCGTTTAACCACCCTACACATGCAATATCATACTTCTATCGACGCTTCTTCATTCCAAGCACGCACCAACCGCATCTTCCCTCTATTCTCGGCTTTGTTTATACAAACACCTCGAATTTTTTCGGCCATTTTCACATAACTTAACCCGGCGAGTATTTCCAACAAAGGAAACGAACCTCTTATCACGCCTGGTGCTTCTATAATTAAATCGTCGCGTCGAAATTAATACGTAGGTTTTACAAAGTATTCGACTCCTTTTCCTTGAACAAAGTGTCCCTTGGCATAATAATGACCCTATTAACGTCAACCATTTCCCTCCACAAATGGGTTAATTTTTCCCAAAACCGAGGCCAATGAACTTTGGAAAAATTTTCATGAAATATTTCTATAGCTTCGATTATACTAATACGACAGGTTATAAGGTCCGGCGCGAATCTGTTTCACGATGGCGTTTGTAACATTGTATTATACCCGGTTACCAAACTAGTTTCCCTGTATCTATTATGGTCGAGTTTTCGGATGCCATATTCCAGTTTCATCTCATTGGCTAGCACATTTCGCCCATACCGCGACATTAAGGATAATACAACGTCACATGGACACAGGGAATGTTGTCGGTTTATAAAAATATACGAACATGCCAAAGCCATTCGAAGCTCTCGACCAGCGATTATAATTAAGGCGCATATATGATAAATAATCTTACCCAGATCGGAATAGAGCATGCGTTAAAACAGCAGCAGCGATCTCAAGCGTTAAAATAGTAAAATTAATGAATTTATTGGCTCGTATCTTCATTTCGACCGTTGGCATTGTCTTTGAACCACGCAAGTCTGCATTTTATTTGCAACGTACGAAACGAATTTCGCGACATTCGACTGATCATCACCGCGTACCGGTATTCGTATCATCGAAACGTATCGAGACCAGCGAAAGCCTCGACTCTGTTCGAACAAATACTGCGTGTAAAAATGGCACAGCCAAATACACATATACCAACCAGCCATAAACAGAATAAACGCAACAAAACACAGCCGCAAAGAAAAAATAATAGAAAACGGGGAAAAATATTTGAAACAAAGAAACTATAAAAAGAATATAAAAATCGGGAAAATAAAAATCCAAAGTGGCCCCGGTCAAATCAATTCGCAAAATAATCGACCCAGCATAGCGCAACCGAACGCCCAATTCGTTTTCAAATCCGACTCTTATATACAATTTGTTTATTTTTATACTACATATATCATACGAGAAGAAAAATGTAAGCATATAAGAAGAGAAACGAGATGAAAAAAAAAGGCAAAAAAATACGTAAAAGTTCATAAGTAGCAAACAGTATAAAACTGCTTACACGTATACATATCGCTGTGTATATGCTTTTATTATCATCGTAAAAATTTTCCCAAACGAAAAACTGTACATATATTTTTTGGTTGTTGTAAATGGCAGCGATTGGATTTTATTATTTATCCTTGGTTCAGCTCGGATCCTCTCGTAAGCATACTTATGATTGATTAATACCGATGGGATTTTCTTTTCTTATATTTCTGCTGTATTGGTATAAACACAATACATCTTTATGTCGACGTATAGGCTTTCACGCCTTACCCCCATTCACATTTTTCTCGCAAGTATCCGCCTTATTGGTTTTTCCAGCATTGATTTCTAATTCAGTTTTGAAAAAGCTGATAAAGAAGTTCTATTTTTTGGAAATTCAATAATATTGAAAAATTTACTCGATTCTCATAAATACAGCCCATAAACGAATTAGATTATTAATGGAAAAAATGTCTCAGACTTTGAGTTCGATTTTTAAAATTACATACGCGGGTAATGGGTATGTCTGAACATTAAATTTAAAAAAAAAAATCATTTAAAAATTTTCTATCTCAATCAAATCAAATTCATAAATATAAGAATTTTTTTATAAAAAGTCGAGTAATAAAAATAGTGAAAACATTTTCGGTTTTAAAAACTAAAGATGACAAACTTTTACATAAATTCAACAATTTTGAGATTTTTCCAACGTTTTGAAAGAAATTTGGTCTCTTATTTCGCATCGAGAAGCGACGACCTTTAAGTTGAAAAATTTATAATCTAAAAAAATACCAACCGTTCCCTATATTTTCGATTACGACCAATTTTTTATGCGGCATAAAATTCCAAGGCAACAAAGTTAATTGAAAAAAGAAACAGCTGAAAAACAGTTTCGAAATTTTAATACGGGTGGCTCCCTTGCGAAAGAATTTTAAAATTAAATACAAGATAGCACGAAATGAAAGAATAAAATTGGAATTTACAGACAGATGACAGAATTTGACCGAAGAAAAATTACTGGCGGGACTAAATGTGAAACTTTGCAAGGTTAAATCTCAAATTTTTTCATTCAAAGAAATTTTGTTCAGTTTTTTTAAAACAAGAAATGTCATTCACAATTTTTCGCTCAAACCTAATTAAATTACCTATAGTTCATTCATTTATATAGAATTTTCATTTTTTTTTTTTTGCTGTTAAAAAGGATTTCGATAGATTTTCATCAATATTGTCCCAAATAAGGATGTCCAAAAAAAAATAGTTTCAACAACAAAAATAAAATTTCAAGTTTTTCTATCGTCATAATATAAATAGGAGATACAGTTGAATGTACTCTTCAACCTCCTTTTAAAAACATACGAACAAATTTTCTCAACTTGAAATGAAATTTTATTGGCCAACTTTATTAGGCAAAATTTGCTCATTATACTTTTTATGCAAGTTTGACCTCGACAGATCAAAGATTCGCGTTTGCGAATAGAAATGAAGAATATGAAAAAATTTTCTGAAATTGTTGAATCAAAAATCCCAAAAATGAATCATATCTGTAAGTAAACTACTAAAACAAATAAACTACTCTCTCATTCCGAATCAGTGAAAAATCACTGATAAACAGTCAGAATTGCAGCACAGGAAAAATCAGTGAAATTCACTGATTATTAAAAGAATTTTGCAGTTTTTTCAATGAATTTCATAAATATTACTGAGTTTTTAGTGAATTTTCACTGATTTCCAGTGATTTTCTTTCACTGATTTGGTTTCACTTTTCAGCAAAAAAAATTTTCACTGATTTTCTTTTGTGCTGTAATTCTGACTGTTTCTCAATGATTTTCGGTAATTTTCACTGATTTATAATTGAGAGAGTACTAAAATAATGTACCTAATTTTATCAAGTGGGAGGGGCAAGAGAGGGAGATGGAATTTTAACTTCAAAGCAAGACATTTTTTCAAAAATAAATAAATAAATATCTTTCAAAATTAAAATTTAACATTTTGAAACGAATTTTATAAAACAAACAATAGACTATAATTATTTTCCCCATAATTTTAGAAACAGGTCAAATACTTATCTACTACAACGAAATTCAATATTTAAAAATATTACCGTTTGTGGTTTTATTTTTGAGTGAAGGAAGAACATTTTTTTCGCAAACTTAAGACTTTCCAAGAACCAAACAGAAAAACTATTTTTTACTAAATTAATGAATTTATCACCAGAATTAAAAAAAAAAAAAAACTTAAATTGCGGTGCCAATGATTTTCAAAAGCTCACATTTCGTCTGATTATACATATTAATTATTTTATTAAATAATGAAATGGATGAAGCAAAAATCTTTTCATAATGCAATTGGAGAAACGGTATAAGGTACGTATGAAGTAGTCTGAGCCCCCTTCCCCCAAAGAGAGAGAAAATATTACCTAATTTAATAACTTTTGACTGCTTTAGAATTCAACTTGAGAAGTAAAAAAATTTATATCTTATGGTTCAATTTTTTAAATTTTCAGAAAAAAAAAGTCATCAAGTCAAACAAAAGTTCAGGAAATCAAATTTTTCAACATACCCAAAAATCAACTTAGACATCGATTTGATGATTCTTCACTGCTTCAAAACACGAAAAAAAAAAAAAACAAAAAATCATTTTCAGCACAACTTTTTTCTAAATTTTGAGAAAATCTGAGAAGGGGTTTGTAAAAAGTGATTCTGGAAACAGATTCAACGCGAAAAATTTATGAATTTTTTGAAATGATTTTTGTTTCGAGTAGGAAAAGAATGGGAAAAATTATTCAAGTACTTCAAATGAAACAAAAAACCAAAAAATCTCATTTCAGTCAAAAAAATGATTTTTTGCTTTTTCAATACGCTAATTTTGATTCGTCCTTGGAGATTTCATCATTTAATTTTGAAACTAATCCAAAATTTAAAAATATACTACGTAAAAGATTTAATATTAGGTATGAATATGATCCAGATAATTTTGAATTTCAAAATAAACAAGACAAACACGTGTTTCAAAATTGAAAATTTTGATATTCTTACGAAATAATGCGGTTTTAGGCCAGTCAAAATAAGAAAAAACCTTTCGATATCTGCTCCTTTCCCAACTTTCCGTTCATTTTGCAATAAAAACTGAAAAAAATTGTTATCCCGAAAAAAAAACAACCTATAAAACCCACCACACTAACCGAATTCCCAAACGCCTCGCATCTTCCACACTTAAAAAAATCATCCATCTTCGAATCCAGGGTAACCCTACTCATTACACCTTCACTCACTAGTCCATAAACCGGCAGCTCATCAAAAAGTAAAACCTCATCCTAATTCGAACGCTCACCTGACCAAATTCTCACACTCGTAAAATCGTCTCGTTTAAAATTTGCTCTCAGACCCTATTCGGCGTTAACTCGGTATACGAGACGTATACAAAATTAATTTCTCATCCGATAAGCTCATCCTATAAGGATAAAAATACCTCTCGACTGCGGACAAACGCAGTTCCAGGGGTAAACATCAGCACACAGTCTTCCAGCAATAATTTATTAACACCGTCTTAGGTTGCGAAATTAAATTCGACACGTTTCGGCTATAAAGCGAATTTCATCAAGGTATTTCTCAAATACACTTTTCGATTAAAAGTTCCATATAAAAGTTGTGAAAACGTCGGTTTGGGCTCGTCTGACATCCCCCCCCCCCCAAGACTTCCTCCGATACACAATTTATTTACACGTACGCTTCTTGTTAAATAAATAAAATTTAATTTTCTCTCGTTCCTCGTCGCCGGCCCAACTCGAAGCCTTTTTATTTAAAAACAAACACCGGTATCGGGGCTGCGTTGAAAATGCAACGAAAATTAAACCCACTTGTACCAATAATACGTCCATAAAAACTACCATGTTTGCGAGCATCCAAAGTTGCCTGTTTAATTTACTTTTTTAGTTCGAATAGGTATAAAAGAAACACCCCAACTTATTTATACGAATCGAATGAGTAATTTAGTATCGTTTCGTGTACTCCATCCATAGACCTACGTATAATAATCCTATTTACATATTGATCGGCGATTATTCGAAAACTATACCGAGCCATCCGGGCATCTTCGAAAAAAAATTTACGTAATCGTCCCCATCTCTGCTTCTCTTCTGGGTAATTTTACGTCGTCATTTCTGCCATCGTCGATTCAAGTAACTCTCATCATCACGTACACTGCAGCTTATGTCCCTCCATCAGCATCACTCGAGAGAACCGGAACGAATTTCCTAACGAGTGTTTAAGAGAATGAGATATTTACACGGATTCGATATCGCACAGCGATTACTTTTCATTTAACATATGGCTAAGCTAAATTCAGTCATCCGAGAAGGCTTTAAGAAATCTTTATGGCTGCGTACGTATTATGAAATATACACCACGTCTCACACACGTCGCTGTGCGACACCATACAACGTTGCTGTGCATAAAAAGAAATCCTTTTTTCTGGTCGGAACCTTTTGTGGAGCTCGGCCACCAATTAAAATACGTAAAATTACCGACCGTATCGACGTATATCATTTTTTCTCACATTTCAATTTATTTATCGTCTCGACTCAGTCAAATACTACAAAGTGTATTTTTACCAAGTTTAAGTCGTCTTTGTCCTACTCGAATGGTAATCATTCGGTAGGAACTACATTATAATATGCGAACGCCGTCGTATGGTGTGCGTGACTCTGTCAGCCAAATGCGCACGAAAACTTTACAAACAGTTACGCCCTATTCACACAAACATAGCTCGTACCCTCTGCTTGTTTCTGCGTATAAAGCAACGAAATCCCGCCATTCGTTCATAGCCGAGTACATCGCACTGGACGCGAAAAAACCCTTTGGAAAAATCAATATTTTCAAAACTTTCGCCCAGCAGAAGCCAGCTCGACGAATAATTAACAGAGGAGGAAAAAAAATTCGATTTCGAAACTCGTTCTCGACCTATATCGATCGACCATATCCAAAATTATAATGAACTGCACCGAATTCCAGGTATCAGGTTCTTCGACGACTAATTATGGTCTCGAATTTTTCGCCATAATAAAAAATTTACACCGTGTTTCCATCGGATACCAAATTCTTCATCAATATTCTGCCTACATCGACGAACAAGTTATAATATCTTAATCCTTATAATTTTCCAAGTCAGTCGTTCATTATACGAAACAATTCGCTGGTCGAAACACAGCTTTAAGATCTAACTCGTCTGAGCACGCCACACAACAAATCATTATGCACCGCTTATCCTGCTGCAGTCGTAAAAATCATCGCCACGATTCGTTAATAAGAAAAAAACCCGGTTATTACCGAATACCGACGCAACCTTGCAAGTTTCAGTTTAAATTTGTATTCGTAATTTACGTCAAATTTATAAATTATATGAGAATACATTGTTGGAGGAAAAAAATCGCGATTTTGTTTCGGAAATTTGATCATGGTAAAAATGAAATTTCGATATGGTAAAAATATTTATAAGACGTCCTACAGCGAGTTAACACCGCGTAATTACCTCTTAATGCTGTGTAATCTAAAATTTAACGTCGGTTTTGATCCGTTGAAATACGATCGTGTATCGCAGGTGCTTATTTGGCTGTTTTTCCTAAACGATACTTCCCGTTCATTAAAAATTCCATTTTTAAAATTTACCTACCAAAAACCAGAAAGAAAAATTATACCCATTAAATATCGTTTATTCATATTTTCCAGTTTGGTAATACATAAGAAGGTAAAAATATTCTGTCATGTGACTCAGCTTATTTTCCCTTAATGGGATACGGTCTCGAAGTTCTTACTTTGTAATTTTCATAAAAAATATAGGAAGTTTGACAAGATGAAATGTGGCCAAAAAATTACATGAATAATTCAATTGTTGAAAACAGGTATATTTTTAAGCATTATTATCTCAAATGAGTGTTTTAAATTCTCTCGGTAATTAACGAATGGGCGACGAGCCCCGTCCCCCTCCTGTTCACTTATTCTTACAAAATTACATCACCATTTGAATCGAACACATTAAGAAATGGAAGAAAACCGTGGTAACGTTAAATGCTGCAGAGGCATTTATGATGCTAGTGATTTAATGTGTTTACACGGCGAATCGAGTTGGCAACTTCGTTTACATCACTTACCTAAACCACAACATCAACCAAAATAGAGCATTTTAAAATAAATGGATATCTATTTTTTGAAGCTTGTTTCAACTACGTCTGTTTTGAAATTCGAGATGAAGGGATCAATTTTTTGAACACATTTGAAAGAATTGAGAATTGCTGAATTGATCCGGGAAATTTCATTAAAAAGTAATGAAACGGGGAGAAAATGTGTTTCTCAATGAAATGTCAAGTGAAATTTTCAAAAAACGAAACATTTGAAGTCAGAAATTGAATCATTTCTTATCCAATTAGGTCTCAGATTTTGCGATTAAACAAAGAAATTTCCTTTAATTGAACAGAGCAAGTAAGCTCAAAAGTGTGATTATATTGCAAATAATTCATAATTTTTAGAATAAAATTTGAAAAGCCCCCTCGAAATTTAATTTCAATACATGAAAAATGAAAATTTTTACAATTTTAAATAAGTATTGGTCCAGGAGAAATGTAGGTACTCACTTCGAAAAAAATGAATATAAGTTAATCGTAACTTTATCCCTTAAAAGCCTCCATATGATGTCCACAGTCTGTGATAAAAATTCATCCTCCCAGCCATCAGTGTTTGAGGGGGGAGGGGGCGCTCCTTATGGAGGAGAACATTTTTTGCACCGATTTTGCTCAAATTCACGTGGAGGGTCATTTTGGTGCACATGCAGAAGTACATCCAAAAAAATTTCCTACTCCCTCCAATTCAAGGGACAGAATCATCGCTTCCCAAAGTTGGAGATTTTTGGCAAGAATGACAAAAGAACGAGCTTTTCAATTATAAGATCGCCCAAATTTAATTTTTGAAACGACAAGCTGCACTGAAAAAAATGAGAAATGAAAAATAAATAAAAAGTGTTCAAAAAATGATAAATTTTATCCAAAAAATGATAAATTTTATCCAAAAAAATAATGACGGGGCACCATTACAAAAATTGATAAAATTTATTTTAAAAAAATAATAATATAATCGCGAAAAAATAAATTTTACCAAAGTTTGCGATGAATATTATTTTTTCAGAATAAATTTTGCCAATTTTGTGAATGGTGTTCCGTTATTATTTTTTTGCATAAAATTTATTTATTTGTTTTTTCAGTGTGATTAACTTTTTCATTCGGGGAATTTGAACCCCATACTGATTTTTCGAAAGTACAGATCGTGGTTTTTTCAGGCCATTTTTATAATTGAAAGACTCGTTTTATTGTCATTCTAGCCAAAAATGTCCAACTTTGGGAAGCGATGGCTCAGCCTTTTGAAGTCAAGTCGAGAGAAGCTGGATTTTTTGGGGATATTTCTCCACCAAAATAACCCTGCACGTGAATTTGAGTAAAATCGGTGCAAAACAATTTTCTCTCCATATGGGGTCTCCCTCTCCAAAAAAAAATACAGACTGGGGCGATGCAATTTTATCACAGATTCTGGATATCATTTATGAAGATATGTAAGCTTTTTAAACGATAAAATTGCAATTAACATAATTATATTTCTTTTTTTTAAGTATTTTTTCGATGCTATTTTTTCTGGCCTAATCCACCCGAGAATAGATATCAATTTATTATTCAACAGCAAATAATTTATAGATTTTTGACTGATCGAACAAACTAATGGAATGAAAAATCTTTCTCATAAAATTAATTTTAATACCAAGAATTGAAACAGACGTGAATCTATGGAGGGGAAGGGGGTGAGGGATCCCCTATGGCCAAAAATAACTTGTAGACAAATTTTTTCTGAAAATTTTCGCTCTCGCTTGGCTGGGGCAAGCAGTGTTTTTTTTTCCTGTCCGTAAAATTTATCTATGAGCCTGGATATAGAAAGAGAAACCACCCTTCAAAAATTGGTTTTTTAAGTTGGCACTGATTTTGGACCTTTTAGAAAAAGTAGAATAAAGAGGCAAGCAACATCAATTCAAAAACCAATTTTTGACCCTTAAGGGTGGTTTCTATTTCCAGCCTCACATCTGTATTTCAAAAAAATCTTTCAAATACGATTAGATAATAATTTTCAAAAAATTTTAATCGTATAAAAATGTTCTTCTTTTGCCATTTTTTGACCTATTTCGACATCTTTTAGAGAAAATCGACAAAAATTCAAACCCCTTCTCAAACTATTGATTGAAAAATCAACAATTTTCAACAATTTGAATACCTAATCTCAAATGCATTAAATTTAATCCTACCATCAGCATTTTCATTCCGAAAATATCAATTAGTCTTCAGATAGCTCAAAATATCCCCAAAAATAGCAAGAAAAATTCATTCACATATTTGACTTCAATTTTCTTCACTTCTCTAATAATAATCTTCCTCTGCATCGAAATTTTCCCATTTTCGATACCTCTCAATCACTTCACCGTTCAACTAACCTACCAGTACATCCATATCTGCATACGTAAATCACAACACGAAACATTATCGTAAATTAATGGCCAACTAGGCAGTAGGCGAGGCAACGTAAACGCTCAATTCACTAGAAAGCTGCGCGTTTGATTCAAAAATACTAAATTGGAATCGAGCCAGTATTGAAGAAGGAAAAAAATCGTTCGCATTTACGTTTCATGTCAGTCGTACGTCGCACTCTATGGAATATTTAAAAATTCTTTCATACGTTTATTGTATAGAAAGAAAATTCCTTTTGAAGTCGCCGTTCGCCATAGTACTTATTTATTTTTCATATACGCACGTGTGCGTATGATTACCATCAATTTCTAAGCTCCAATCGTCTCTGGCTTTCTGCACATAATAAACACAAACAATCGACTCAAAAAACTTTCCCAATTCAGAACAAACTTTTGAAAAGTTCAATTCTTATATACGAACGATAATTTCCATAATTTCGTAATAAATTTTATTCTGAGACTCGTTGGCCAATCTTTTGTTTACGCTTTTCAATCGAACGTACATAAAATTTAATCTTTCTTCGACATGTTCATAACAATTGTGCTGAAACAGTGCTTCGCGTATAAAAAGAATACCGTAGTAGCGAAAAGTTCTTCATACTAATTTTCTATAAGTAGTCGCTCTCCATCGGTCTGATGTGTATTTCAGAAGGGGAGCAAGATTTCTTGGCGCTATACAATATACTCATAGTATACATATATAGAATGCTCGTCCGAGCACGCATTATAGTTTATTGAAAGTTTTACGCGTGTTCATCATATTTTCTGCCGTTTCGAAAACATGTTACGTAATACTCGTGCTGTTCTAGAAAGTTTCAAAAATCGCAAAAGCGTCTTGCTGTCGTCGCTGTGTACAATATTTCGCAAAATACTACGGTTAGTTTTAGGTCATATAATAATTCCGGTGGTAGATTATTTTGAAAATTGGATTTTCGAATTATCAAATAGCATTACCCATTTTCAATTTCCTTTACGAGTTTTCCCATAACGTAAAATTGTTTTGAGAAATCACAATTTCATTTTTCGTCTTCCTCCAATTTATTTGAATCAATTTAAATTGAAATTTTACGTATGAAATCAGCTGTCTCTTAGTTCGTTTGGTTTGAGATTGCGCCACGTCTTAAACCTGCTAACTTCAGCTCACCAGCCAAGGAGATTCTCAGTTTCTCATACCTACTCCAGGTCAAGTCGCTAAGATGAAATTTCATGAAAATAATTCTAAAATTAATATTTTTAAAAATATTTGTAAAATTGAAAAAACTTGAAAATATTTCAAAGAACGGCATTTTTCTCAAATTATGATCCAATTTGAGAAAAAGTACAATAAGTCGAAAATTTTCGTTTCAAAAATTTTGGATCACATTGAGACAAGCATTTTGGGACAAAAACAGTTGGATTTGTAAAAATTTGGCAGAGAAATTCACTTTGAATTTTTGTTGGTAAAAAGCTTGTTTTTGAGAAAAAAACTTCAAACGAAATTTTTAAACAATTTGTTCTCAAAAAAAATGTTTGGTCGCATTATGGCATAGATGATATAGGTAAAATAATATATTTAGTAATTTTTCATCCTGAATCCGATTCTGGGGTAAGTTTTCATGTATCACACCACATATACGTTACTCTCTCATTTCTGAATCAGTGAAAATTATCAAAAATCACTGAGAAGCAGTCAGAATTGCAGCACAGGAGAAAATCAGTGAAATTTTTTTCACTGAAAGCAAGTTTGTGAAAGAAAATCACTGAAAATCAGTGAAAATTCGCTGAAAACTCAGGGATATTTATGAAATTCACTGAAAAATCTGTGAAATTCTTTCAATAATCAGTGAAAAATCGCTGAAAATCAGTGAATTTCACTGATTTTTCCTGTGCTGCAATTCTGACTGTTTATCAGTGATTTTTCACTGATTCGGAATGAGAGAGTACTTTTCGACAATTTTCCTACTTATTGTACCTTCTCTAACCGCGTTCCATGAAAGCGAAGATGTTATGGTATCAGATTAACATCAAATTTTTTATGGATCCACATACGGAAATGTTCTATTGATTTCTATCAAAAAAAATTTGAAATTTTTGACCCAATTTTAATTAGGGATACAAATTTTTGTTCCACTGCATCCTGAAAGTTCCTTGAAAGCAACAGAGGAAAAATTCTGATTCTTACGTGGATTTCAACACAGCAATCGACAAAATGAAAAATTATTTGAATGACAGTGGTCGTGTGGCGATGTAAATTTTTTTCTTAATAGGGTTAGAGGGGGAGGGGATATAAACCCCAAATCTCACTGAATTTTGAATCTGATTTCTTGTAAAATTTAGAATGACTTCAAAATGACAAAAAAGTTATAAGTAAGGGTAAGGTGCCCCATTATCGCCCACTTTTTTTTGAAGTCTCACTATTTCAAAAGTTTAAGGGCTGGAAATGTCATTGATGGCTTAATGGATACCTACATCCTTCCCCTACAATTGTGGAAAGCCCCGGGACCATCCGTTAAAATTTAGTATTTTTTAGGAATTTTTTTCTGAAACATGTCAAAACTCAAGGTCGAAATTTTGGGTTCCCAATATCGACTACCGACTGATTTTGTCCGCTATGAACGGAATCTACCGGAAAATATT
Source organism: Pseudococcus viburni (assembly GCA_033439095.1). Classification (NCBI taxonomy): domain Eukaryota; kingdom Metazoa; phylum Arthropoda; class Insecta; order Hemiptera; family Pseudococcidae; genus Pseudococcus; species Pseudococcus viburni. Next base: position 37,087 of record JAVBJF010000377.1, read on the forward strand.
ATTTTTGTGTTTCTCTTTCACAGATGAACAATTTGAGACCAAAATGACAACCCTACAACCAAAATTCGAGAAAATTGAAAAAAACGAAATCACTTAAAAACAACAAATTACATTAGATTATAGGTGGTCGATAAAGGGACACACCATAAAAATGAACTTTGAGTGAATTTCTTTTTTACTTAAAGTTGTAATTATTAAAATGCGATGATTACATCAGAAACTTTGAACTTTCTCAATCACAAAAACACTAGAAACATTTAATTCGATAATTTTAAGAAAAAATTCCAAGGCGTGCAAGCAATTGCTAAAAAAAGTTTTTGGCCTTCCAACTTCTTCTTTTCGATTTTTCTCCGCGAGTTTTGGCTTTCAGGATGTCGGAGTGGTCTTATTTTTCCGGATTTTCGATGAAGAATATGAAAAAAAAAAATTTCGGCTCGCTGTCGCCCATAGCGCCGGAGATAGACGAGGTGGTCGACATTGGGCACTAGGCGATAATGGGGCACCTTACCCTTACCTATTCAGAATTGCTTACTTTTTGAAAAATGATAAAATTAGAATGAATTTGAAATTGAAATTGCAAAATTAAATTCAGAATATCTTACTAAAATGATGAAAATTCATGGAATAATACGTAGGTTTATCAATCACAAAATTGAAAAATTATAAGTGATCAAAATGACTACCATATGCATGTAAAATAATGAATTTCAAGTCTGAAAATATTTAAGATTGATTTAGAAAAAAAGGCACACCCAAGGGTAGGCTCGGGAAGATCGAGCCCCCCCCTCGCTCGGAAGAGATTTTTTATTATACAAATGTCAAAAAGAAGCACATTTTTGTGCTTTTCAAACATGATTTTTCAAAAAAATGTCTCGATCCATTTCTCAAATGAACATATTACTCTCTAAATATGAATTGAATCAGTAAAATTTGATGGAATTCTGTCTTTTTGAATTACTGAAATAATTTTCATCGAAAATTAATGATTTTTCACTGATCTTGAAGTCAAAAATCACTCATTTCCTAGTCAATAAATTCACAAAATTGTCAGAAAAAATCAGTGAAAAATCACTGATTTTCGTTTGTTTTAAAACTCTCGCAATTTTAAATTTTTTTTGCTCAAATCTGTATTATGTCTACGTGCATATTATCAGCTTACTGAAAATCCCGCATAAATACAAATAGGCCAGCGCTGATAAAATAACAGGTTATTCAATTTTTCCATTGAATTTTGACCAGCTCCCCTCATTTTTTCTCGAATTCTCAGCTCCACCCTTACATAATTTCTGGATGCGCTTACGAACGAAAATTGTAAAAATGAAAAATCCATTTTGTTGGAATGTTTGGAATGTAAGTAAATTTTGAAAGTGATCAAAATGTTTGAAATGAACTTGATAAAAAAATTTCAAAATTATATTTCCAGCGTAACTTTTTCAATGTGACAATGTCTTCTTAAAAACATCACTAAAATTCAATTTAAAATTTTTTCAAAATTTATTTCAATTTGTCACTTTGCAAACATTCATTTAAATTACATTAGCTACCGAAAAATAACAAAATTGAAGAATTTCGCAAAAATTAACCTCAAAATAACCTCAAAAATGCAAAAACACAGCAATTTGTAATTAGGCACTTTTCGAAACGAAAATATCCCAGAATGAATTTTCGATTGTATCACCATACCCTGGATATTTCCCAAACCCAAGAGATAAAATTTACATAACCCTGGTACTTCACAGGCTTTCAAACCACTTTCGAAAACATCCTTATTACGAATACATCTTTATCCGGTATCTAAACCTATAGAACGTCGTCTCTGGGGGAAAAGAGCTGTCCAACTAGCACCATTTCAGACACAGCTTTGGCTTCAATACCGCTTCTTTTTTTTGCAAAATATACAAACTTTTTACGCTGTTTTATATTCTAGCACGGTCGTTTTGCGAGCTGCCAACGAAAATTGTATACAAGCGTCGTTTTGTAAACTTTACAACCTTCGTACACACACAACAAACTAACACCCCGATGTCCCTGTAGCCCCACATTATATTAAATTTCCTCGAACCAGCACCTTGGAATTTTATGTCCGCCCTTCTAAATTACCTCGTTTTAAAGCTTGTAACTTCGCAACAAACGACTCATTTCGCTTTAAAAATTTCTCCTCGCCTTGTCTATTTTTTACACTACATTTCTGCTGCACAGCTCAGCTACGCTGTTCGACGATAAAGCTTTCTAAATGCTAACGACCAGCACCAGCTACGTGAAAAACTCCTCGGCTAATGGGTACTTTGGCGCGAGCTTCCGCGCTAAAACGCTCGCTCCAAAATGGTGTTAGAAGCGTACCCCGGTAGGAGTAGATTTTGGTACCTTTTATACACAAAATATCGCGTTATTAGCTCCTACATCGGGGATAATGGATGCCCGAGAGTTAATGTCGTCGTCGTTGTATTTATATAGGCCTACGTGAAAATTCATAATCACCATTTTCACGCGGCCCGGCGCCTTCTCGCTTTTACGAGTCTTCGTCATCGCCTGTTTTTATTTGCTAAATTAGGCTACAAAATATCAGCCAAGTTGCCTATTTTACGTATATTTTTCTCTATTCGCGTTTACTATGTACCTGCCTATGTATATAATTTGCTTCGGCAATGTAATCATATCTACGTATATCTGTTTTTTAATTATCTGACGCCTAATAAACGTACGTACTTAATATTCGAGATATTTTGCGACCTGGGGGGACGAATTCGCCTCGACGTCGAGGCGAGCACAGGATCTTCGCATTTTATACGCGGGTGCTTTTTACACGCGTCTCCCTCGTGTATATTCGCGTGTAATTATAAAATCATTTTATATTTCGCTGTTTAAACTCGCGTAGCATAACGTCGAGCTCGATGTGGGTGGTATTGGCAATTTTGCGGCTGCAAGGCGCCTCCGATGTACATGCAAAACACCCAGGTACATTTGCACTTTTCTTCGACGACGTAGAGAAAATAGCATTCGTTTTAGATACGCGAGCTATTAACGTAATTATCTATTATTCGCCGTGTAAATCGGTTTACCAAGAACAAATTTCAAAACCGGTGTGACAACACGTATAATAAGTATAGATATCCACATCCAGCATAATATAAGATGGACAACACGCGCGCACGCCGGCCATTCTTCCATCCTATGTAATCTCGTCTCAGATGATCGCTTTTTCACATCTTCAATATGCAAATGGAAAATAAAGAGCTTTTAATAAACATCGTATTTTAATGCTTAAATCTTGTCGCATCGTCTTCGAATGCTTCTAGAACCGAAATTTTTTCATGATTGCATCGATCTCACCAATCGAACCGCGTCCGACAGTCTAGAAAATATGGGACAAATGCGAAATACACGTAAACACGTTCGATATTCTGGTAGTTTTTTGACCACTCCTCTACTTATAAATGGAGAACTCCTGTGCGGACAGTCTTTTGTCAATTCAGGCGATCGTTGCAGCTTCGATATGTTTTTTCATCGTCTGTTGTCGAATTGTTATTCAGGTAATAGGAAGATCTCGCAGCAGTAAATGGGTTTTCTATGGTGAAAGATGTTTGTGAGGTAACGGGTATCCCAATTCCGATTTTTCGAGGAAAAAATCTATACCTAACGGTAGATGGTCGATTCTGGTCTGTGTATTGGATTTTTTGTATGTGTGGTACCGAACCGCTTTTTCGAGAGAGAAGGGCAGGGATGTTTTGTTTATAACGGTGTATTCTTTTTCCCTTCGAATTATTTATTTGACTGGAATTGTGGAATTGTGGAATTAAAGGGTATATTGGAATGATTTGTAGAAGAAAAGATAAGAATGAGAGGGTAGTTTTGAAATTTATGAGCATGATTGCTTTTTCGGTTCTAAAGATAGCACAAAAATTATAAACAAGTGTCGATAGTGGGAATTTCAGTAATTGATAACGATGAATTGCTGTTGAAAAATTTATGTAACCAATGTTCTAATTCGTAAGCAAATTGAATTTTCAAAAAAATTGTAAAAATTGTAAAAAAAAAAAGAATTTTAGTAGCAGAGTTTTCCATTGAATAATTTCGACGTTTGATGGTAATTTTTTAGAATATAACTTTTCCTTCCCCCTCATAATTTAAAGAAAATTCCCAATACTTTGAACGATTTTAAAAACACAATCTAGATGTTGAATTATTCTTCTCATAGAATTCAATTAAAAAGATGTATAGTGGAATGGTGTAGTTGTTCAAAATTCAAGAAAGATAGTTTGATTTTCACTAGAAATGTTCATGGAATGAAGTGAAATTCTATAAAATGTCACTGAAATCAAACAAATATTTCAAAAGGGAGTCTATCGGAATTCGAAAATTTGATTTTTCGACCTTTTTTTTCACATTATGGTGTCCCCTATGGGATTTGAAATATGAAAATTCTTGCCATCTTCTGGATTTTTTTGCCATTTTTCTAGCTTCAAAATTAACCAAAAAAAATCTTACTTTATTTTTCGATTGAAAAATTCAAGGAACAAGCGAGGTCCGGGGGGGACCTGGCAAGAGGGTTCCCGGAAAACGGAATAACGTATCACAATTCACTAATTCACAAGACACATCTTGTTTCGTTTGGGCTATGGGACACTTGTTTTTTCAAAAAAATAAATAAAAATGAAATAGGTAAGTAGTCAAGTACCTAAAAATTCAAAATTAGAATAATTAATGCTTGAAAAAATTCGAGGTTAGAATTCTTGAATCATGATGATACGTATTCGAAATTGGGATAAATAAATATTGAGTAAATTACATAAAATGTTCAGAAAAATTCGAAAGTAGAAAAATCATTAAATCAGAACTTCGAAAACTTCAAAAGTTAAAAATGAAAACATTGAAAACCAAAAACGAAAAACTCCAATTTTTCAAAATTATTACAATAATTATTAATGCTTGAGAAAATTCGAGGTTAGAATTCTTGAATCTTGATGATACGTATTCGAAATTGGGATAAATAAATATTGAGTAAATTGCATAAAATTTTGAGAAAAATTCGAAAGTAGAAAAATCAGAACTTCGAAAACTTAAAAATGAAAACATTGAAAACTAAAAACGAAAACCCCCAATTTTTCAAAATTATTACAATAATTATTAATGCTTGAGAAAATTTGAGGTTAGAATTCTTGAATCATGATGATACGTAGGTATTCTAAATTGGAATAAATAAATAATTAAATACTGAGTAAATTGCATAAAATGTTGAGAAAAGTCGAAAGTAGAGAAATCAGAACTTCGAAAACTTGAAAATGAAAACATTGAAAACCAAAAACAAAAACCCCCAATTTTTTCAAAATTTTACAAAAACAAAAATTTTTTTATAAATAACGTTGACTTGAGAAACAATTTTTGATTTTTGATTTTTATCAGCATAAAAGGTATTTAACTATTTTAATTTGATTAGAGATGAAAACCAAAAATTTCCCGTTTTTGAAACTCTGGAAATTGAATAATTTCATTTCGACTTCGACTTCAATAAAAAAAAAAAATCTCTCTTTCTCTCCTCTGATTGGTTAATTGGCGCGATGATGAAATTTACTTTACATCGCACCAGATCGCACTGTTGTTGTGCTGAAGAAGAAGAAGAAAAACGTCTGGAAGAACCGAGGTGATTTTAATAGGGTCCCCACCGGAAGGTGGGAACCCTAAAAAGGAAACTGTTGAAAATTTTTGCTTTTTGCAGTTAAATCATTTAAAATCCTGCCTATTTTTTGGTTTTCCAGCTAATAAAGAGAAATTCTATAGTTAGTTTCTGGTTTTTCTTGTTTTTCTTGCCAGTATAGACACCATGGGCATTAATCTCAACTCTTTAAAAAATGTTTTACCCTCCGTGGCATCCCTCCTCAAAACAGAAGTAGAAAAAAACGAAGCTATAATTTTTTCAAAAATAGTTTTCTTCGACTTTCCCAGACCACTTTTCCAAGTTTTCCAGACCCTTTAATACTTGATTATTAATACAAGGCAAAAGGATTTTTTTTTTGAATTTGATGAGGTGCTTCATAAAATGTGTACCTAACCTATAGAGAATTATAGATCAGTGAGAAAGAGATATAAAGTTTTTCCAGCTTTAAACATAATATTCAAAATAACTTGGAAGAAGGAGTCAATACCCTATTACTCAAGGTAACGAATTTTTTACTCATTTTATATTTTCCATTTCCTATTTCTTGACTTTTCATAAATTTTAAAGCGAAATTTTTCTTTACTTTCTCGACCCAGTTTGAAAATCACAACTTCTTCGACCTTGTGGAAACGACATAAAAATTTCTCAAAATATGAAAAAATGAATGATATTTCTCAAAAATTGATAAGAGAAACTTGGAACTGATAATTTATTACCTATTTATACAGATAGGTAAGTAAAATCACGAAAAAAGAATATGATTTTAACAGGCATCATAGTGAAATTTGGTGGGAAAAAAGTAACTTTAGTAACCCAATTTGGGAAAAAAAGTAACCAATGTATTACCAAAAAGTAACCAAAAACTCAATTTTTAATGGTAAAATTTGTAATAAAAAAAAAAAAAACATGTATGTACTTACTTAATGCAATTATTATAACTTATAAGCGCTCCCAGAAATTATGTAAGGGAGGGGCTGAGAATTGGAGAAAAATGGGGTGAGGAGGGGTAAAAATTCGTAACAAACTTCAAAATCTATTTTTACAGTAGTGCTCGTAAAGTTAGGTCAATTTCAGTGGACAGATGAACAAATGTATTGATAAAAGCGAAGAAAAACTGAAAAATTGCAAAAATTCTCTAAATCTGAATCAGTGAGATGAATATAAATGAAAATCAGTGATTCGCATTGATCGTTTAGTCAAAATTACTGATTTTTTTCTGGTTAATTGAAAATCGACTAAGAAATCAACGACTTTTGACTGCAATATCAATGAAAATTATTTTATTGGTTCAAAAAGGCAGAGTTTTTATAAAACTTGATTGATGTAGATTTAGAAAGTTATATTCTAATGTAAGAAATGAGAAAAATTATTTTTGAAGAGTAATAAAATGCACTTCTCTGAACACTTTTGAGGTAAAATTTCATTTTTTTATTGAGCTTGGATTGAATCTGCTCGACTCCGGGACTTAATCAGACATTATGCAAGGGCGGGGAAGAATTTGAAAAAAATGAGGGTGTGTCAAAATTCAGTAAAAAAAAGTGAGTATCTAGCCTACCTACCCTGTAAATTTATATGAAAATCAGTGATTTTTCATTGAAATATTAATCAAAATTACTGATTTTTATTTGACAAATTGGAAATTGATTGGAGTTTTGACTGAAATATGGGTGAAAATCTCTAGTTTTTGATGAAAATTATTTCACTATACTTAACCAAGAGAATGAAAATACACCAATTTTGACTGATTCAAATTTAGGGAATGATAGTGTTTTCAAGAAACAGAGGTATCAATGTACTGCCCGAGCGGAGCGAGGGCGAAATTTTTTGAAACAAAAAAGTCTCCAAAACACGACTAAACCGAAACTAATCAGACAATTTACGCTTGAAAAAATCAATTTTTAGAGAAAAATTGTGAAAAAAGGGTAAATTTTTTGAGAAATTTTGGAAAAAAGTAACTTTTAGAGGTAAAAAGTAACCAAAGTAACTTTTGAAGTGGAAATAGTAACCAAAAGTAACTTGTCTCGAAAAAAGTAACCAAGTTACTAAAAAGTAACCACGCTATGATGCCTGTTTTAAGTATCATTAAAAACATAGGTACCTAATTTTTAAAAACACAGAAATTGATGGCAATAATGAAAATCATTAAAAATTTAAGATAGGTTGAAAAACATTTTTAAAATTATGTAAAATATTGAAAAAGTAATTCAAAAACGTCATAAATATTCTTAAAAACAATGTAAAAGTTGCAAAACATTTTTAAAAAAATGATAAATACTTATTGAAAAATTTTCTCAAAACTTCATAAAAATCATTTTGAAAAAAGCAAAATTTGTTGACATATCATTGAAATTTTGCAAAATTCAGAAAAAAATGTATTTAAAATGTCAGAAAAATGGTTCAAGACAGAATAAAAATCGCAAAATTTCAACAAAAATTATTGGAAATAACAAGAATGTGTTGAATATTACAAGAATAGTTTGAAAAAATGGTTAAGAAATGAAGAAAATTCATTTACGTATCTACTTTGGTATTTTAATTAAGTAATTTTTTCAACATTTTGAAGTATTTCTGAAGCATATTCAGCAATTTCAATAACCATTGAAATATTTCAGGGCCCTGAATATTTCTAACGTGATTTTAATGAAATTTCTGAGTCATTGTCATACTTTTGGTCGATGTTTTTTACAATTTCTACGAAAAATTTAGACCCCTTCAAGAAAATTTTCAACGAATTTAAAGCAATTTTCGAGATTTTTTCAGATTGCATGATTTTTTTTAAATTATTTTTTTTTTCAACTATACCATTTCAGACAAAAAGATAGGAGCGTTATTTTTTCTGTTTCAAAGTATTCAAACTTTCTGGAGTGAAAGGAGGGATGCAACGCGACGTAAGAAAAAACAGTTATACAGGGTGTTCCATGAATCGTCTGCCGAACATATTTTTTCTAGATATAACCGATACCACTAAAAAAAACTTGAGATGAACATGTTGCCTATTTTGAAAATTGAAGGGGCAAATGCTGCTTCTAAAAAAATCAGGTCAAAACATTTTTTTATTCATGGAAATGGATAGTACTTTGAAAACAGCAATTTTTCACTTCATGACTTTTAGCCTATCTTTAAAATTAAAGAGGCTACAAGTGAAATTGTTCAAAAAAAATTCTCAAAAAATTAACTGATCAAGGGAATGGATAAGTACGTTGAAAATTGAAGAAATTTTTGTCTGTAGACTTTTTGCCTAATATCGAAAATGAAGGGACTAAGGGTCACTCAAAATAAATGGGCTTCAAAAAATTTTCAAATTATCTCAATTTTTAATGACCCTTAACCCTTTTATTTTTGATGTTAGGCAAAAAGTCTACAGAATAAAATTTCTTCAGTTTTTAACGTACTATTCATTCCCTTGAGCAGTTCATTTTCTGAGAATTTTTTTTTGAACAATTTTTTTGTAGCCCCTTCAATTTTAAAGATAGGCAAAAAGTCATAAAATGAAAATTTGTTCGGTTTTTAAAGTACTATCCATTCCCATGGTTGAAAAAAAAGACGTGATTTTTTTAGAAACAGCATTTGCCTCTTTAATTTTCAAAATAGGCAATATGTTCATCCCAAGTTTTTTTTAGTGGTAGGTACCTGGTTACATCTAAAAAAATATGTTTGGCAGACGATTCATAAAACACCCTGAACAACCGTTTGAGAATCCATTTTTTATTCCCACTAATCAGTGAGCCCGAACAGTACGAAGGCAAAAATAATTGTAGAAAAGGACGTTCAAAAGCTTAAATTAAAAAAAAATATATTTCAACTCAGAGAAAACATTTTAGGTTGCAGTGCATAACCCGAACAAAACCAAAGCTAAACAAATAAAAAATTGCGATTTTTACAAACAAAATAATTCATTAGTCAATAATTATCCAATTATCAAATAAATTTTCATGACCTTGTGGAGATGAAATTTCAAAATTTTCCAATTTTTTAAGATTCGTGAAATTCCTGGACTTTTTCAAGTTTTCTACGAAGTGGCAATCATGTTTTTACGACATGTTACACAATTTGTAGATATAATATATCTTCTATTTTTTTTTTCGAAATTTGATAACTTTTTACACATGAAATTTTAAACAATTCGTCAGCCTTATATAATTTTATCTCCAATAAAATGCATGAATCTATAAAGGGGAAATTTTGAATGAAAATATTCAAAAATCGTAATGAAAATTGAATCAATTTTTCATTCACGAAAACATCAACGTACCTCACTCGAAATTTTACAACACAAATTCATTTCAAAGTGAATAACAAGGACCAACATCTTATCAATAATGACGTCAGGACCATTACTATCAAGTCTAATTCACCATACTTGCAACTCGTAAACATTTTTCACCATCACGATGGTCACGAGTGCTGCATTAAACCAGGTCATACGTCAACATAACTCCCACGACCGCTTCATGAACTACAATGTACTTATTATAATCAAGTCATCTTCAATTTAAAAGGGGAAAAAACTCACTCCATCGTAGCAACTTCGGCAAAAAATAAGACTAGCTTAAAACCATTTAAATTTTTCATCATCTTTAATCGATTCGTACACAAAAAGATGCCTTTTATACACTCTTACGTGGGCATTTAAAATAAATTTCTCCAACTCAACTCGAGTTGAAATTTATTTTCTTTATCAACGTTTAACGATCGGTATTCAATTCTATTGCACTTTGGTCCAATTTATAATTCATCTCGAGCATTCAGTCTGACTTCCGCTCGTTTGCCTACACATCCTGTGTTGCAAATTCGCCGCCATCAAAGAAAGAAATACTTGCATTTGAATATGCACTGCTGCAAATCGTCGGCAAAGCAAAAAGACTTCATTGGCAGCGTAGACATTACACATGTAATTGGCGTTCGGCTTTATTAGTGCGTCGGAGAGACCATATGTAGCATCACGTCGCCCACCTCTTCAACCAGTTGGAAAAATAAATCGTTAATGAATATGTATTATACGCCAGTCTCTTAGAGTAGGTATTTCATTATCCACCGAGCCATCCGAAGATCGTATTTCGTTAATAAAAAATACCTCGATCACGTATCATCCTCGCGATTGCTCCAAAATAATTAATAACAAATCGATCGATTCGTATTTTCACGTAAATTTCGCATCAACATCGTTTATCGGAGGGATATGGCTGCTTATCGGACATATAAATTACACCTCGAATCGATACTGCAGACAGAAGTTACAGACCTCGATGAAATGATAATCCAAGGTTAATCATACGAGCAGTTCGATGAATTATCGTGTTGAAAAATTAGCCCCCTCGGCCTCCCCTTCTTCAAATAAGCAACCAATATACTTATTGGGCTCGTGTGCAAATCCATCTTCTCATCCCTCAATTCGATTCGATTCGATTCATTACTATGCTAAATAAGTTTCGCAACGTGGCGGTTTTATCGAAACGAAGAAAATTTCTTTTGATAGCTTTCATTTAAAAAAAGTACTCAGGCTGGCCGTTAAATTCTGTCGGTAACGGCGAAAATTTTGCCTTTTTCTCGTTTCCATCAACACAGCCGAATAGTTTCTCCAGTATCCATTTACATAATTGAGCTTTTTCTTTCGCTCGAAAGACTTTTATTTCATCTCATCTACGAAAACTAAATTTTCGCGTAGCGTAGCAGTAGTGAAATTTGCTATAGTATTTTTTCATCCGTTTTTTTTTCTCTTCCTTTCTCGTCCGATATATAATATACTTTTTTATATGGCGAACATTTCGTCGACTTTCATTTACCGAATACGAATTTTCTCATCCGGAGTCTAACTCGTAAAAATAAAAGCAAAAGGAGAAAAAAAAACTCTTCGAACGAAATTTTCGCAAGTGCTGGCCTATTTTTCGATTCGGGCGCGTTTTTTTATTGTTAATTTAAGAATATTGTAATTTTAGTAATGCAACGCCGCCGAGCCGAACTATTCTATTTTATACTTGCGTAATTTTCATCAAAGTATTTGCAGCAGCGTCTCAGCTCCGAGAATAATGCGCTGCTGCGAAATTTGCACTCGGTTAATAATAAGAAGGAAAGGAAAATACGCGTAGGGGCGCGAATAATAGTCTGATGAGAATTTATAGGCCGAATATACGCATATACTACCGCATCTAGCTTATAAAAGTAAAAGCATTAAATTTTCTGCGCCTCATAAACCTCATTATTCGAGATAAAAAGTATATTTCGCCGTTTTATAAAAAATTTCTCCACGATGAAAATTTTTAATTACACAGTAGCCTCAGCAGCCAACGCATATGGCACAAACACCCTTATACGACCGAGAGAAAAAACAAGGCGGAGTTTAAAGCCAGCCATAATTTCAATGCAAATGCCAAAACATCGCGTGCGAAGCAATAACCGAGCTGTACAAAAAATTCGAAATTCTATACTTTGACTGCGGTCGAAACACCCTCCATCTTGAGAAGTTGACAAAAGGCACGTTTTTGTGCTACAATGTTTCTGAGAAGAGAAAAAAAATAGCAAATGAACCATTTTTCAATTCTTCGACAAGACCACCCACTACATAGGCTGGTAAAACAAAACCCTATGTATCTGTACATCGAAGATGCTCGCCGAACTGGTTTTCGTTATTTTTTTCTCTCTTAAATGCGGTTCGTTGCATTCGAATATGCCGGACTATGTAATATGTCGTTATATTCTGGATTAAATATTATCATAATACCAAATCATCATGTCGATTCAAAGAATCCCGAATATTTTAGCTGTGAATATTATGAAAATGAAATGGGTGGTTTTGACAATATATGATCTCATTTTAAAACTGCATAAGTACGAGTATTTCCAGATTTCCCACTCAATTTTAAACTGTTTACAAATTACCTAATTCAATGGACTTACTTTCAAATTAAATTATTTTGGAAATAACTTATCCATTTATACCATTATTATAGATGCAAATTCTTTGAGAAATGTTTTTTCTCTGTCATTGGAATCAAAGAACATAAATTTTCAGAGATAATCTAGATTAGAAATTTCATAAAGAGGCTTGAATAATAACAAAAAAAACCACACACATTCAGAATGTTGGAAAAGTTATAGCAATACTCTGCGTTATTCGAAAATGAATCGAGTAGTTCGAATGCTGCACGATTTACCTAATGAAAATTTTTTTCAAAAAATGACACAAAAGTCGATAAAATTTTCATTCAACTATTGAAGTTACGGCAAAATTACTTAAAAATGCCATAAAAATGTTGGAAATGCAAGAAAACTCTTGAGTTGTTCTCAGCAGTGATAAAATAACAATAGGGTTGTTTGAAAATGATGTTAGAATTTCTTAAAAGACCTTAAAAATTCTTTAAATTGTGAAAAAAATGTTGAAAATTATTCAAGGTCAAAAAACTGCTTGAAATATTGCAAAACTTTTCCGAAATATGAGGAAAAATTCACCAAATTTCCTCGTAAATTTCGTTAAAATGAATTGAAAATTGATAAAAAAGAACAATAAGTAAATTTGTTCAGAACAATGCTCAAACTCCTAAAAAAATCATGAAAAAATGAAAAAAAAATTGTGAAAAACGATAGAAAAAAGTAAAATGACGTGAAAACCAATAAAACTTCAATAAAAACGTGTAATTTTCTAACAAAAGTTACTCAAAATATACTCATCCGAAGTGGAGAAAACATAAAAATTTTATAAAATTGGCAGAAAATTTCAAGCAAATGTGAAATTTTTTAAATTTCGACGTCCTGGAACTAAAATGGTCCAAGTGCCACTTTTTTCAAAAATGAGGTTTTCATGGTTTTGGATTCAACGAATCAAGCTGCATCAATTAAAACATAAAAAAAATTTAATTAATTTAAACCTAAGAAAAGTGTTTAAAATTTGCGAAGTCCATAAGCGCAATGCACCATTTGTTACGTTTTTTGGCTTTCCGGTAAAAAAATCAATTTGGCACTTGGACCATTTTAATCCTAGGGCGTCGATTTGAATCATTTTTTCCAGAATTTTTGAGTAAATTTGCCATAATTTTTAAATTTATAAAGAAATTTTGAAAATTGAGAAGCATTTCTACCAGCTTTTCAATGTTTTTGCATGTCATAATTTAAAGCAATATCGAACGATTTATGAAAAACAAGTTTTTATACATTTTTAAGCAATTTTGAATTTTAACACAATTTTGATAAATTTTAGGACTTTTGAATTTTTTTCTTCAAATTTTATAATTTTTTTACTAGTAATGTTCTGAAAAATAATTCAAAAATCACATTAGAAATTATTATTGTAAAAATTACAAAATTCGAAACAAAATCATACGACTATAATTAAATGCGTTAAAGTCAAAGAGGGGGAGGGGTAGCAAAAAAAAACACTACCGATCTATTGATGCGAACGAAGAACGATCACTTTTCCCAACAGTTATACTTCGGTCGAGTCAAAGAGGGGGAGGGGTAGCAAAAAAAACACTGCCGATCTATTGATCTTTCAAAGTGAAAAAAATCATAATTTTGTAAAACGAAGATAAATTAAAGGAGTTTGAGCGTTTCAGTCATCGAAAAGGAGGGGGGGTCAAACCTCGTAATAGACCCAAATGCGAACGAAGAACGATCACTTTTCCCAAAAGTTATACTTCTGTTGTCATTAGATAAGTATCTAGTTAATAATCATCCATATTTTCCAATCAAAATTCAAACTTTCCCAATTTTACGAATTTTTATTCATATTATCTGATTCAGATTTGAATTTGATCAAAAAAACGAAAAATCATTCCAAATGATAAATTATACCCATATTTGAGACAATTTGAGCAATTTTTCACGTGCTCTCTTGTCTTGCCATTGATTTGGAAAACCCTTAATTTATGTCAATTAGATGACTAAAATCTAGCAAAAAAGTGCATAAAATATATTTTTTAATGATTTCCACAGTAAATAACCGCTATTTTTCTCCCTCCCTGACATCTTCTTTCATAAAATTCACAAAATCACACTTCAATGAAATCTTGACCAACAGTGCAATTCACCTACCCTCCATGAACCTATTAATGGCATCATTTTCCCATTTTATTTTCTTTCTCGTTCCATGAGATTACAAGCTAAAAAAAGAGAACCGAATTTGAATCTAACAATTGAAATTCGTATAAGAACACGAACTCATTTTTTCAGGATCACGGAAGATTTCGGTAACTATAAGGTGAGCTGGAGGGGACAGACGTTACTTTTGAAATTTCACCACTTCCATTTGAATTTAAAAGAATTTCATGTACGAATTGCAAGTCCAATCGAAATGTAATTTTAACAACTCCATCTTAAGATTCACAATACAAAATATATCCTGAAAGTGATTCACCTCTCAGCCACCAGTTCTGAGATTAAATCATCAAAGCTGGCATTTGGTATGGCAATCTTATCTTCATACTCGAGAAATGACTTAATTTAGTAGCAATTTTAAAATTGAGTTGAACAATCCGCATTTTCCTTCAAATTCTTTGGATCATTGAACTTGGTCGACTTTTAAAAAAAAATAATCTCAAATCAGAGTTAGAAATATCAAGCAACATTTTCCCAAATTCGTAGCCATTGGTTTAATCCCGATGAATTCGATAAGCTAAATTAATATGTTTTCACACAGCTAATGCCATAATAGCATAAAATTGCGACACATTCCTTGTAAAAATCTCTATATCTGGATTATACAATGTTGTATTCAAAACGTGTTTCTGGCTGCACTATTTATTATTGAGAGAAGACGAAGAAAAACGTTAAAATACGCGAGAATATCGAACCCTTAGACGCAGCATAAACGCAGATGCCGAAATAATAATGAGACATAAATTTTAATAATGCACTTGGCCACTTGACGACGTGCGTACACAGCATTCAGCACAAGTTTAATCAACTAGAACGGTATTTTTGTCCATTGAGAAATACTGACGGCCTTTTACACAACGATGCCTGGTATTGCATACGAAACTGAACTTTGAGACCGTGTATTCGAACCAATATTCTAGCTCGTATTATACAATGTTGTACCCCATTAGCTTAATTTATATCTAGTACCGATACTCACGTTCGTATAGTGAGAAACATGAGAGGACATTGTTGGACTATTTCACTCTATGAATGCTATGCGGTTGCTGATGGAAAACTATAGTCATTATACGCGAGAGAAATATATCGTAAAAAAAGAAAGAAGTGGAGAAATACAAAACCGATTAAAATAATGTCTATCATATACGAATGCTGCTAGCCATGCGAGGCCATTGAATATGGGCGACAATATCGTAAATAACAAACTCGTCATTTGAGCGAGAGAATTTAAACGATCGTAGTAAATTTTTTTAAAAACGTTTTTAGTCGCGTTATTTTTCTTAAAACTCGCGACGAGGCATTATTTTAGGGAAAATTTCAACCTACATGTACCAACGACCAAATTAATTGGAAACATCGATCGGATACGTGATATGGTAGCGATGAAATTTATATTATACTTCTAGATGTAGGTATACGTAGGTAGGTGGGTCTGGAACTGGATGTGAATAGTGAAACCATATGTGTTGCGACAGCAGAGATTTTCATAAAGACAAATTTTCATTAACAGAATTCCAACAGCGTGCGAGTAGATTGGTTGATGAGTTTGGAGACAAAATGAAGGTAAAATGTGTGAATAGAATTAGCATATATCGAGTCGTGCTGTTTCTAAAATTAACCCACCCTGAACCTAGAGCTATAAGCATTGCATTGTATCACAAATTTCGGACTGCAATAAAACTACGAATTATTTCGCCATAAATTTTCATTTAAAGTGATAAGAAGATGAAAAATGCTCCGAACGAAAAACATCGCGTGATTTTATTATGGGACGATTATGTCGCCATAAATTCAACCGTCACGCGAAGGTGATCAGATTTTTGTATGGGTTTCTCTACACCACCAGGATAGCCTTTGATAGTGGTATTTTTCCGGATGTGGTGCGAAATAGAGGATTGTTTCTGAACTGGTCGAATTATGGATAGTTTTGGCTGTTTGAGGGTCTTTTTTAATAAATAAAATTAAGAAAAAATTCGTTAGTGAAATTTTACAAATATTTGGAGGGAAAGGGATATCAGCAATTTATCCCTTTGAGGGAGAAGTTCTTAAACCATGAATATCAATTCAAGCCCCAATTCAAAAAAAAAACGTAATATTTTTTTAAAAAATCAGTTTCGAAATAACACATGATCCAACACTTTTTTCATAATCCCTTCTTTCATTCCATAATTTCTCTATTATGGTTACAGAAAAAAAGTCAAAATAAAACTTGAAACTCGACTAAATTCAGAATGGTGAGGCGATGCGAGGGGAGGGGAGGGGAATGAAAAATTAGAAACTGATAGCGCATTGCTTCAGATGGGACAAATATTCATTTCTTCTGATTTAGTCATGACTTACTCATTTTTTTCTAATTTCAAAAAAAAAGGAAACAAATTGAAGCTATTTTTTATCTAAATTCTCAAAAATATTGCAAAATGTCCAAATTTACCTACTAGAATAAATTTTTACTAACAGCAGAATTGACGTAAGTGTTCACTGTTTAGTCTATTCACCAATTTCCGAAAAATTTTCAAAATTTTAATTTTTTTTCATCTTTTTACAGAAATACCTATACAGATTTATTTCATTAAACAGGCAACACAGCGAAATTCTCAAAAAAAAAGTAACTTCAGTGACCTATTTTAAAAAACCTAAAGAAACCAAAAAGTGACCAAAAATTCAATTTTTTGAGTGACAAAAATTTTTTAACGGTAGGTACTAAGTATACCCACAAAAATTTCGATGATCAACTGAAACGATATAAAAGCAGGCATCATAGCGAAATTATTTTTGAAGAAAAAAGTAACTTTTAGTAACTTTTTTGAGCAAAAAGTGACCAAAAAGTGACCAAAAAATGGCCAAAAAGTAACCAAAAGTAACCAAAAATTCAATTTTTTTCGGGGACAAATTTTTTTTTTACACTTTTTTGGGGAGGGTCTATTTTTGTAGTTTTCTGCGAACATTTCAAAGATAAATCAACTGAAAAGACGTGAATAATTTCATTTATTAAATCAAACAAACTAGCAAAAATCAATTTTTTAATTTTTTTCTTAAAGAATTTTGAAAAATAGCAATTTCTACGTAAAAATTTGAATTTTTACCTGGAAGTGCGAAGAAAAAGTGACTTTTGAGGGGAAAAAAGTAACCAAAGTGACCTTTTAGACGTGAAAAGTAACCAAAAGATGACTGAAGTCGAAAAAAGTGACAAACACCCTAAAAAAAATGACCCGCTATGATGCCTGAAAAAAATCAATAATAAATTTCGGGAAAATTTTTGAAAAATAGCAGAAATTATGACTTAAAAATGAGGGAAACGAATAATTTTTGCTTAAAAATAAAAGCGAACAAATTGACCTTTGAGGAGTAAGAGTAAATAGTCGCAAAAAGTGACCACAATCGAAAAAAGTGACTTCACTATGATGCTTGCATTAAATCATCTCGCAATTTTTCAGGTAATTTGCACTTCGTTTTTGAAAATCTGTCTACTTTTCAAAGAAGAAATTCCAAGAAAAAAGATGTAAGTAGAAGTACCCCCTCCTAGCATCTTCTTTAATTACGTTGTCCCCAAAAATCTACCTACTCCTCAAAAATATTCAGAAAGAAATTCATTTTTTAGTTTTCCAAGTTCATTTCCATAGACTTTCTTCTGAAGGAATCCAAAAACATCAGGGAAAATCCAAATTTAACCGAAAACTCCAGAACGACCAAAAAATTTTTTTACTCGTATAAAAGATGAATTTTGATAGGAAGACCGAATAACATCAATGACGAGAAAAAAATTTAAAAACACCCAAAAAATCCATGAATTATTACCTATTTTAAAAATATCTATTATATTAAAAAAGTAGGTAATGATCAAATTCTTCTATAAAGTTAAAATCCAGTTCAATTCTGAGAAAGTGGTACAAAAATTATTCTAAAATATAATGATACAATTTAAAAAATTTTACAGGAATATTTTTCAACTGAAAAAGTTTAGTACCAACATAAAATTCAAAAACTTTCAAACCCTCATTTTAGTGTTCCAAAAATAACTCACGAAAAAAAAAACGATCAAGCTTGAAAAAAAATCATTTTCAGTCCATTTTGGCAAATCCTTCTATAAAAATGGCATTCAAATCTGAGGAAAGTAGCACAAAAACTATTTTAAAAACCGAATGACAAAATGTCGAAAACTTGACAAGAATATTTTTTCAATTTCAAAAATCATTCATTTTTCAAAATTTTTCCAGGCACTGTGTAATGTGTTTATTATTTCAAATTTCAGGATTTCTACAATGGACTGCACAAATTCATAATTATTTCCCAGCATCGTCGACTGCCATTGACAACACCGGCCACAGAATGAATAAAGACATCATCCAAACCCCCAAATGCTCCACCACCACAATTGAATCCTTTCATCACTTCGAATCAGATTCTTCGCTCAGGTAAACAATCAAAATGATAAAAACCTCGACCATATTTACATTTGAAAGTACAACCACTTTAATTCGGTATAACTAACCAGAACCGCATAATAAACTTAATTTACGACGATATTACCAATTCCATAAAACATTTTACGCGATTCCAAGTGTAAACATCCGTCCGTCGGTTATTGTTACCGTTTAAAATAATATAAAAAAATACACATACATCGCCGCCACTTAATAGTCAATAAATCACCTCGAACAGATCAAATTCATCGCCTGTGATTTAACACTTTCTCGCCATCAAACATCAACAAAATCCAATACCCTAACGAAATCCTTTCCAATCCTTTAATTTCTTCGGTTAAAAAACCTTGCAGCAAAGAATGGCGCGTGTAACAGCGTCGTCGACTCGTCGAGCTGACGAAAGAGAAAAAAAAAACCTACGTTAATTTTCGCTCAACCTCAGCATGGGGTAGAATTTACATTATAGTTTAAATGGAAAACAACGTCGTCATTTTACTAATGAAAATAATTCGTTAATTTCTCTTAACGCAAATACGCCCCGTGCATTTGGCCTTACACGTGTATTACCTATACCTTGCACTTACCGGGGCAAACCTCTTTACTCCTTTGTAATGTTCACTCAAACACGCGATGTTATATTAAGAAATGGAAAACCACGACGAGAATATTCGTAAAATACGTAACCGAGTATTCGAAGAAATTCTTTGGCGGAAAATTCGTCGAAATTTGTTTTTTAAAAAAACACACGTCAATAGAAATATTAATTTTTGCATCATAAATAACTGATTTATGCGAATATGAAATAATAATAATTATTAACATCGCTGTCGTTTTTGCTTCTACAGGTATACGAACATGAGGCGGACATAAACTACATAGAATGGCTTCAACAACCGATTAATTTGAGTAGAGAAAAAATACCGCAGCAACAAAGTGTAAAACAAATGAGAGGAAAAAACCAATGGTTTCTTGAAAACATCGTCGAAATACTCGAACTTGGATGAAAAATATTACAAATAACGTTCTTGAGCGTTAATTATCAGCGAGTGAGTCACGTGATGGTTGTATGCGCGCGCTTGACACAGTTGACATTTGGCATTAAATTGCAAATATGCAATTTGACTGGCGAAAAGGCATTAAACGGTGTCAATCAGAAAACTGGGGAATGTAGAGTTGCAAATTTTTCGCACTTTTTCCAAAAAAATTTCAAAGTAATGGCAATTCTTGTAAACTTTTTTCACTTGTGTTTTTGCGGTTTTCAGGAAAAGGTTTTATTATAAATCGAATTAAGTTTGTGATGTCTATTTACAAAAATTATATTATTTTTAATGTTTTCTTAATTGTTTGGTGAAAAATTCTGGAATTTTTTTTTTCAAGAAAAACGAATTTTTTGATAGCTACATAAATCATTCATTTGTACACATTCATAATAATTTTTAATAAATATTTTCATGTTTTGTTTGTTTCATTTCCATCTGTAGGTATAATTCAAATTATTAGAGCAAATAAGCTGGTTTTATTGAAATTTTTCAATTTTTTCGATTTCTTGACAGAAAAGAGCAGAATTAAGTGTAGTGCCTATATATTCAAAAATCGTTAAAATGGAGTCATTTTCGAAAAAAATTAGTTTTTCCTCAGTTTTACCTTCTCCTCCTCTTCCTAACAGAAATGTAACGACAGGATACAGTGGTGTAGCTAGAAGGGTCCACCCCCCCAGTTCATAAGAATTTACATGAAAAAATTGCCTGTTTGAAGCATTAAAAATCCAATTTTCTCAAAGCCTCGCCCTCTCTATAGCTTTCGACCCCACTGCTTGGATTTGTTATTATTTTTGGATTTTAAGGTCAAAATAATTAGCATGTAAGTTGTTTGTTTCAAAATTACATTTTTATCAGTCTTTTTCCTAAATATTCCATGAAAATCGCGTAAGGACTTTATAATACATGTGCAACTTCTCAATATTTATGAAAATGATTCAAATTTTAAATGTAGGTAGTGTTTTATAGTAAAAGGAAATTTTGCGGGAACAGGTGGGGGTTGAATTGAAAATTTATCAAAAATTATGAAAGTTCTGCCCCATCCCCCCTCCCAAGTGAGAAATCCCAGACTACGCCACTGACAGGGTGTCCAACAAATTCTCAAAATCGAAAAACGCGATTTCATTAGACTATTGGCATATTAGAAAGACTTTGATTTTCGCAAAACTTAAAGGGAGGATCCCTTGGAATATTTTGAAACGTAGATTTAAATTTCGAGCACTCCTGATTTCTGTAAAAAAAAATATATGAAATTTCATCGTAATTCGATGCAGATCATTCAATATTTGGCATATACATAGCTATTAACTACACAGACAGACTCGTATCATTTTGCACAAAAAATTTAAAGAAAAAGAAGAAAGACTTCTGGTCTTTCATTCTGAATCAGTGAAAAGTCACTGATAAACAGTCAAAATTGCAGCACAGGAAAAAATCAGCAATTATTGCTCATTTTTCAAAGATTTTCAGTGATTTTTCTGCTAATTTCAAAAATTTTACTTCCTTTTCATTGAATTTTCACTGATTTTCCAGTGATTTTTCTCACTGATTTGTTTTCATTGAAAATGTTTTTGCTGATTTTCTCCTGTGCTGCGATTCTGACTTTTCCTCAGTGATTTTCGATCATTTTCACTGATTTATAAATGAGAGAGAGGGCTAAAAATAGGATTTTGCAAAATTTGTTGGAAAAGAAGGGTGGTTCGACTGAAAAATCAAGACTTTAACAGGCTTCATAGATTTAGTAGGACTGTTAAACTTCTTAACTTAAAATATCAAATTTCTTCCTTCAAAATTTAATTTTTTTAAATTTATTTTATTGGAGATACTATTTTCAGCAAAAAAACCAAACAAACTGAAAACACGTTTCAAATCTCAAAAAATCATCGATCTGCAATCTTTTGATTAATCTTTAGGTGGCTAAAGCATGCCTCAAAATTGAAAATAAGTTAGATCAGTCGGCAGAGAATTTCAAATACTCTTGTTTAACTTATTTTGAGAACCCTGAGAGGATTTTTTGAGCTGAAAATGGTTAAGCTGCACTTTTTTCGACAAATACCTCACTTTGAGGACCCATAACTCCATTTTCAAGGGTCCGAGGGGGTGGAAAATTCATATTAAAAAATTTCAAATCAAGGAATACAACTTCGCTAATTCTCAAAAAAATGGTAAAATCAAAGAACTTGTCCAAAAATTACTCCACCTTACAAATCACACAATGTAAGTAAGTTGTCTATACTGGAATTCGAAGGGTAATTCCTCTCCCTCGATATTTCTATCAACTCGTTAGTAGAATCCGCTCACTGATTTGAAAGATTTAACTCGACTTCAAATCCACATTCACAAGTCACAATCAGATACCATCACGAAATAAATAATACCTTCAAATCAAACCTCTGAAACCCGATTAATTTGCTGAAAATCTCGCCCACACCAACGCCATACTATGAACCAAACTAGCTTATAATTACCACATCGAGCAACCAAAACATGGTCATATTTGCTGGTTAACACTTGTCACCCAATCTAATGTCATCTTCGATTACATTATTTTTCCTAGTGATTCTCTTGGTCACCTTATCTTCCATCTATATCCAACATTATGTTAATTAACGTATATATTATCAAACTAAACTTCGGCCTGGGACGCTAGAGAAATGCGATATTCTGAACATTTTTATCTAAAAGGCTCGAAGATCGAAGGACGTGAATTACTGAAATATTCAAATCACACCATTATCCGACTCCATCATCAGAAGAAAATATTTCGTCATCACACAAAATCGCAGACGTATCATCGATGCACACAATTCGAAAAAAAACCTTTCTGGACGACTCGATGCTGACCACGATGACATGAAATTTGCATGAGTGTTTTTTTCTCTTTTTTTAACGAAAATTTACATCACATCCTGTCAAAAAACTCGTTCCTAGTCGGATTATTTTAATTACCGGACAAAAATTATATGCTCGGTAGCGTAAAATGTTCGGTTATCGTTTGCGTGGCTATTTTATGGCATTTTTTCTTTCAAAGCTTAGGTACCATTTGAATGTATACATTTTCGCAAACATGTAAATTAGTACGTACGTACGATTCGAGAGCAAAGAATCACAGAAGAGGGGGCCGAGAAGGTGGAGAGCTAAATCGCAAACGGGATTAGACCAAGACAGCGAGGATTTGCTGTGCATGTCAACGCATCTCATTATTTTGTATAAATTACAGCGTTGTTCAAGTCCAAATGGTTAGGCTTCTTAGTTTAAATATTTATAAATAAGTATAACGAATGTACGAATAACGTCGACGTCTTTCTATGTACACGACGCGAAGATTCTATGGTACAAAATGTGCGATCGTTTTCACTTTGTGCGCTCTCGACGTTATAATTTTTTTCAGTTCGCCTTCGTACGTGTATAAAAAATTCTAGTTATTTTCACCACCATCTTTATCCTCATCGAAAAGAAACTCGTAAATTATACCGGCGTGCTTTTTTTTTGAAAGCTCGTAAATTTAACTCTTTGAAGAGCGATTTTTTTCGCCGGCTTACTTCCTGGCTGCATGGTCTCTATGCCTTCGTCGAGATCGTCGCCCATGTTACATAATTTAAGAACCATTGCCAACCAAAACCGAAAAAAATCGAGTTTTGCATATTCGTACTTTTTTTATACGCAGAACACCTCCCGACAAAGTAGCCGATAGTGATTTGTACATTAATGACGTATAATTAGCCAGCCACATGGATAATCTACCTTCGTCGTATTCCAAGGAGAATAAATTAGCCAACAGCAGCGTGTATTTTGCCAAGCCGGCTACCTTCTTATTTTTTGCTGTGCAATTCTCCGAGCTACGTGTTCATTTAGATCGAACGTTAATTACTAGGCCACAGGTTGATTTCCCCCTCTCTTTTCTCTCTTTTTCTATGAAGTGCTCCAGAAAGGTAAATACACAGACAATTTAACCATGAAAATATGCTATGAATATGCAACATCGTTCTTGATACTGCACACTGTCACACGGTTCGAATATTTCCCTATGGGTAAGATTTTTTTCTCCATGTAGAATGCCAACCAGATGTTGCTGAAAGGCGGCTTTGATATGAGAAAGGCATACAGACGTGTCATCCTGCAATGTACAACTTCAAATGTACCATCGATTGCCGCCAATTTTTCATAATGACCGTGTTTTTTATGTAGAAAAAAATCACGTGAACCCAAGTCAAAAAAAATTACAGCGAAGGCAGTGGCGTAGCGAAGTATTTTTCTGGGGGGGGGGGGGGGGGGGTTTGAAGCTCTCGATTTTTCCAACTTTGAAACTGAAGTATGCCAACTTTAGAGATGAAATCATAAGCGTATGCCCAGAAATTATTCAAGGGAGGGGCTGAGAATTCGAGTGAAAATGGAGGGGGCATAAACAGATTTGAGCAAAGAAAAATTGGAAAATTTCAGAACCAATCAATACACTCCTGAAATCTGAATTAGTAAAATTTACCTGCTTGAATTAGTGAAATGAATTTAACTGAAAATCAGTGATTTTTCACTGATCTTTCAGTCTCGTCAAAATTATTGATTTTTCCTGACCAGTGGGAATTGAGAAATCAGTGATTTTTGGCAGAAATATTAGTGAAAAATCATTAATTTTCAATGAAAATGATTTCACTGATTCTCGAAGGCAGAATTTCATCGAAGACTGATTCAGATTTAGAGAGTTATTTATGTTTATTCAAGAAATAGAATGACTCAAATATTGCCAGAGCGAAGCGAGGGCGAAAATTTTTCGAAAAATCATGTTTGAATAGCAAAAAAATGCACTTTTTTCACATTTTCGTAATAAAAATCTACTTTCCGAGCTTGGGGAGAGAGCTCGAGCTCCTTGAGCCCCCCCTTGGGTGCGCTTATGGATGAAATGAATTTGAGGTAAAATTTTGGTTTCATAAAATGGTGTTGCAAAGTGTGCAGTGACGTACCGAAGTCCAAATATTGAATTGAGAAAACAAAATCCCAGAATTTCCAGCTCGATTTTTGAAAAATGTTGAAAACCAATTTATTCGGGCACGAAACAAGACTTGACTTTTTTGGGGACGGGGATGGATGGCACAAATTTGCTGACTGAACTAAATTTTTTGACCACTTCTCCCTCTTATTCAGTTCATTGTTTTTCCCTGGCCCTCTGAGTAGTTTCATTGTATGTATAGTTGGAAAAACCTATGAAACGGTATTTTTGTCCGGAACAAACAAACGTGAAAAATTTCAAGAAAAATTACATTTATTTTGAAAAATTTGTACCTAGTTTCAACGTGCATGTGAGAGAAATAAATTTGGTCCGGGCGAAGTGAGGGTGAACATTTCAGAAAAATTCAAATTTAAGGTGCGATAAAACAATGGTTTAGATTAATAAACTGGAATAAAAAATTGGCCATTTCTGCTTCAAAATTATTGAAGAAGAAAATATGATGAGGCCGAGTGTAGCGAGGCCAAAGCTTTAACAAAAATTGATTTTCAACCATCGAAAATAATTTTAAAAAAACGTAATACCTAAAATTAGTCAAAATAATTTTGAGAAAAATATGAAAAAATCACTTTTGTAAGATTTAGATAAAATACAATAAGGCCGAGCGCAGTGAGACCGAAGTTTTTGAAAATTTTAGAATTGAGAGGTAATTTCAGAGTTGAATTGTAATTTCCGTAAAAGGGGCGTTTTTCCAACAATTTTCCTTTTTTTGATCAAATTTGTCAACTTTTCTCATTTTGAGTCGATTTTGCCAACTTTTTTAAATTTAAGACGAATTTGCCAACTTTTTCTACTAGCATGGGGGGGGGTGAGCCGGCCCCCGAACCCCCTATTCGCTACATCCCTGACTGAAGGTGAAGAATGGTGAAAAAAATTACCAATAATTGCCACCATTTTAAACCTCCTCAGCCAAACATACCTTAAAATTTCATCAAACAATAATTTCCCAACACCGATCGAATTCTGAACCCATCACAACTCCCAGATCGATTTACAGATACCCCAAATCTCAAGTTGACCAGTTAACATGAAGGAACACCTTCTTGTAAATAAACGATTATACATCAACAGGTACCAACGATCGTCATTATCAAAACCTGAATAGAAATCGAACAGGTATAAACAAACTCATAAACACCCAGACTCATTCACCTATTAAATCTGAATAAAAAAAATATACCCTATTTTCATATTGGAGATTACCATCGACACCCCATTCACTTCGAAAATTTTCTTATAAACAAAACGTTTCATCTCATCGAGAAAAAATAATACACGATCGTATTCGTCGTTTACCAAAATATATACAAATAGAAGTGTAAGATCGACCACATCCCTTAATATTTTTCTGTTTTTTGTACGTTCGTAACCCGTTAAATTACGCTGTTTTTTTTCCTATCTTTCTCTCAAGTATACTTCTTCGAATCCGGAAACATAAAATTCCTTATCAATTTAAACATCTCTAATGTGCTATCTCCTCATTCTTTTTTTTCTTATGTTACGTTGGTGCTGTTGTACTGGACTCGAATGTGTAATGGTGTGTGTCTGTGTGCCTTGAGCTCTCTAGACATGTATTATTGAACAGTCAGCTTGATGAATTTATTTACAGTATACGTTACTTGGAAAATATCGAAATTGGTATACGTACAAATAAAATATACACTATATCGACTAGTTGATTTACATGATACAGTTTTCGATAAATTCGAACGCATTTTTTTTATTAACGAGTTTACAGATGTAAACCATGTCAATTTAGCCGAGGTTTTAATTACCTATTCGTCTCATTCATCAGTAGAAATGTAAAAAATTACCCTCTAATTTAAAAATAGATGTTGGTACATATTGATTTTAAATAGGAAACAGTATGAAAATAAGGCAGAGGAAGCTTTCAAATTGATCTAGGTAAGTTGGTAGGTAGGTATAGGTAAATACATGAAAATTGACAAAAATCCACAGGATTGTAGTTGATAGAAAATTTTTCAAAAAAATATATAAATTGCTGCTTATGATGATTCTACGTTTTTGAAAAAATAATAAATCGTTTTTCCAAAGTGAATTTTCTATTGCATACCGAATCAATATCATTCCCTAAATGGAAATTCTTCCAACGACTACAACGAAAATCGACCATACCAAAAAATATCATCGAACCAGTTCCCTTAATACCCAGGGGAAAGACTAGAGAGCGTTCCGCAACCAGTTTCATAATTCTTCAACGAAGTGGTTGGTAAGTGGACCTTCGAGATACAAGGGTAAAAAGAGAACGAATTTTCGGATTTTATCGATACTGATATCGATGAATTATTTCAATCTGTGACTAACCAAATACCGAGTAAAATAGCGATTTTACCCTAAATTTAGCTATTACATACTTCGTTATGCTTCATTTACCAAACATATTTTTCACTACCCCTCGTACCTATCAATGAAGTACACAGCTAATACAGTCGTAAAGTAAGAGCTTTAAAATAATTTTTATGTGGATAGTGTTTTATCAACGAATCGATCATCACCAAGTGTTTCAATTATCAGAAAATGATAGAAATATGATCAATTCGTGAACCAAGAAATCGTCCATAAATTACGAGAAATCCAACGAGAAAAATTTCAACTTTTCTGACTAGTTCGCTGTTTTCAGTATTACCAGTAGGTAGAAAAAATTGGGAAAAAATTAAAAAACGAACACCTTCGCACAGTAGTGACGATTTTTACATTCTCATTATCCTTACGTGTTGGTTATCGCTGATAACTTCTTTTAAAATACCGCTTTCGCGTGATCTTTACCAATGAATACAAGCAAAGAATTCGTTAGCAATCCGATAGAATGCGGTGCTCGTACGAATCAAGTCGCGAAACGCCGGTCAACTCCTCGAAGAGAATCGCCGGCTAGGTTGATGGAAAGTACACTTATACATATAAAATAGGGAAACTTGCTCGACTGAAAAAATGAATAATATTATTTGAATAAATTATTCGCGGATTTTTTTAAATGGACGACATCAGCAAAAAAAAATGGTTTTATTAAAATACAATATTTCAATTCAATAGAAAATCAAACAATTTTTTCATTCGTTAATAATCTGAATCATTTTTTTGCAGTGAAAAAAAAATTCATTCAATTTTATGAAACATTAATTTGAAAAAATGCCAACTATACTTCATAATGAATTTTTTTGTCATAATATGAAATTGGATAAAAAATAAAGAAGATTTCTTTTGATAAAAAAATTGAAAAACAAAAAATTCAAGAAGCTTAAAATTGTTTGTTCATGAAAAATTTGTTTTAAAAATTTTAATTCTTCAAAATCATTGATTAATGGTATAATAATACCAAACAGCCATTAAGAAAAATAGCTGAAAAATTTCAACTCAATTAGGTAATAAAGTGTCTAGTCAACTGTTCAAAAAACATAAGGGGTTCCAAAAAACTTCGGAAAATAGTTTTGTATAATTAAATTGAAATTTTCAAAAATTATTTAATTTTCTAATTTTTTATTGCTTAAAACTTTTTTTTTTCTAATTTCTCGAAAGATATTCCCCCTGAAATCCACACTGAAAAAACAAATAAACAAATTTTATCCAAAAAAAATAATAACGGGGCACCATTCACAAAATTGGCAAAATTTATTCTGAAAAAATAATATTTATCACGAAATTGGGTAAAATTTATTTTTATGCAATAAATTTTACCAAATTTCGCGATAAATATTATTATTTTTTTTAAATAAATTTTGCCAATTTTGTAAATGGTGCCCCATTTGTATTTTTTGGATAAAATGTATCATTTTTTTGGATAAAATGTATCATTTTTTTGGATAAAATGTATCATTTTTTTGGATAAAATGTATCATTTTTTTGGATAAAATGTATCATTTTTTCAACACTTTTTATTTATTTTTCATTTCTCATTTTTTTTCATTGCATAATTGCAAAGGGAGTAGATTAGCTGTGTTTAAACCTAAAAACAACCTGGAAAAAATTTCACCCATCCCTCTACTCTTACCCTTTACCATACAGACTTAAAATTTGACTACATTCAAAAACATTTTAAAAATTTAAAGTTTTTTTAAAAACAAATAATTGTACTAGAAACTGGTTTTGGCATGAGTATTTTTACACAAAAATATCGCTGACATCCGTTTTCTATCTTCACCTCATTCTTCGAGGGCTAATTTTTGATCTTCATTTCTAAAAAAATTGGTCTGGATAAGGCTGATTATGGAAAACCGCCCCCCTCTCCTCCATGATTTTTATGGGTCAAGTAAAACATTAGTATCAATGTTATGCCTAATCCATGCAATTGCCTTCTGCATGAAATAGGCAAATTTTTGCCTACTTCATGAATTTTGCCTAATTTGTGAAATTTTATTATTTAAAGCTTTTCATAATTTTTCTAATTTCATAAGAAAAAATTCAAAATATTTCAGCATAGAGAGCAAACTTTCAGCTACATTTCAAAATAACATTCATCATGTTACTTCCATTAGAACTTTTTTTATACTAATCGAAAAATTTAATAAATGAAAAATTTTCTTCACAACATGAAAAATTTTCCAATGGAAGTAACGTAATGAATGTTATTCTGAAATGTAGCTGAAAGTTTACTCTCTATGCTGAAATATTTTCAATTTTTTCCAATGGAATACAAAAAATTATCAAAAGCTTTGAATTATAAAATTTTACTAGTTGGGCAAAATTCATGAGGCAAAAATTTTGTCTATTTAATGCATTATGCAATTACATGGATTAGGCGTAACATCAACATTACCTACTTCAGAGGATTTTTTTCAAAATATTTTTCTCCCACTTTTTTCCGGAACATTTTCAGAAATTTAAAAAAAGTAATAGGTACTTATATTTTTTCAAGAATCCCTACAAAATGAGTACCTAAAGCTGAAATAAGGGTGCTAATGGTATATTTCAGTAAAAATATCCATATGTGAACCTGGATATAGAAACCATCCTTAAGGTGTCAAAAATTGGTTTTTGAGTTGAGGTTCTCAAAAACCAATTTTTGAAACCCAAAGGTGGTTTCTATATCCAGGCTCGCATATTCTATAACCATTTTTTTAAAAACAGTTTTTCTATTTTTGTTCAATTTTTCAAATGTTTTTGAACTTATGTACTTAATTAAATTTCACGGCTGAATGGGCAGATGTAAGGATATAGAGTCAAGAGGGTAACATTTTTACCATTTTGTTTTGAGATTTGGACCAACTTTCCAACCACCTCCTCCTCTTTCAACTTTTGAGGAAAATAAAAAGCAAACCGGTCACCACTATAACTACTAACCATTTTACATGTTTCCCTCCCTAGAGCTAGACTGAACTGTACTAAAAATTCTTTTATATCAGTCATCATTTTAGGAAATCTCATTCGAGCAAAAATTTTTAAAAAGGACAACCGAACATTCATCAAAAGAATGAAAACTCCTTCGAAAAATAAAAATTAAACATGAAGTCAAAAAATAAAAATTGAATTTCCTTTCTCATTCTCATAATAAAATAGTCTTTAAAAATCGAAAACATGTCAATAAAGTTGATCTAAAAATTACATCAATTATTTTTAAAACAAGTCTATGATTACCTGGGTCATTCGGCAATCACTATAATAGGTATAGATAAGGTACTTTACCTACTTATTAAAAGATCATACCTATAAGTTGATTTTTTTTTTAAATAATTGAAGTTGAGCTGAAATTGAAATTAAAGAGGAGACGATAAAATTGCAGAATTTTTGATTCAGATGAATTTTTTCAACTCAAAATGCAATATGTTTCAATTTTTTCAACCTGAACTTCAAAAAGAAATTATTTTTCAAAGTGAAATGCAATTTCGTATTTTTGAGAGGTCATCTGCCTCTTACCCTCATTCCTGTTTTGTTCAAATTTGACCCAATATAAGTAATTCAAAATCCAAAACGATTTTTTTTTTTTTAAATGAACACCACGTCTTACTCGACGAATATAATTGAATGAGTTTATTTCATTTCAGAAATGAAAACCAAAAATGAATTATAAAATCACTCTTAGCAGATATCACACATTTCTTCATATTAACAACAGGAGATTGATTCTTCGAACAAATTCTAAATTAAATTAGGCAATTTTCACAATTTATTTACACTCCAAATACCGTCAATTTTTTGAATAAAATCACGATAAAAATTACCTTACCAATACAAACAACTCCCTCAGTAATTCGAAAATATTTCAATTAGATACTTTTTTTAGTAAAAAATTCCAACATTTATTCAAAAAAATTCCTTAACTTCTTCGTACCTTTGAACTTTTTTCAAAATTTTTCAATTTTTTGAGAATTAATGCCAAAAAACACCCATTTACTAAATAACTTGTATCATTTTTCAACAATTGGGTAATTTAAAAAATTAATGATTTTTTTCAAAATTTGTTTCAAACAACCATCAAACATGCAAGTAAATTCATCCGCACATTTTGAATAACATTTTCTCAAAATTGGGAAGTGTTTTTTCAAAATGCACGTGGTCTATATGAAAAATTTTACAGGGACTACAAAAAACTTTGAATATCCAAGTATTAAGTGACACCTTGAATTTTCAAGGTCAAAAGCAAAAATAACAACACTGATGTCATTTTTCTTCCTTAACTTTAAAAATTCAAGATGGTACTTACTTTTTTAGTTTAGCTTTATTTTCTTTGAATTATATTTTATTTTTTAATAATTTAATTTACATAAGAATTAATACATACTATAATTTTGTAAAATTAAAAATGAGTTGAAGTTTTACAAATATATTTTTCATTTTAATATTTTTTCTTTCAAAGGTTTTTTGTGGTTGATGTAAAATGTTCTACATTGGATTTGATGTGTTTAAGAAAAACACTACACAATTTTATTAAATCTCCAACAAGCTTGAAAAATACTTATTCAAAAATAATTTTTCACAATCTCTACACTTGATCCATTCTCTTACTTGATATTTTGAATAGGTATATAAAAATACTCGTACACCCAGCGACTCATCAAGGTGTTTTAACAAAATTTTTTGAACAAAAAGCTCGACTTAGCTTGACCTTTTTGCATGACTTTTTTTATGGGCCACCCCCCCCCCCCAAAAAAAATAATTACAAACAAATAGATATGATTTTTTAAAAATCGCAATGAGATTTTTTAAAATTTAAATAATTTATTGAGTGTGAATGGAATTTTTTTTCAATTTTTGAAAAAAGCTTGACCTTTGAGTCAAAAAGCTTGACTTATTTTGACCAGATTGACTCAGCTTGATCGTTAGACACCCTGCTCATCTTATGATGATGAATTGAGTAACCATAACAAATTCAATTCATCCATTTTTTCAAAATTCGTCCTTATTTCATAAAAAATGTTGAGAATCTTTTCAAGGACACAACTGACATTTCATCAAATCTACATCTTGCAAAACCTTCCATTACAATTTCATCGGAGAAGAGGGCAGTGTTGTCATAAGCTGACCATGCAAAATTTCCATTCGTGTTTAGCTCTTGATAAAAAGCAAAATTCCATCATTGTCCTCATTTTCTATTTCAATACGATCAAACACATTGCTTTCAAAATTCGAACTCTTATACCACAAATTTGGATAAATATTCGAAAATTTCCAACCTTTATTTCTCTACCGAACACTCAGCGCATACCAATGCTTAAAATTACTTATTTTTCGTCAAAGGGCCAATTCGCATGTACTCTAGAGGAAAAATTATCATAAATATCTAAATAGCTCGACAAACACAATGCTATAGAAAAATTTTAAACATACTTTTGATATTATGCAAAATGGATGAAATTCCTCACATAAATGCGCGCGTCCCAATGAACAGTAAATACACTCACCAGCATCAAGCCGGGTCAATTATCGCAGGTCTTGGTATATGCATAGCATACGTATACGTACATACGTACGTAGAAATGGAGTCGGGTAAAATCTGGTCTCGCGCGGCGTAATCAAGCAAAACACCAAGCTATGGCACTTCCCTCCCCTATACACCGGGCGTATATGTATAGCTGGAACGATATAAACTTTTACGAGCGTATTTCAGTTCTTCCGAGGCTCGTCATACCATTGGCGGAACTGGAATAAAATTACTGTAGCAACGACTTCGCGCTACGTTCCATTATTCCGCCGGCACCGCTATTCCCTGCCAAAGCCGCGAGAAAACCGGCCCATGCATAAAAGAACGAAATACTATAACCGAGGCTATGGGTGTGCGAGTGTACGAGTATGCAGGCCAGAAAACGAAACAAATATGGAAAAAAAAACACACACGCGTCGAGTTCATTTTCCTACGCCTTTTTCAGCCTATACACGAAGAATCGATTTGCAAAATTAAATCAGCCAACAGAGCCCCGTATTGCGCATGGTGAATAAATTCGCCCTTTTTTTCTTCAACCATGCGAGCACAAATGCTAAAGGGTTGCCTGGTGTAGATGGAATTGAATCGATGGTGTATATTTTGCAACGTTAATGTAGATAGAATAACCTTTTAAATGTATCAAAAAGGGTTCATTCGTTCTTCGTATGGTGCATGAAAGCTGACCCCGAAACCATTTTTCAAATAAATAATTCAGATCATCAACACGTCTCATGTCAGCCATTCGTCATGCTTTTCCATCACATTATTAAATCTCCGAGGAGCAAAGAACGTACAGTACAGTCATAAATAATAAATTTCCAAAGAATTTTCACGCAGCACTCTCCATCTGAATAACACTACAATTATACGTTCGGACTTGAGATGAAATACTCTTGTCTCATGTCCATTACCCACATTCTGGAGACAATATTTACACACATACAACGCATTTGTGAGAAAATCAAAAGAAGGAAAAAAAGAGACAATCAAATACCTCGAATTGATTCGAATCACTCTCAATCGATTCTCATCCATTTGCATATCTACCTTCTTTTTTTTTTATCGAAAATACATCCTTTTTGAATCAAACGAGAAAGCTAAAAGCAGATGTAAATTCAATGGCTGAATTAGAAAGTCATTTCACCGCGATCCCTTTTTTTCGCCTCATTATCCTACTGCGCGAACCGTCGAAAAAGGAGGAAAGGTTAGACATTTAACCCGATTTCTTTCCAAGTATTTAAATGCTAATCTACATAAAATGTTTACCATCGCCAGGTCCAAACACATTTGAATACAAAACACATCACACATCAATCTAATCGAACCGCGACATTCTCACAGCCAACAAGGGTTAGCGATGAATTTCTCTTTTTTAAAAGAAAAGATGAGGTGTTAGATTTACCCTCGTAAGCCTTTTCAAAGAACACAGGCAACAGAAAAGAAATCAGCTCAGGAATAACAATAAAAAAAGGAATTCTTGTAGAAGAAATACAAATTAAAAAAATCATGATGTAAGAAATAAGATGCCAAGGAAATGCTATTTGGAATCTATTTCGTCAGATAACCCTGGAATGGTCAAAAATTGTACACAGAAGTTGTGAAATTTGAAAATATTTTTTCAGAAAATTTCAAAAAATATTTGGTATCTTTGGAGACAATTTTCATGATTTAAAATTTGAGGTGTTTGCTTTCAATATTGTCACAGGAGTGGTTATCACCCAAATTTTGTGAAGAAATCGTACCTTCAGTTGTTCCCAGCTGAATCATCGAGTTGAAAAAGACAACTCGTGTGTTAATTTTTGTTTTGCTAGATTTCTTTAGACCCACGATGGTCGATTTAGACTAAAAATTACTACACGCAAAAAAATAATAATAGAAAATGTTGAAAAAATTAGTAAATTTTATTTTAAAAAAATAATAACGGGGCACCATTCAAAGAGTTGGCAAAACTTAATCTAAAAATAATAATAGTTATCAAGATATTTGGTAAAATTTATCATTCAATAATAAATTTTACCAAATACTTGGTAAAGTTTATTATTGAATGATGAATTTTACTAAATATCTTGATAAATATTATTATTTTTAGATCAAATTTTGCCAACTTTTTGAATGGTGCCCCGTTATTATTTTTTAAAATAAAATTTATTAATATTTTTTTTTTTTGAGTGTAGTATTAGAAGAAAAAAATGACCAAATGAAAAAAATAATCAATCTCATATTTGTATTTAACAAGTCAAAGTATTCCACAAGAAACGTACTTTATAGGTACCTACAATAATTTCAATTAAAATCACAAAATTCATTTTTCTGCCAAAATTTTTCAAAAATTTGAATATTACTTGATGAAGAAAAAAAATAAGCTAATGAAAAAATTAACACCGGATTCACGCATTCAGAGGGTCAAAAAACGCAGAAATATAAACACTCTTTGTGAGATAATTTTTCAATGAAGTATACTAAAGATTGAGTAATTTGGTTGATTTTTGACGACAGATTGAAAAAATTTAGGGGAAAAGTGTAATTTTTAGTATTAATTATAAAAAAAATTCTCCAAAACAAACCAAGTTTCACCTTCAATTTTCCAACAAACCAATACTAAATTCACCTGTTGTTTTTCCAAAACGTACCAGGTAAGCACCAACCCAGTGTGTATAAAAAATACAGGGGTTTTCAGCGTTTTTCAGAACTTTTACATGATATTTGACAATTTGTTTCTTTAAAAAAATACTAGAATTTTTTAGGGAATTTTAGAATTTTTACATCATCTTTGGCGATGTATTTCCAATACTCTCTTTCACATTCACCTTTGCAAAAAATCGAAAACATTTCGATATTTTGCAGTTCTGGCCTGTTTAAATTCTACAAAAATATTCATCATTTCTATGTGATAACAACATTCAAGTTAGTTTAAATACAGGCATCATAGCGAAATTTTCGAAGAAAAAAGTAACTTTCAGTAATTTTTTTGACCAAAAAGTGACCAAAAAATGACCGAAAAGTAACCAAAAGTAACCAAAAATTCAATTTTTCGGAGGGCAATTTTCTACAGTTTTCGGGGGGGCGGGGGAATTTTTTGTAGTTTTCTGCAAACATTTCAAAGATAAATCGTCTGAAAAGACGTGAAAATTTCATTTATTAAATTCCTTCGTCAAAACAACAAAAAAATTAGCTAAAATCTATTTTTACTTTTTTTATTAAAGAATTTTGAAAAATAGCCATTTCTACGTGAAAATTTGAATTTTTTCCTGAAAGTGCGAAGAAAAAATGACTTTTGAGGGGAAAAAAGTACCCAACCAAAGTGACCTTTTAGACGTGAAAAGTAACCAAAAGTGACTGAAGTCGAAAAAAGTGACCCGCTATAATGCCTGTAAAATAGTATCAAATTTCGAGAAATTTTTAGAAAAAAATTAATTTTCAATGGAAAATGCAAGGTTTTGAACAAAATGGTTTTCAGCACTTCATCAATTACAGAACTGTTAAGATGCCTTGGGTTAGTCCAACACAAAACACATACCTAGGTATAGATAAGAAGTCTAAAAACTGTCCCTTTACATGCCTTGTAATCAAAGACGATTTGAGCAGATTTGAAGGAAAGGGGTAGGAAGAGGGAAGGAGGGGGATAAGAATTTCAAAAATATTTCGATTTCTACCATTGATAAAAAGTTGAAAACTGTTTCGAAATTTCACAAAAAAATCCAAAATTGCCCAAATAACAAATTTTTACAACATCAATTAAAATTTTGTCCAACTCTCCAACAGAGTTATCAAATTACAAAACGAAAAATGACAGAAGTTTTCTGCCCTTCCCATTCTCACACTGGTTTAACTTGTTAACGAACAATAATGTTAAAAAAAGGATTAAAGTACTTTTTAAAAATCAACTCTCCCTTCCAAATTTCAATGGTAAATTTTTACCCTCAATTTTCAAAATTGAGGAAAGTACAATGTTTCACTTTTGTAAATTTCAAAATTTCAAACTCTCTGAAATATGCATTACTTTTAAATACCCTCTCAAGTACATAAATATTTTGAACATGAAATTGCTAGAAAGATAGGCAAGAAAGGGTTGGTTTTTGTAAAAATAAAATTCATTAACCTTTTGATTGAGAATTTTTTTTAGAAATAGAAGCCCATTTTAAAGCGGAAAAATGAAAGGAATAGATGAAACCTGAGCGAAACGAGGACAAAAATTTTTCAGAAAATGTTTTCAAAAGCTGAAATTTTATCGTTTTTTTAAACGTTTCTGTCACCAAGGTGATTCAAGTCTCCCAAAAATCTTCTTTATACGAACGCTTCCAATCCTCGACAGAAAATAAGATTCATAGGATATTATTGAGTACAGCTATGTTGAGGCATGGTATACTCATTTGAATTCAAACTTTCTCAAAATATAGGGCTGTTCATCTCAAATTATGAAAAATTGTTTAAAAAATTTGCAATAAGTACATTAGGTACCTAGACCTACCTACTATGTCAATATTATGATTTTTTTTAAATTCAAAAAATAATTTTCAGTTCCACCCTACTACTTGACTCAACCTCTGAAATGAAAATAAAATTCCAATGCTCCTAAAGTAATAACAATTCATTCAACTTTTCATAGAAAATTACAAAAATTGCTGCATTTTTACGGATAACTGATCAAGAAACACGACAAAATTACCAAGAAAAAAACAAACCGACCATTTCGATTCAAACTTGCTCAATCACACCACCGAGGCTATTATCAAACACCTTCGAGTCACCATATTTTACACCAGACACATCCTATGACCACATACTCATTCTCCATACCATTACAGTGTATCTAAAACCGTACAAAATTTACGAGACACATTCATTAACCGGTAAATAATTGAATTTGTAGGTAAGTCTTGGTAAAAACGAAAATCAAGTCACCAGCAGACAAAATCCAAACATTACTATACACTACAGAAACTACATGTCACATGGGAGCGGCGTAAAAGTTGAATTATCTCGAATAAAGTGCCCAATTAAGATTACAAATTTTATAAAATGGATAAAAGTTGTTTTATAATACGAAATTCTCGCGTAATTTGCATAATATCATATTCAGCATACTAAACTATGCAGGAATTTCAAAGGGTGAACGAACTCGCAGCATCCGCGCACGTTTTTGTTGTTATTAGTATAATTTAAAAATCATAAAACGATTTGAAAAATCCTCCATACAAATAGAAACAGAAATCTTAACACTATGTTTTTAAAAAGTAAAAACACAATCTGGAAAACTCGATCCTCGTCTAATATTCTTGTAAATTTCAAATAAACAATCGTAATTATTATTAAAAAAGAAAAAAACACCGGCATTTTATCGACTTATCGACTCCTATTGCATTTAAATCACCATTTTCAATATGGCTACGAGTTTTTTGCGTGTTGCCTACGCAAACAAGTTACCTAATAAATTTATTGTTTGATTATTGATGGCTAACTTTTTGAAGAAAGGCAATATTATAATTATGTACGAGTACAAGAATTCCAGCATGATTTATTACAAATAAAATCACGCTAAAAGGGTAAAAAAATAAGCAGAGTTCGCTAACTGCAAAATTGACGAAGTATTTAACAATGAATTTCATTAATAAGCAATAAATCATCGATACCGAATTCAATAGTGCGTTCAGTTTACAATGGCGAGACTTTTCATGAATGAAACCTGGCGCCTTGGTTTAAGACAAGTAGGTACTTAGAGCAGTATTTACTGTATGATTTGCACAGTACTTAGGCTACAATAAAGCTCACCTATTACTGTCGATGTACTTCTTACTTCATGATAAAGATCCAAACCAAATCAATTTTTGAATGGGTTTTGGATTTGATTTTTCATATTGTTTTCAGCATTAATTATTCGGTATTGGTGCTAAATAGATTTTCATTTTTGGAAAATCTTACTTAGGAACTTGAAAAAATTAAGTACTCTCTCATTTATAAATCAGTGAAAATTATCTAAAATCACTGGAAAACAGTCAGAATTGCAGCGCAGTATTAAATCAGCGAAAAAATTTCACTGAAAGTAAGTAGGGAAAAAATTGCTGGAAAGTCAGTAAAAATTCATTGAAAAGACTGAATTTTGGTGAAAAATCAGCGAAAATCCGCTGAAAATCAATGAATTTCACTGATTTTTCCTGTGCTGTAAATCTGACTTTTTATCAGTAATCTTTCACTGATTCAAAATGGGAGAATATATGCCTGAAGAGCCTCAAAAATTTGAAAATACTAATGTTTGTTTTTCAATTTAATTTGATTTCAGTCTGAAATTTTGCAGAGAATTAGAGAAAATTGTTGAGAAGGCCATTATGGTTCCAAATTCCCAAAAAATAGCCTCAATCCCAAAAATTCGGAAATTTAAACAAAGGAAATTGAAATTCTTAAGTTTTTGAGGACTGGGGGGGGGATGATATGTGCCTCAAACTAACCTTTTCCAATTCCTAACAAAATTTCCAATATTATAATACCATGAATCAACGTGAGAACAATTTTTCAACAAAAAAAATTACAAA
Organism: Pseudococcus viburni; assembly: GCA_033439095.1. Lineage (NCBI taxonomy): Eukaryota > Metazoa > Arthropoda > Insecta > Hemiptera > Pseudococcidae > Pseudococcus > Pseudococcus viburni. The sequence continues at coordinate 76,687 of JAVBJF010000377.1, forward strand.
TAGTCTATAACAGAAACTTTAGTATTCATAAATTACAGGAACGAATTCTTGACTCGAGAAAAAATTTTGAAATTTAAAATCAATACCGAAACGATTTCTTTTGGTATTAGTTTTCGCATCAGTTTCGATTCTTATAGGTACCTGTAGATATTTGGTTCTGGTTTTGGCATCGGAATGCATACGCGTGAAATTCTACCAAAAAAAAATGTAAGTTTATCAACTTTTTTTGAGCCAAAAGACAAAAATTGACCAAAAAATCTACCCATTTTTTCAATATCACTTTCAAAAACTTATTTCCTTCCCAATTTTTTTCAAACCATCGAATGTTTGTTCAGAGACGAAGCAACAGGGGGTGTAGGGGGAGGATTACGTCCACTCAAGTCGGAAAATTATGATATGAATTGGAAAATTTTCTCTACGAGTCGAAAATTTTTTTTGTAAATGGCTAAATTTTCTCTCACAGGAGAAAAGATGCTTTAACAGGCATCATAGTGAAATTTGGTGAGAAAAAAGTAACTTTAGTAACCCAATTTGGGAAAAAAAGTAACCAGTGTATTACCAAAAAGTAACCAAAAACTCAATTTTTAATGGTAAAATTTGTAAAAAAAAAAACAAAAAAACATGTATGTACTTAATGCAATTATTATAACTTATAAGCGCTCCCAGAAATTATGTAAGGGAGGGGCTGAGAATTGGAGAAAATGTGGTGGGGGGGGGTAAAAATTCGTAACAAACTTCAAAATCTATTTTTACAGTAGTGCTCGTAAAGTCAGGTTAATTTCAGTGGATAGATGAAAAAATGTAATACAGATAAAAGCGAAGAAAAACTGAAAAATTGCAAGAATTCTCTAAATCTGAATCAGTGAGATGAATATAAATGAAAATCAGTGATTCGCATTGATCGTTTAGTCAAAATTACTGATTTTTTTCTGGTTAATTGAAAATCGACTAAGAAATCAACGACTTTTGACTGCAATATCAATGAAAATTATTTTATTGGTTCAAAAAGGCAGAGTTTTTATAAAACTTGATTGATGTAGATTTAGAAAGTTATATTCTAATGTAAGCAATAAGAAAAATTATTTTTGAAGAGTAATAAAATGCACTTCTCTGAACACTTTTGAGGTAAAATTTCATTTTTTTATTGAGCTTGGATTGAATCTGCTCGACTCCGGGACTTAATCAGACATTATGCAAGGGCGGGGAAAAATTTGAAAAAAATGAGGGTGTGTCAAAATTCACTAAAAAAAAGTGAGTATCTAGCCTACCTACACTGTAAATTTATATGAAAATCAGTGATTTTTCATTGAAATATTAATCAAAATTACTGATTTTTATTTGACAAATTGGGGAGTTTGGACTGAAATATGGGTGAAAATCTCTAGTTTTTGATGAAAATTATTTCACTATACTTAACCAAGAGAATGAAAATACACCAATTTTGACTGATTCAAATTTAGGGAATGATAGTGTATTCAAGAAATAGAGGTATTAATGTACTGCCCGAGCGGAGCGAGGGCGAAATTTTTTGAAACAAAAGTCTCCAAAACTCGACTAAACCGAGACTAATCAGACACTTTACGCTTGAAAAAATCAATTTTTAGAGAAAAATTGTGAAAAAAAGGTAAATTTTTTGAGAAATTTTGGAAAAAAGTAACTTTTAGAGGTAAAAAGTAACCAAAGTAACTTTTGAAGTGGAAATAGTAACCAAAAGTAACTTGTCTCGAAAAAAGTAACCAAGTTACTAAAAAGTAACCACGCTATGATGCCTGCTTTAACCATCGGTAAAATTCTCTTTCTCTACCTCTTTGCTTTTTGACCAAGAATCGACGCAGCGGTGTTTGGCGTCAAGGAGAAAATACGTACAAATAAAAAATAATGAGGTAATTTTCACGGAGTACCATAAGTGTACCAAATGACAAAAATGAAAATTCGGACTAAAATTTTTTATAGATTTCTCACAATTTATAACACTCCCTCCCTACCCCACCCAACAAAGAGGAAATAAAATGTGATTCAAATTGATAAATTACATGCAAGCATCTTCCATTTTCCCATGATAAAGAGGGAACTTACGTAAAGAAAACCCAAGGTACCTAATTTGGCTGATTCGTAAAATGCAATTTATTGAGCTCGAGCAAAGCAAGAGCGTAAATTTTTGCAGAAAAGATCATCGAAACTGAAATTTTCATAATTTTTTTCAACATTTATTCATGTTAGTGGTTTTTGAAAATTGTTTTGGATAAATTCATGACTACAATTTACAACGTGGAATAAACATGCTTTCTCATCCCCCCCCCCTCCTTCACAGTTCATTAGGCATCATGATCAAGAACATCATAGCATACGCATACCTCTCCACAAAAGATCTACAAATAGAAGGTATCTACTAGGTAGGTACATTTCTAAAAAAAAACGACCTTCAAAAAAATAAAAAAATTCAACGGTGTCAAAGGGTGAATTTTTGTTGAAAAATTTAGAATACAATAGCCGTAGAAACATTGCATTTAATTTACCTAAAAATGAACAGACTTCATCATTGAAAAAAAACTAGATCCTAAAAACAGCAAGGAAGAAAGTTTCAAACTTTTTTCCTGAACTGTAGCCAAAATTTGTACCTACATTATTTGTACTTTCGAACTCGCTCAACACAATTTGAACTTTTTGGGAATTTTCGACCCAGTAGACAGCTTGATTTTATTTCTCAGCATCATAGACGTTTAAAAATTTCAATTTTTTTCAAAGAAGCATCTTTGAGGTGAAAAAAAGTAACCGAATCATCGAAAAATGATTTTGCACCGATATCTCCTTGGCTATAGATGATTTTAAGTACCTGTGGCACAAAAGTCAACGTTAATAATTTCGAAACATGTAAAATCGACAATAAATTGTCTATATAAAACAACGTTAACGTTCGAAAAACAAAAACAAAAAAGAAATATCGAGTGAAAACGCTACTTGACAATAATTAGCTTTTAATACGTAGGTAGCCATTCCAACGTAAGTTGAAGTAAAAAATAAACGTCATTATTGAATCCATTGTTATCGAAGAGAGCTTCTGCTTACTAGCTGCCGGTACCGGTACCTTTTTTCGACTCTATTACCTCTACCCCGTAGGTACATAGTTTTGTTTACAAGCCACAAAAGAACCGCATTCTTCAAGAAAAAGGAACCCGAACACAAAAGAAACACAGGAGCTTGCGGTTTTCACGTAACACGTAATAGCTTCTTAGGACACAAGATTCGAACTATGATTACCTAAACATTCACTAAATATAATTGTACTTTCATAATAACAACAATTGCGTTACATCATCTGATTTAACACACAAGTTCCTTCAATATCGAACAAAAACAACGTAACACCTAAAAAAAACAACCATAGAACTTCTCATTCTAATTGTAGATAAATTTTAAAATTCAACTCACCAATATCGTCGAAAACGTACAGTACGTTACGAATACGTTCTGAGCATCACTCATCGCCTATATCTATACGTCTATATAAAACAAACGTTAACGTTCGAAAAACAAAAACAAAAAAGAAATATCGAGTGAAAACGCTACTTGACAATAATTAGCTTTTAATACGTAGGTAGCCATTCCAACGTAAGTTGAAGTAAAAAATAAACGTCATTATTGAATCCATTGTTATCGAAGAGAGCTTCTGCTTACTAGCTGCCGGTACCGGTACCTTTTTTCGACTCTATTACCTCTACCCCGTAGGTACATAGTTTTGTTTACAAGCCACAAAAGAACCGCATTCTTCAAGAAAAAGGAACCCGAACACAAAAGAAACACAGGAGCTTGCGGTTTTCACGTAACACGTAATAGCTTCTTAGGACACAAGATTCGAACTATGGTTACCTAAACATTCACTAAATATAATTGTACTTTCATAATAACAACAATTGCGTTACATCATCTGATTTAACACACAAGTTCCTTCAATATCGAACAAAAACAACGTAACACCTAAAAAAAACAACCATAGAACTTCTCATTCTAATTGTAGATAAATTTTAAAATTCAACTCACCAATATCGTCGAAAACGTACAGTACGTTACGAATACGTTCTGAGCATCACTCATCGCCTATATCTATACGCTTTACCGGGCGCCGTTTCATCTTGAATCGAATTCCATCGTCGCCTTCGTTACCACCGGTACGTAGCTGGAGCTGGAGCTATTTCGCGATATTAATAATTTAGCGAACGAACACCGACACTATAAAACTGAACACCGCAAACACTTGAATAACGATTACCAAACAGCTCCAATTTCCAGTTTAAACATCCTTATTAACATTTCGGCGAATCAAAGAGCCACTGTAAAATTTGCAATCGAGTGTTTCATAGTTAGTTTTATTAAAATACGTTCTTAAGTTTCAAAGTACACAATGTCAACATACCCATTACACCCAGTGAAGTTCCGACATGTTGCTTGCATTCGTTCGGTTCGTATTCGTAAGCTGAAGGCTCGAATTGAGCGTAAATATCAAGTATACAAATTAATGTATCATAATTACCGTGTACAAACATAGAACTCATTAAACATCACTCAAATGAATAGTTGAACCGAGAAAATAATAGAATACAAGTTAATTAACACTCGCGACACCATTTTAACTAACGAAGACGAAAAAATAGCTCCCAAAGACGAACTTACACTATATTTTACTGTAATAATGGCGGCCGGATAAAAATTAAATTAAAAATTAAATAAACACTAAAAGAGACAATCACTTCAGATTCGTCAGACATGTGTTCGTAACATGTTGTCAAATTGTCGCCAATAAATCACCAAAAATTGCAATGTTGCCAGATTTCACAATTACGTCACCAAATCAAATCTGATCAATCCTGATTGGATAAGATTTTTTTCAATCAATATTCGATAATTATTTCGATAATCGATATCGATACTATCGATAGTGATAAGCATTTTTTATTTTTTTTTAAAAAAAACGTTGAAAATAAACAAAAAATTGCTCTTGTTCTCCTACGAATGTCGTGAATTTCGCGTGTATATTTTCATTTTCGTTTAGGTTTATTTATTAACAAAATTATAAAGTCTTTTTCGTGAATTAATTTAGTTTTCGAAATGTTAAAGTCGCGGTGCATTTACGTAATTAATTCCAGTTATGGTTATGAACTTGGTTGCTATTGACGAAAGTAACTTACACGAATTTGTGTATGTAATTTTTTCTTTAAATTTACAACCATAGTGGTTAAAATTTGATGATCGAGGTTTGATAAGGTTACAGGTATTTGAAGTATGCCGCCGATTCCAGCATAAAATGAAGGTTTAACATGAAAATTCACTGATTTTTATATGGGCATATGGCGGATTATGCATATTAATTTTTTCCCTTACATCGTGCGTGGAAATCAAGCAGTGATGAAAAAAGCCAAGCGTGTTGGTAGTTTCTATGCAAATGTTGGAATTAGGTATGTTTAGATCCCTCCTGCCTTATATGGCTAACTCAGTTGTACTTGTAAGTATATAAGTTGTAGATTCTAGAAACTCGTGTAATTGTTGAATTTTCATGTTCGTAATTTGATTTCCTCGAAGTACATAGCTGTGCTTTTTTGATGCTAGATAACGAATGGAATTTCACTGACGAGGAACGAACGAAATGGTGAACTTGGCTGGTGATCGTTTCTTTAACCGAAGACTAAAGTAACGCTATCGATAAGTAGTTCGAAGAGCAGACGAAATAGACAGCTTATTTGGCAATGATTTCATCGAAGATTCTAACGAAAAGTTATAGTAAAAGAACAGTGATCTGTAGAATGTACTATTGAAATGATTCGATACGATTCCACCGGTAAGATGGACGTAATTGAAAACTAAATGAAAGTAAACAAATTCGATTTTAGTGGACTGATTTTGTTTAGGAATTTCCCGCTGATAACGAACACATCGTAGTACGAATTCGTTCTATTGAAGATTTGAAACCGGAGAATTGTGATAATTTTGGAAAATTCTATTTGATCGCGTAGGATTACGTAACAATTGAAACGAATATCGGGTTCACTTCGGCTTCGTTCATGATCAGGTATATGAATCTCGTACAGTATGTAATTATTTCGAATAATTGTATTTTAATCTTATATTCGAGTCGATTACACCTCGGAAGAGTAAACCAAGCTCGCCGGATGCTCATCTGCGTAGCGTAGGCTCCGTACACCGAAATATTCACCAACGATAAGAACTGATAAGCGGCCGCGAATAACCCCACCTCGTTCCATTATCAATAGAAAACAAGAATCAAGTGTAACAACTGGTACTTACCATCCCACTCCTCGGCGTTTGAAATTGGCAAACAGAATCGCGTTTCTAACTGGTATTTATCCATACCATTCGCCACTACACACGAACTACATCACATCCCGGATATCCGTAAACCGCATAACGCACCGTCGACACGCTATACTAGCCAAGAGCAAAAGCTAAAAGCGCGATAAGAAAAGAAGCTTAAAAACTGCGAAGGGTTGTCAATATCGACAGCGAATATTCCGGTACAGGGTTGCTTGAAGAAGTACCTTTAGCACTGACAGCAAGTGGGGGGTTCCAGTACAAATTTAAAAGGAGGGATATTTTATAGATGTGTAACTTGTACCTCTCTAAAAGCGAAGAAGACCAATACCGCTGAACGAAGATAGAAAATAAAATCGTAAAATTTAGAGGACTTTTATATGTGTCTTTTCTTAGTGTTGGAAGAGTTGGGCCAAGTTGCAACGATGGGCACATTCGGGGTATAGAGCACGGTTTATGTCGTAGGGTGCCCCTAGAGTAATAAATGGCGAGCAAAACCTGTGTGCGCAGCCGTTTATAGCTCTGACGGTAAAAAAAGAAGCGATCCGATGTTCGCTTTTATTAACGTATTTGTCGCCGAAGGAATGAAACTGTACCCGGTGTATTCGACTCGTTTTTCCATTAGCAGATCTACTAATACTCGAAGGGGTATTTTTAAACCGACTAGTAATATTATTACGGTGAATCGTTACTTCATTTGTACGTTATTTTCGTCTAATTAACTCTACTAATATCGATCTCGTTGCTAGCTTAATTGTCACCAAGGTACACGTATTTTTCGTCCAAGATGTTACAATCGTTATTATCGAAGTCGTAGCTCTTACTGTTGAAACTCTCGGTCGCTCATAGGACCAACGGCTCTTATGTGGAATTGAACGACCGTCGTTGGAAAGAAGGACGAAGCGCAGGGTTATTCGGTGGGCTGTACCATGTAGATGCTAGATAACCGATATACATCGTATCTCGTCCAAAGAAACTTTGAGAAAAACGCCAGCGACGTGAATATTTCCGTCGATTGTGTAAACTCGCTCAATTTTATGCTTCTCATTAGCGTAGCTCATCGAGCTCATTTTCTGCTGCGGTGGGTAACAAGTTTGTTTATAATAATCGCGTTCAGAGTTGTTTTTGTTTAAATTGAAAAACACCATTTTTAGTTACGATACGATGGTCCCGATGGAATTCAGTTCGGTTGAGATATTTCAATTCTGAGGGGTTCGTTGGAACGATCGTCGAGTTGTTTGTTGAAATTGGAATGTTTTTTCGAGAAAGTCCAACTTTCGTCTCATTTTACGAATTTCCTTCGACTTCCTACCCCTAGCTTTTAGCTCATCATAAACTGAGTCAAAATCGTTCCTCGTGTGTAATTTTAATTAATCATTTTGAAAAAAGCTTTTGAAAAATTAGATACCTCTTTTCTAATCGAGTTAACTACCCGTTGCGAAACCCAGCACTCATTTTCATACTTCAAAACGCCCATAAAACATACAAAAGCAGCATGCAACCAGGAAAAATTCCACTTGTAATTTATTCGATTGTTGTTTAAACTTAACAGTATATTAACCTTCGGCTTTACAAATCAATAAACCATTCCACGTCAACTAATGATAAATGATATGGAACCTAGCTCTGATTGGCTACTGTTTTGAAAACGGTTAAGGAAAAATGCTGTATCGATTGTCGAACCGAAGTGTATGTATGTCTATTTGAAGCATTACCTGAATATTTGGCCATTTTTTTCTATTTTTTACCTAAAAAAATCAAAGAATATGTGAAAAATACACGACAAAACATTATATACAACCACAATCACTTCACCGACTGATTTCCATTTTCGTCATTTGCCATCTAGAAGTACCTAAAACAAAAAAAAAACTCGAAGTTGTTTTTTTAGAGGCTATAAACGATTTATTATGCTAAACGTCACGTGATATAAAAATTCTACGCTGAGGAAATAATTTTCGCCGAATACGTTTTATTCATAATAATGAGAGTGAGTGTCCAAGATTTTGAAATTATTCGTCGAGGTTTTCGTTCTGAAATAAGAATGAATTGTAAACGTGGATGGCTGGAATTCTTCCACTTCGAGTTATGACTTTTGATTGAAATATTGCAATGAAGGAGCAAGGTCGTTATTTATCACCTTGAATATTTTAACAGATAGGATTTTTTCCATTTATGACTGTCATATTGCGGTTCCTAAAAGCTGCCTTGTGCAGAATAGGTGTACCTACGACTAATTAGTAGGTATTATGAGTTCTATGTAAAATTAGAGCCAAATTTTAATTAAAAATTTAATAAGGATATTTTTACTCGTTTCAGGGTTTCAAATATTAGGTAAATTAATAGATTTGTTTTTTTTTTGTTTTTTTGTTTTTTAAATTCCATCGAATGTTTCTATAAATAGGTAACTGGAGTTTGTCCCTGATCTATTTTTTTTTAAAATCGAAAATGGGCTTCACTATTTAGTACCAACAATATTTTTTTTAAATACTCATTTTCAAAAGAATTTTCCCTCTAGCGAGTGCACTACCCCGTCAAAGAACAGTATTTTTATTGAGAATTATCAGCTGATTTACGTTTTTTTGATCATTCGAGAACATTGGATTGTACCTGCTGAAGAACGTTGGGTACAATTTATACATGCGGGTGATTTTATGCGATTTCATTGTTGCTGTTCTGTGTACGTTTACCTACATATAGGTTCTTACGCGGATAGTTTTTTCAAAAAAAGTAAATTTTTCAACATTTATTACACGTGGTTAAATCGTTGGGTTAATGACAATACTGACGTGAAGAAATTATTAGGCAATATTAACTCGAGCTTTTTTCTACGCTAAATGTAATAAATATATTTAATAATTTTATCACAATCGTAAAAATTTTAGAAACATTGAAAATTATTGTGACAATAGAGGGCTCAAGATTTATTTATCCAGCATAGTCGACCAAACAAGTCAAATTTTTGACAAATATTTTTTTATTTTATTTTATTATTGCGAAAAAAGAACAGCGAAGTGTGTGTTTTTGGTATACCTACCTGATACCTGTATTTTTTTTTTACACATACCTACAGCAAACCATATCCTGTAGAAGTGAAGTTTTGGGGTTGTATATGTAAGGATTAATCGTTAGACAATTTCTTCTCAAAACTCAAAAGTATAGGGGAAAAATTTTAAATAGGTACCTAATAATTACTTACTGAGATTATGGTTTGAAAATTAATAAATTATTAAACTGAACTAATCTAAATTGATTTTAAAATTTTTCTCCAATCAGAAAAATGCAGATGTAGGTAATAACGTTTTAAAATAAATGATTTAATTCTGAAAAAACGAAAAAGAAAATATTATTTCATTCCATTATTAAAATTATGATGGCTTTGCAATGCTGTATTTACAAAATCTGTGCATACTGTACAGCTCCATTAGATACAGTAGGTACTTATTTAAAAAGTTTAATAGGTGGTTTTTCGACTTCAAATGAGGTGCAGTTTGGATTTCAGAAGGGCGAATAATGCGTCTATGTATTCTTTCGAGAAAAATGATACGAACTGAAATCGTAGAGAATAAATTCAGAGCCAATTAGAACGAACACAAGTCTTTTTTTTTGAAAAAATTCAAAATGATATTTAAAAATTTCCTTTTCCTCACTAGATTCAAAACATCAAAAGCAACATGCCAATTTTATAATTTATAAAAAAGAAATATTATGTACCTAAATGAAATCAGAGTTCACAAAAAAACTAAGTGAAATTTTTTTGAAAGTTTTTCAGGGAAGCATTTTAATAAAAAATTCGAAAATAGTGGAGGTAAATAGGTATAAATTTTTTGATGAGCATTTGTTTGAACAATGAAAATTCATTTTTTGAGCATGTAATTTGGTCATTTTTTTATTTTTCTTTGTTTAAAAATAGCGATTCTTCAGGTTTAAATTCGCTACTAATAGATTTCAGTTGTCGTATGGATAATTTTGAATGTTAAAATAAAATTATTGGAAGAACATGAAAACAAATTTTAACAAATAGCTGCACAGTAAATTTTTGTACAAGTTCTTCCAGTTAGGTAGATTAGATAGGTACATAAAACGAAAATTTTCAAAAATTCGTCAAAAATTTAAAAATCAACATCATTGGCTGAAAACTGAGATATCGGGATTTCTTGAGGTGCTTTTCTGCTCTAGGTATCCAATTTTAGTCTGTAATTAGAATGCCCTTGTAAATAAAGTAACGCTGAAAAATATGAGAAATGAAAAATAAATAAAAAGTGTTTAAAAAAATGAAAAATATTATCCAAAAAAAAAATAGTAACGAGGCACATTTCACAAAGTTGATAAAATTTATTCTAAAAAATAATATTTATGGTAAAATTTATTTCGATGCAATTAATTTTACCAAATTTTGCGATAAATATTATTTTTTTCAGAATAAACTTTGCCAATTTTGTGAATGGTGCCCCCTTATTATTTTTTTGAATGAAATTTATTTATTTGTTTTTTTAGTGAATAAGCTCTGAATACTGACGATTGGATGGAGAAAGGGGTTTTATCAAGGTTATGAATTAATTTTTCGCTAATTTGATCTAAAAATTTAACAAAGTGCTCAGTAGAGGAGAGGCAAAAGGTGAATCTCAAAATTATCAAAACTATGTGTTTAGTACCTATCAAAAAGTGAGTTTTTTGGCATCTCCGATATGCGATTCTGAAATTTTTTTCTTCGAAACTCTCAAAAAAAGGTTTCCAGAAACGAAAGAAGTAAACTCATAATTTTGAAAATTTTCGTGTTTGGTATTGAAAGTTACTCTATTCTTTTCATGGACTTCCCAAACAGAATTTTATTGTTATGAAATTGAAGTTTTCAAAATTTGAATAATTTGGTTGTAGGTATCCGACTAAACATCATTTAAATAGTTAATTTAGTAACCAATTTTTTCAAATATTAAGTATACAATTTTGTTTCAAAATTGAGTTTTTTATTGGAAAATTTAATTTCTTTTTCGGAAATTTGTTGATTTTTTTCAAAAATTTGCTAGTTTTTCTGAATGTTTGAGAATCTTTTGTTGAGTTTGTGAGCCCTGTGCCAAAGATTAGCGTACATTTGAAATTTTTTATATTATCTTGAGTTTTTTAGGTTCTAAAAAAAATTTCATTCTCTTTTTAGGGTCTAAAACGAAAATTCCATTCTCTACAATTTCAGTTTTCATCATTTTTTCTCAAACAACCCCGTTTCTCATTTGTTCGATTTTTTTTATAAAAAAATTGCAATGAAAAATTTCCGAATCGGTGCCCATCTTATAGGTACTGAGATATTATATTTAAAAATACAATTTTTTAGAATCTATAAGTATATTGCAACCTTTTGGACCCATCAGTCAAGCTTCATAAATAAGTAGCCACTGTTTGGGAATTTACTGTATGGAACTTAGGCATACAGCTCTGCTAAGTACGTTATTACCAAAGCGTTAAATTTTCTACAATTTTTTTAATAATTACTTGTTTTTATCATGATCATTTAATCTAAAACACCCTGTATTTAGTTGCTTGAACCGAATTGATTATTTTTCGAGATAATTTTTAAATTCTTAAACACTCAAATTATATAATGTTGAAAAGAAACCGAGCGAGTTCTTGAATATTAATAAGTAACGTAGTCAAATTGTATCTTGTTCTTTAATGAGTGAAATTTTCACAGAACAGATACCTAGAAAACAAAAGGGGGAAGGTTTGCGATCTTGTCTTTTTTCTACAGAATGTTGAATATTTTAGGAACAAAAATTTTAATTTTGTTTCTGTTATTTTCAAAAAAAAAAAAGAGTTTTTGAATCATTGCACCTACCTATTTTAATTAAAATCCAAGCTGTAGAAACATTCGTAGGTACTCGTAGGTACTTGATGAATTTTTCATAAATACGATTTATTTTTCAGCTGTATACCCTTCCTCTTCCCCGGTCACACATACCTGTAAAAAATAATTTCATGCAATTCTTATCAATGTTTGTTCATTTACTTATATTTTTCAAATATAATCTAGTCGTCTCCAAAAAAAAACAAGCCAAGTATAATAAATTTTATTCTGTGCCAAAATTATTTTCTTCAGAGTTGAAAAATAAAAATAAAAAAAACTTTCTCGAGTATGATTCATTTAAAATTATAGGTAGGTATGACAAATTTTGCCAATCATTCCAATCAAATAGGTATTTCAAGTAGTGATATCGATTCGAATTTACCTAATTAATACTTAAGTAGGGTTCATATCTGAGTTATACCTATTGAATTTCAAATTAGATTTATTCTTGATTCCTATATGTAAGTACCTCTTATAGATAAAAAAAGGAGAATTTTTTTTCATGAATTATATAAGATTTGTCATCCGTTACGTAATCCCATCTAAATAATCTATATTCATAATACGAAAATGGAATTGAAATTAAATGAATTAATCGAAATTACTTTATTCTTCTCTTCGAAATTTTAGATTTTTACATTTTGTGAACTACATCGAGTCAAACTTCCTTATTCTTCTTTCAAAAGGATTCTCAACTTCGGACTAAAATTGAGTAGCATAAAAGAGCACCTCGAATACCCTAAATCCCTCAGTTTTCAGCCACTGATGTTTTTTTTTTGAAATTTTATTCAATACTGGGCGTGTATAATTTCTAGGATTTAAATATATTTTTCGATTTTTTACATATTTTTGAATTTCAATTTTACGTATATGTGATTTTATTTTGAATGAACTTCAGCTGCTGAAATTCTGGGCAGGGACATGATATTGAGTCTGAAATTGAATGTTACTTTCAGAGGCGATTCGAACGCAAATTTTTGGGGTATGAGGTTCAAAAATGCCGAGTAAAAAATTCAAAATTGTCGAATAATAATTCAAAAATTCGAGAATTTTTTGCAATGATTATAGCATGGAAAGGGACAAACACAATTTTCAGAGACCAACGTAACAAAAACTTAAAAAGTAACATCGTATTCAAGATTAGGTCAATTTTTAATCTTTCTCACGCCTGGAAATTATTCCTTGGGGTTTCGAATATATTTCCATTGTTAAAAGTCATTCTTGCTCATCCCTGCTCATGAACAGCAAAATTTCTTGCATGAAGAAATAAATGACTCGGTCCTGCTCATGCCTGAATTTTTCCCTCGGTAATTTCATTGTACGTAGTTGAAAAAACCTATGAAATTTTCTTAGTCTACTTGATTTAGAAGATTATAGTTTTAATGTGAATATGAGTGAAATAAATTTAGCCCGAGTGAAGCGAGAGCGAAAATTTTTAGTAAAAGACCTTAAATTCAAAATGCAATAAAACAATGTTTTAAATTAATCAACTTGAATAAAAAATCGACCAATTTTACCTACTCAAAAATTATTTGAGAAGAAATACTACAGAGCCGAGCGCAGCGAGGCCGATGCTTTGAAAAATTTGATTTCCAAACATCGAAAATTAGTTTTAATGAGAAAAAATTTAATAAAATTAGTTGGAATAATTTTGAGGAAAAATACGAAAAAAAATCTTTTGTGGGATTTGGATTGTTTTGAACTTATGGAAGAAAAAATTCGATAAGGCCGAGCGTAGCGAGTCCGAAATTTTTGAAAAATTTTGATTTGGGGAGTAAGTAATTTTGGAGTTGAATTATGATTCTGAAAGAGGGCAGTAAACTTGAAATTTTAAAAGGCTCAGTTTTTCATTACTTATGCTGCAAAATTTCCAAACAATTTTTTAATTTGCCGAAATTTCTAAGATTTTGCCGAATTACTTGAAATCTCTGAAATTTTGCCGAAATTGCCGACTGGAAATTGACTGGGGGTATTATACCCCCATACCCCCATCGCGCCGCCCCTGGTTACTTTCATTTTTGAATCAGTGAAATTTATCAAAAAACATTTAAAAACAGTCAGAATTGCAGCACAGTTATAAATCAGTGAAAATTTTTTCACTGAAAGCAAGTCAGTGAAAGAAAATTACTGGTAATCAGTGAAATTCACTGATTTTTCCTGTGCTACAATTCTGACTGTTTATCAGCGATTTTTCACTGATTCGGAATGAGAGAGTAAGATTTTCCATTGCTTTTTTAAACGTCATTTGAAAATTGAAAAAAATACCATTTCTCCGATTTTTGAATTCGATCAGAAAACAAATTTTTCAAAATTTCACAAAAAATCTAAAAATCAACATCGGTGGTTGAAAACTGGAGAATTAGGTTTGTTTGAGGCATTCTTTAACGCTATCTATGTAATTTTTGTTTAAATTGGCAAAAGTGAACTTGAAGAGTTTCCTTGTTGGTTTGTTTAAATTCAAGCTGGATATTACATTATTATCGAATTTAACATTTTATCTAAATTTTTAAAAAATTTTGTGTTAAATAATTTTATATCAAACCTAGGTATGGTAATTGAAAAGAAAAAAAATGTACTTGATACATATGAAAAAGAATCGTTAGATATAGGAACCAGATATAAAAATTTCCATATAATATGTAGATGGATAAACTCAAATTCTAAAAATTATTATTTTTGGTATTCTGGTTTCAAATTCATATTGACTTACTCGAACGTTTTCAAATTTCCTTCAAGTTCTTCGATTTCGTGCCAAGGTATCATTTCGTATTGAAAATTTGACAGATGTTTTGAGCTTAAGGTGACTATATGTACACTAATTTTTACCCACTTTTATTGCTCTTTTTTTATGATACCGAATTTCGCACGTTTTGAGGGGTCTCCTGGACCACTGTGCGCTGTTAGAAAATTGAAAAAATACAATTTCTCCGATTTTTGAATTCGATCAGAAAACAAATTTTTCAAAATTTCACAAAAAATCTAAAAATCAACATCGGTGGTTGAAAACTGGAGAATTAGGTTTGTTTGAGGCATTCTTTAACGCTATCTATGTAATTTTTGTTTAAATTGGCAAAAGTGAACTTGAAGAGTTTCCTTGTTGGTTTGTTTAAATTCAAGCTGGATATTACATTATTATCGAATTTAACATTTTATCTAAATTTTTAAAAAAATTTATGCTAAATAATTTTATATCAAACCTAGGTATGGTAATTGAAAAGAAAAAAAATGTACTTGATACATATGAAAAAGAATCGTTAGATATAGGAACCAGATATAAAAATTTCCATATAATATGTAGATGGATAAACTCAAATTCTAAAAATTATTATTTTTGGTATTCTGGTTTCAAATTCATATTGACTTACTCGAACGTTTTCAAATTTCCTTCAAGTTCTTCGATTTCGTGCCAAGGTATCATTTCGTATTGAAAATTTGACAGATGTTTTGAGCTTAAGGTCAAGGTCCATAATTTTATTTTTTTTTAAATTTTTACCTACCTATTGTTAGATAATTCTACACAAAAATCAGTAGGTATATCCAATTTAGTGAAAAAAAATTTTACAAAGAAGGATCATTGCGTAAAACAAGTACAAAAATCTATACAGGTATAAAAATAATGAAAACTCTGCCGAATATCTAAATTTTCCATTGTTTAGGCACTTTAATTAATATTTCTTTACCTGACATTGTAATAATTTGAATAAATTACACGAAAATTACATTTTTAAATTAGGTACCCTTCTTTTAGTTCTTTTGAAAAAATAACACACAATGTAAATAAGTAAATTGTTTTTAAGAAACCTAATTTCCTGGCTTTAAAAATGTTACATTACGTTGTTCTTTCATTCTCAAACGATTACAAACATAAAAAATTCTAATTCTATATTGATTTACGATTTTTCTTTAATCTAGTAACTTACTTAGTTTGTTTTACACGGTTAGTTCGGTTCAAAAATAGGCCTATGCTTCCATTAGGTGTACCTGGTTTCCGTTTCTTTATCTTATGGCCATTCCATTAGCCTATATCGATTCAAAGGATATGTTATTCCGAGTTGATTTAAATATGGCGTGTTTTATAACGCACTTTTCTATATAAAGAATTATGAAAAAAAACATTACATGTTTTCACAGACGACGTCACGTTTTAAAAACACATTCGCGGTTTCAATTCGCTGCTATTTTTTTCTTTTCCAATGAAAAAAGTGTAAATATTAGGCACGCACATGATCTATATTAGATACACAAACGTTCTGCTTCTTCTGTTGGCAAAATAGAGTGACGAACCGCGTGACTTTGTTTTCGATTATGTTGCAGCATTTAGAAAAGAAAGCGGAATCTTGGAGAAAGTTTTATTGGTATGCAAATTTGTAGGTTCGGTGTATGGGGTTGATTCTTGATCGTGAAAAGGAAAAAGGTTTAACTGGAAGTGGGTGGAATTAAGAACGTTGTTCGTGAAGGAATTTCTTAATTTCTCTAACGATAAGATGAAAAAAAAAGAAAAAAATTCGTTAGAAAAATACATATTTCGATGCCTACTTTTTGAGCCTTGTTATTTATTTTTGACTTTGATTACCGATTACGAAATATTTACTCTATCGAAGGGTTAAAAATTCGTTTGAAATTTAATTAGTTGTTTTTTTCCCAGCATGATTTACGCATTTGTTTGTGTTCGGTAATTTGAAACATTAGGTTTACTTTTGTATACATTTGTGGCTTTTATGACTCAATAGTTTGCAAACAAACCGTTTCTCTTATTGAACTGCCGAAAAATATGGCGAAAAAAACCATCGTGAATTTTTCCACATCTCCAATAAAAAACGAACCATTCGGAACACGTGGGTAATATTTACTCATTTTCGAAACGTCGCTTGATAGGTCAATTCTAAACTGAAACTTGCCTCGAAAACGCAGGGAAAAAGCTTTGGCAAGTCGCGAAAAGGTACACAGCGCCAACGCCGAGCGTTATTTGTACAATCGATCGGTTTATGGTGTCCCCCACCATATAATTTCAACCCCAAAATTAAGCCAGCCAATGGCGTCGCAGAAATAAGATTTCATTTCGGCAAGATTACATCTCCACCCTCATCCAACGGCGAAAAGCTTTTAAAATCGTCGCATTTTGACGTCTTTTGGTCTTCTTTCTCTCTCTGTTTCTTTTTACTTTATTAAACATTTTATCGAATGACTTTATTCACGTTCTGTAAACATTGCAGAGCGAATAAACTGAGAATTGCTGGGAGGTTTGGATTGCCGAGCTGCGCGCCGGAATATGACCGATATAAAAGATCAATTTAGCGGAAATTTTAGGCTTTTGTCGGAGTATGGTGAGAATTTTCATGTATTGTCATTTAGATTCGAACGGTATTGTCGGAATGTTTCGAATAAGGGGTAGAATCGAGCCTACGGTATGAGTAAATAAAGGTTTTATTTTCAGTTGCGGAAATGAGATGAATTTGGGGGTGTTAGTGAAGATATTTTGGCGGAGGAATGATATATCTAGGTGTAGTTTTATTTTTCGGTGGTAGGCAAAGGTGATGTCTTATTTTGTATCGAAGGTGAATAGGAAATGGTGTGATTGTTGGGTTTGTTGGAATATGTTTTTTGTGCTGAGATTTGTCACCAAATGAAAGATTGGCGGATTTATGTCTAAATTTGTCCGTATTTGGGTGTTTCTCCATATTAAGTTGTAAAAAAATGGTAGATTTTTATAGAAATGAGTAGGTGTGATAATTTTATGACCGGGATTAATATTTATTTTTCCGGATTAGAGTTTTTGATTTTTGAATTCGACTTTTATCCAGCGTTTCTGTGTACAATGTTGATTTTAAATTCATAACTTGCTTTGTAGGTATAGATATGTGAGCCTGCCCAGCCTGGATAGGTATAAAGACCACCTTTAGATGTCAAAAATTGGTTTTTGAGTTACCTTTTGCTACTTATGATTTTAAATAATTCAGAATAATCGAAATTTTTAGATATTTATGCTTATAAATTTTATTTCTCAGATTCAAAAATTCAAATTTTTCCAAGCTTTTTTTTAGATATTTTGATATGCACGAAAAAATAAAAAAATGCTCGTCATCTAAGCAAGAATAAAATTGTGTAAGTAGATAATTAGATTTTTACGTTTTCTTTTCTTTTTTTTTTTACAAATTCAAACTTTTCTGAATCCGCAGGGAGAGGGAATAACCTCCTTAATCAACATACTCCTTATAAAATTAAAAATCTTCCATAATTTTTGATGCTTAGATTTTTTTGTAAAAGTGAGGAGTTCATTTTCCTTGAAAAAAATTTTGAAAAACTGTTGAATGGTCTAACTTTAGTAAGAAATGTTTAATTTCGATAACAGAACATGATAATTTTTTATGAGTAGAAATGGAATTTTTCATTCAAACATTACCTTTATGGTGAGAGGAACTCAAAAATTTTCAGAAGATTGTATTCAATATTCAAAATTAAAGAAGAGTTGGCAAGGTACTTATAAGCCAAGAGTTGACCTTATATGACTTATGCACCCTTTCCAAAAAATTAGAATTTTCATAATTGTGATGAAAAAAGGGGGTTACCCAAAATGAAAAAGACTGCTATTATATGGAATGAAAAGCTTAAAATAGGACTTCGAGGGTTCGGGTCTCTCGATTATGATTTTTTATTGATTTTAATGTCACATATTATCATAAATCTCACTTTCAGCGATAAATCTCTTTTTTGCTGCTACTGAAGTGCATGCACTTGGGTAATTATAAATTCACGTTTTTCAATGCTCGGACCATCAATTTTGATTTTTTTGACAAACTCTCGCCACTTCGAAACTTTTAAAATTTTTGTGGTGTACTTATGGATAAATGGTACTTATTTTGAGGGAAAAAATTTTCATTGCACCCAAAAACTTTACATGAGATAAGGGACTTAGATGTAACTTTTTTTCAGTATATTCAAGTCCCTTTTCTCATACACAGGTTTTGGACTTACTGCGTTTTGGAATGCCAGTCTTCATATAATTCAGCGGAAAATTGTCCAAAAATTTTGGGGTTCCTCCAGTTCTCTAATAATAGCTATCTAGAAAAAAACGCGAAATTTCCATCTGCATTCGGCAAAAAATGAAAAAAATGATGAAAGAAAACACATTTTGGCCCCTCCCTCCCAAAATACTCGAGCAAAAGGTGTAAAATTGCTGTAAAAATTATTTGCCAGAATGGGTGACCTTTTTGAGATAGGAGCGGTCCAAATCGGTTTCCAAGACCAAACCACCTTAATTAAACCGACTATACTTATTTTACTTTGACTTTCAATCGGGAATTTTCAAATGAAAATACCTACCAAAATTTACATTTGCTCAATTGTTTTCTTTACAACACGAATGGATTTAAGTATTTTAAGTGAAGAATTTATTCATAACTAGGCGGGAGAGACGATGCGATTTTTTTCGGAAAGAAGAAGACAAGAACAAAATGGCTCATAAAAAATTATCAATTTTTAGATTTTTTTAAATGACTTTTTTGATTCTTGACCCGGTAGGATTTAAAATGAAAAAATCAATTCAATGACTTCTTTCAAAGAATAAGATTTCCAAGTACATTTACCTGGTACCTACTTATTCTGAAATTTTTAAATTAAAATCCCTCTATTGACTTATAAGAATTTTTCAATGTTTTAACAATTTTAATTGCTCTTCATTGATGTTTTATTGATTTTTTTTAAAGAGTGAAAATCTTATTATTTGTTAATGGTATGAATTAAGTTCCATTTGAAATTTTGGTGAAAAGAGACTATCGTGGGGCAATTCAGCGAAAACTCGTCAAGTGATAAAATACTATCAGTATTTTTTTAATGCCTCGCAAAATCTAACAATTTGCTTAAAAGTCATAATGATAAATCATTTTTGATAAAAAGAAAATTAAAAATTTTTAGGTCTTTCGGTCATTTAACCTTACTTAAAATTTGAAAACTTATAAAACTCACGAAGGTATGATCCTACCTATAATTTTTTTCTTGTCTTTCCAAATATGACATGCCAACAAATTACTCATGATAAATCATTTCTTTTTTTTAAAATGATTTATTTGATTTAAAGTCGTATTTAAAAATTTCCAAGTTTTTTTGTTATTTACTTAAAATTGAAAACTGATCGGTATAATTCTTGAATTTGTAATTCAATAAATACTCTCTCATTCTGAATCAGTGAAAAGTCACTGATAAACAGTCAGAATTTCACCACAGGAAAAAATCAGCTATATTCACTGTTTTTCAGCGAATTTTCGCTGATTTTTCAAAGATTTTCACTGATTTTTCTGCCAATTTCATAAATTTCACTGACTTTTTAGTGATTTTTCACTGATTTTCCAGTGGCTTTTCTCACTGATTTGTTTTCATTGAAAATTTTTTCACTGATTTTCTTCTGTGTTGCAATTCTGACTGTTTCTCAGTGATTTTCGATAATTTTCACTGATTTATAAATGAAAGAGTAGGTAATAGATATTACTTTTCATAACCCTCAAAAAAACACACAGAGAAAGATTTCCCCTTCCTTTCCTTTCTTGGGAAAAAAAATTGAATTTTTAAGTTGAGAAGATTACCTACGTATCCTAAGTGAAAAATTATCATATTTTGGCAAAAAATTACTCAATTATCATGCCTCTATGACGAGATAAAAAATAATTTTCAACGAATTCTTTATTTATTTTTTTTAAATCGTGGACTCATAATTAAAGGAGATATAGTGACCATCAAGTTGCACATCGATCCTTCAGTTTGTATGATTCAATTTTCATATACTTGCCCTTTCATTAAGTCATTAGGTAATAGCTGTCTGTGAAATGTATTTTTATTGAAAATCAATATTATGTACCTACTTTCTCATTCTGAATCAGTGAAAAGTCACTGATAAACAGTCAGAATTGGAGCACAGGAAAAAATCAGCAAAATTCACTGCTTTTCAGCGAATTTTCGCTGATTTTTCAAAGGTTTTCACTGACTTTTCTGCTAATTTCATAAATTTTACTAACTTTTCAGTGAATTTTCACTGATTTTCCAGGATTTTTCTCACTAATTTGTTTTCATTGAAAATTGGTCATTGATTTTCTCCTGTGCTGCAATTCTGACTGTTTCTCAGTGATTTTCGATAATTTTCACTGATTTATGAATAAGAGAGTAGATATAATTGCCTACCATACATATTAGAACTTGACAAATAAATTAGTTTCAGGGACGAACCGGAGTCATTCTTTCTAATTTTTTTCTGTTCAAAATTAAAGTTTTTTTTAAAAAATGGTCAAGATTTTTGAAAAATTTTCGACTCAGTTTCATCGCTTAGATACGATCAAAATTATACCTATTTCACTGAATCAGGATTTCTGACCAAATTAGGACAATAATTTTTCTTGACTAGATAATTTTTCTAAAAAAAATTGTGAGGTAGGAAATTATAGGTACAAATAACATTTAAAAATCAACAAATTAATTAATGATTCTATAGAAATTGAAAAATTTAATGTTTCTTTGGACTGGAATATCATTTTTTCAATGCGAAGGTCAACAAAAATGTAATATTTTATTCTGAGTGAATTTACTAATTGTGTTTTAAAAAATCTTCATAGGTAGTTTGTATTGTTTTTATGTGAAACTTTGAAATGTGTTTAAAATTTCAGAATTGGAATTCAAACCAACTGGTGTCGTTTCTCTTCAAAATCACTTCATTATTTCATAAAAAATTGATCGTAATTTAGATAGATTCCAGCAAAGATTTCACCCAGCCTATTTCAAATTTCAAAATTTATAAATGGAAAAAAGTTAAATTGAAGCTGCTCAGAAAAACGGAAATTTCTATGTATAATTACGATTTGAAATTTCTATTTGCATTGATCTTTATTTCAATGAGAGTGAAGTCTAAAATTCGCTGCGAGGCCTAATTAAATATTTGCAATGTGGGTAGATATCTACAATTTGAAAAAAATCTGAGTAAGCACACTGTTGAAACTCGTTAGATTATGCAATAATAAATTAATCGAAATTTCGAGTATAAAATGTCGCGATTTTTATGAATAATTGAACTCGATAAAATATTCACGTAAATTCCACCTCCCCTCTTAACCTTTCTTCACTCTCACCGTCACTTCTATCTCCAAAAATAGCAATTTTCCTCCCGACCTCGCGAACAAATCATCTCCATCAAGTTGATAAATTAAATAACCGATACTTATACAAACACTTCTGGATATATCTGTGTATAAAAAGTGAAAAAATTAAATAAGCGTATTTAATCATTTCGAAAAAACCACCTCTTGGAATAAATCATCGTACTATCTCCCACATTCTAATTATCCTAATCGATAAACTAATTCACAATTTATCCGATTTTCAAAACCAAGTTGAATATTAATGAGATACCCAACGTACGTGTAGCTTCACACCAGATGCGAAGCTGTACCAAGACGAAGTCGACATCGATGTTATAATCAGTATACCTTAATACCTGAGACCCAAACCTAGAAATGATTAACGTTCCGATTTACGTGTGTATCTTGTCATCGATTCCATATTACATATTAGTTGGTAATTTGCATACCAATGTGATCGAGCTACAACGTGTATATAATGTCGTATGTACACGAGGAAACGCGATGCAACAATTTTTCTCCTTATTTTTGAATATTTGTCGCGGTCGCATTTAATGAGAATTATGTGGTGGATGATTTGTCGTCGTGTAGATATGATCTGTGATCAATGTGTAGCTTTGACTTTGATTAAGATTGACGTTAATGAGATGGTCTCGTGATAGAAAATACTCGTTAGTTGCTCTGAGAATGGAATTATACTGGCGCAGAAAAATGAACCATATTAGTTCGAAAATGTTGTTATGAAGGTGAATTGATAACGCTAGTATACCATGGTTTGAGTGATCGTGTGTTTGGCACCCGCTGAGTAAATTTTATTGAAGTGTTTGCAGTTTAAATTATGCAGAAAATAATTATAATTTGATAATTTAGGGCTCAAAATACGGTTTTAGAGGGTGAATATAGTTTTATGTGGAAGTTTGGGGATCTAGGTATACTCTAATGCTTCATCGTTGGACAAGGGCTTTTTCGGTGCTGGTCTGGTTGCCAGTATGGAAACTGTAGGGGAACCCAACTAAGGTTTTGGTACTCGAGGTTATCTTATTAAAACTTGTTTCCACGGTGTTGGATAAAATCAACTTTTTTTGTTGTAGTTTTTCATTCATTTTGCTATTGGTTTTTTTTTCTTTTATCAGAGAATTTAACATAAGGAATATTTCACGAGTCATCATTATTCAGGGAAATTTGTACGCGTTGAAAATTATTAACAATTTTTTTTCAAAAAAAAATGGTTGTTTTTTAGCCGAGGCCGGAACGAGGCAAATTTGTATAAAATTTGTTGTACTGATAAATGGCAGGCTTGCTTGTTTGTGTGTAGGTACTTGGCTAATTTTTTTAAGTACGTAGGTGTAAATCAGGTGATACATGCATCAATGGTTTTTTTTTCAATGCAAATAAGTCAATTAATTTGATAAATTATCGATTACTTACCTGCTTATTTACCTTTCTTATCTTTGGAAAAATCATGATTTGGTATCAGCGGTGTTTCCAGTTTTGGTTTAGCCTTTTTTTGGAGGGGATATAATTTGAGTATTTTAATTTGTTTTCAAGTTGGGTATACCTATATTTCGAGGAAAGTAAACAAAATTGGACAATTTTTAAACTCGATACTGTATCTTTGAATTTTTTTCTAATGGATTGGGTAGGTATGTGCTATTTATTCCAACTTTATTGAGAAAAAATTTATAAATTAAAAATTTTAGTTGATTTTGATAATTTTTGACTGTTGCGAGTAATATTTCGAGGATTTTTGTCGGATATCAGTGCATCTTGTTTTTTCTACTTGTCACCGGTTCAGTAATATTTTTTAAAGCTATTTCAGATTTATATAAAAATGGTTACTTACCTGGCTGGGTTTAATTTTTTTATGAAATTTTAATGATTGATGAATAATTTGTTACCGTTCAGAACGAAATGTCCAGTTTTTAGGAGGTTTTCTCGGAAATGCTTTATTCAATTTTTTGAGAGTTGTCGCGTTCAATTTAAATTCTTGAATTTTTTTTACGTAAAAGTTTAATAGGTACATTTATTTGTAAAATTTGTATTAACCTAATGCAAAATTTAAAAAAAATGAATCGTGGATTCTGCATTTTTCAATTTTTATTGTTCATGGTTTCATATGGTACCGAATTTATGAACCATTGAATTTACAAGAAAAGTATCCACTCGACGAAAAATTTTGAGCTGAAACAAAAATTAATTGAGATTACATTATAAAAGAACCTCATATCCAAAATTTCAGGTGCTAAATTTAACTTCTTGAATTTTGGCAAATTTTTGAAATTTTAAAATTACCTCATAGCCCGACAAAATATAAAAATTTTATCTAATCGCCAAAAAAGCTAAAATTAGGTATATACCTTACTTTAGACCTCCCGAATCGATTGGAAGTGGTTTCGAGCCGCTTCGGAACCTCCAGAATTTTTTTTTAAATTTTCTAGTACTGAAAAAAAAATCATAAAAAAAGGTTCATGTAAATTTTAACGCATATAATTGCGGATTACCCATATTGGTTACCTATTTGATCGATTAAAACTCAATTTTCAAAAATTGATGACTTCCTGTTCAAATCCATATTTTTTGGCAGAAAATTTTCTTGGTAAAAATTTGAAAATACAACAGTGTTCTAATCGAGTTAAAAAGCATGCCAGTTCTTCCAATCGATTAGGGAGGTTTAAAATCAGATATTATGCCAAATTTCAGTTTTTTTCATTGATTAGATAAATTTGTCATATTTTCCAAGGTGATGAGGTAATTTTAAAATTTAAAAATCGTCAAATTTCGAGAATTAAACTTAAACTCCTTAAAATTTTTTATGTGGGGTTCTTTTATGATGTATCTACTTTCGATTTATTTTTGTTTCTGCTCGAAATTTTACTTCAAGTTGAGATTCCTTCCTTGTGAGGATAGATCCCGAAGTCTCTGCTCTCTCATTCTGAATCAGTGAAAAATCACTGATAAACAGTCAAAATTGCAGGACAGAAAAAAATCAACAAAATTCACTGATTTTCCTGCTAATTTCATAAATTTCACTGACTTTTCAGTGAATTTTCTCTGATTTTCCAGTGATTTTTCTTACTGATTTGTTTTTATTGAAAATTTTTTCACTGATTTCCTCCTGTGAGGCAATTCTGAATGTTTCTCAGTGATTTTCGATAATTTTCACTGATTTATACATGAGAGAGTGGGGAGGCGATACTTTCTTCACCTCCTCAAGAGTTTGAAAAATTTGTAAGTGTGAAATCTTGAAACGCCATTGGCAAATTGAAGTTTTTGAACGTGAAATTATGAGATTTTAATTCTTGATTCAATTTCGATTTGGGATGATTAATTATTTCAAAAATAAATTATTTGCCTAGGATCCCAACGAAGGGGAAAATAAACTTTCTTTATGCCTGCTATATTTTAAACGTTTTCTATCCAAAAACTGACTACAAATTTTGAATATGTTCTATTAATTGGTAAAGAAAACAATTTGTATATTTCATTTTGTTATGATAGGCATATTCTGTTTTGGAAATATCTGAGGAAATGGCGAAATTTTGGCTCGTTGTGTGTGTTTTTTGTGCAAAATTGAAAATTCCATTAACAAAATTCTCGTGTTTGCTTCGCTTAATACTTACTTGATATTTTTCAATATGTTCTATAATCGGTTGACCAATGACTTTTTGTTTGAAAACTGCTTAAAATAAATCGTGTAAAAATCCTGAAATATTTATTCAAAATAAAAAATGTTGAAAAGTTGAAAGAAATTTGTTCGCATGAATCTCTAGTTGAAAACTTGAAATTTTTCCGTCTTCGCCATCGTTAGAATTCTTCCACCTATGTTTGACTGAAAAGTTACTAAGAAAAAATTGGGGAATTGTATACTTAATAAATTTCTAATTTTTTTCAGTGATGAAAATAAGCACTTGGATTATGGTATAATTTTGAGAATAATATGAACGCTGTCATTTTTCATTTTAACAGTTCACAAAGTTTTGGAATTAATTTATGTTTTTTGAGTAGGTTTGCTACCCTCTGTTCTTCGTAATTTATTATGCTGCTTTGTCCCTATCAAAAATTAATTTTAGTAATTAACAATTTGAAATTTTGAATTCATTTTATTTTATTTTATCGAGTAAAATTGCAAAATTTTCGTTCTTTTTGTAAACAAAAATAATTAGGAAACTAAGTAGTTTAATGTATTTCAATGGACTCGAAATGAGTATAGACAGCGTTCATACTCATTTTGAGTTTAATCCTTCAACTGTGTATTTCTAAAGTAAATTCACGCGAAAAAAAATTGGAAACGAATGTGCAAAAAACCTTTTAAAAATTATAATTCAATGAGAAAGATGTTCTGTGACTTGAAATATGCAGAAATTTGCCAAAAATGGCGTAAAAATGAATAAAATATTACCTACCAAAGATGCGAAATTTATTTCAAAAATTGGTGACAAAATGTAAAAAAAAGTTAAATTGTTATAAAAATCGTAAAAACGGCACTATATTTAGTGATGAATTGATTACTTACTTACTCACCAAAATGTAATAAAAATTGTTCAAAATGGTAGCCAATTTTTTTGTGAAAACTTGTGAAAAATAGCTTGGAAAAGTATTTCAAAAAATCTCTGAATATTTTTTTGTAAACCAAGTTTTTTGTTTTTGAACCAACAATAATAGGTTAATAAGTACTGTTTTATGCAAGAACTTGATTGATCAATGATCAATTTGCTAATACTTTTATTCCAACAATTTTTGTGCAATTTTTTGTGTCATTTTGAAAGAATTTTACATTTTGATGCAATTTTCATCTAATTTACTTACTTTTGTGTGTGTGTGGGGGAAGGGGTAGCTTTATAACAATTGAAACCTCGACAATATTTTTGATTTTTTGTCTTGGTGTTTACCTAATTCTGTTTTGAACCATAAGTATAGGTATATCCTACCTTCACCCCCTCCCCCCCGAACAATATAATTTTCATTTGTTTTCTTCGGGCATTGGAAGACGAATTCTCTCTCTCATTAGTTTTTAGATGCCTCTAAATTAGGTAACACGTACAAATCAACTTATAAATTTCAAGTTGGAGAACAGTAAAGAGATTTAGGCGAATAAATATTTCTCTTTCTCGTGCGAATTTTCCGCCATTCGATGGAGGTATTTACTCATTACTTAATACCTATTGCATAGTTACCAATTCGCAAATTTCGACAAAATTTTAATCACGTATTAGGCAATAAATCGATTCGATCGGCTGAAAAGCCCAAAAAAAAATCAAGGCCTTCTTTCGCAAAGTATGAGAATCGATTTAAATATTTGGCAAATTTCGTTATTCGTTCGCTCATTTGTGGTTGAATTTGCGATGCAGCGCTGTCGTAATCATTATACCATTTTTTATGCCCAATTAAAATTTTTATTGGAAATTAATTAATAACGAATACTCGCATAATGTACGTAGTACAACTTGGTAGGTCGTACCTGCTCAAAAAGTTAAAATGCAGATTTTTAATTTAAAAAAATACTCTTCGATGCATTAAAAACGTTGATAAAAATCTTGGCAATATTTTCGCGTTTGCAATCCGCGTATCAGCTGTGAGAATGTGAAATCTGCTGTGCAAGGCAAAATAACGAATGAATTTGTAAAAGAAATTTATTCTTTGAAAATTATACACTAATTACAATCCCACAGTTGCAATAACAATCTCTTATCCGTTAAATATAATACATTTATTCATTCTGATTTTTTTTTCATTCAATAAATAATACTAATGAGATAAAATGCGATGAAAAAATTCACAATTTAATTGTAAAACATTTTTTTGACGGATAATAACATTTAAAAATAAAATTTAAAAAAAAGAGAAAAAAAGAGGAAGAAAAATAAAAACATACACAAGCATCAAACAAGAGAAAAAAATGCAAACTTAATTTTTATCTTAATAAATATTAAAAGACTTAATTTTAAAACAATGTTTTAACGCTATTTAAAGCAGTCGTAAAAATTCTACATCTAAACAAAAAAAAAAGAAATGATCTATTCGCTACCAAGTAACTAGACCCTTGAATTCGTACTCAGTTCTGCATATGACCAATATCGAACACTAGTTCTCCTTACGTGCTCGCGTCAATTAAAATGTCGAATTTTTGTTTCCACTAATTAAGCAGGTTTATTTTTTCTATAGGTATCGTTATATTTAACGTTTTATTGTGTGTAAAAGTACACCCGCATATGCGCAACCCTCGATATTGGTTTGGTCGACGATTGGAACTCAATTTAAAATATAATTAACGAATTGGTATTTTTATATTTTTTCGTGGTAATTAACGTTTTCGTTCGGATATGGAAACAGATGTCTTGAAAAAATTTCCGAAGATTGGCAGATCGTTTTTTATACCTATTGTTTGGAATCGAATTCCTGTGGCAAATGAGTGGAAAATTTGAAAAAAATGGATTGCCACGTCGACATGGTGTATAACTTTTACTAACGTGGTACTGATTGACGTGAATGGGTATAATTTTTTTGATATTCGATTTACCAATGGCGGACGTATTTGTGTGAAAAAGTAGGGCGTCTTATCGCTGAAATAGGTTGGAAAACGCGATTACTATTTTTATGAGTATTGGACTTGGCATATTCGACGAATTTCGAGCACATCATGTCCACTTAGGAGAGGGAAGGGGCTAATGCTTAAAATAAAAGAAATGCAGATTATTATTATACGGAAATTAATAATAAATATTGCCTTGGTTTACCACCGGTTTTGAGATCGGTACCGCATTCGAAAAAAATTCAACTATGTAAAGCAGCAATATTATAAAAGAAAAAAAAAAGCATCTTAGAATTTAACACATAACGAAAATCGTCTTTGGTATCCTAAATAAAATTTTATATAAAAATACTCACATTCTATTCTACAAATTATTTTAATCATTCAGACATCGAGTCTATAAAAAGCAAAAAAAGAAAAGAAAAACACATTGTACAAAAATTCAAAAGTGATGTCCATAAATTTATACATTAAAAATTTTTTAAAACAAAAAAATAGAACAAAACAACAACACAAATAGAAAAATGTTTCGAACAGATAAAAACTTAAGAAAAGAGAAAAAATAGAAAACAAAAATTGAAAACTGACAAAATAAAAAAAAGAAATAATAACGTAACGTAAAACTTAACCAAAAAGGTAAGAACTATTTCAAATTAGATAATACTTTCTTATTGCGATTTTTTATGTCGAGAATCGGTTGGTTGGCAGTTTTTCAACGCTGAACTAACACGATAGCGAAATTATTTATTTATTTTTAATTCGATGGTGTTTTGGTGTCACGTGCAGTTTTCAAACAGGTCCCTGCGCAGATTATCTTTTTTTATGCCGAATCGTAAATTTCAAAGTTGAAGGAGTTTATCTATTTTAATTTTTCAACTGCCAAAGGTACTCGGTTCATAATTCATAACGAATGAGCGAATTAATGACAATGACAAAGTGTTGTAAATTTTGGTGAAAAAATCAAAAATTCGTGTGCTTATCTGAGCAGGAACTCCTACTAGTTGATTACAGAGATCTTGTTTGAGGGGTTATTCAGGACAATAGGGCAGTAAGAAGAAAAATTATTATCGATTTTTAAATCAATTTTAGTCGAAAAAGAGGTCATAGTTTTTTCATACTTTTGTCATTTAATAGGTAGTGCGAAATGCAGAATTCTTTTTTTTAGCAAAATTTTAATAATTCAGAAATTTGTACCGACATTTCATAATTTAAAAAAAAAAAGTCTAATCAAAATATAGATAGATTAAACGAACCTTTTTTGAAGCAAATCGAAGTAAAATTGCGAAGGTCTACAAAAATGAACATTTTTAGCTTCAAAAATCTCATTCTTCTAATTTAAATTAAATTTTCTGCAATTTTTTCAAAAAAATAATTAATTTTGTTTTTAAACGCGAATTGAACTTTTTCAATTCACGATGGAATTTTTTTCAATGAAAAGGAAGAGCTGTAGCCGCTGTAGGTATAGGTTTCCACTCTTCTATCATTTGAGTTCAAAATTTTTTGATGAGAGGAATGAACTTCATATTTCAAAATATCATTATTCATTACACATTCTTAAATTTTGAATTTGCCCAAAAATAAATAACATTAAAATATTATTTTAAAATTTTTCATCCATTTTGCTGTTGAAAATTTTTTTCTCAAAATTAAGGATTGATTATTTTTTTCTGATAAATTGAATTATTTTTTTTGTAGTTTTTTGAAATTTCAGCTCGTAATATTGCCAGGAAAAGAGTGGTGAGAGGGATGAAAATATTGAAATAATTTTTGTAATTATCATGTGTTTGGTTCTTGTTTTCGACCACTTGAAACAAAAAAATTAAAATTTGGACATTACTGAAAAAAAACTGTGGTTTTCAACTTCCAGATGTGTGGTGTGAGGTGAGGTGGGGAGAAATTACCCATCATTAAGGTTTTGCATTTATGATTAAAAGTAAAGATCTCTCTGGTTGTAAAAATTAATAATGTTTTTGTTTAAACGATGGTTTTTTTCAGAAAAGAATCCAGACTTTAATTTTAGAACGTAGAGGGCATGAAATTTTTATATGATTTTTTTGGTTCCAGAGGAAGCAAAAGATTTAGCTCACAAAACAGAGTCGATGTCAGGAAATAAAAAAAAATCAAGTTTGCGCAATTAAAGATCGAAAAATTACATCATCTTTAAAAAAATGTTCAAATGAGAAGACGATATTTTTTGAAAATTTTTATTTGAAAAGCAAAAAATGACAACTTTGACATTTTGCAAGGCATTTTACGACTTTTTTAAGTGGGAAAAGGGTTCTCATCTCCCCCCCACCGATAGATTTACGCTTCGTTTTTCATTTTTTTCTTTTTTCTGATAGGCGAAAAAAATGAAATGCTTTTTGTATTTTTTTCATTATTTTAAAAAATAAAAATTGAAAATTGATTTTTTTTCAAAGGTTACCAAAACAAAAATGTAATGTTTTGGATTCTGAAAAATGAAAACTGAAAAGATCCGTTCATTTTGGTCATAATCCCAGTTGAACCTGGCAATACAACAAAAATTTGCAAAAAAATTTCAAGAATAAAACTAAAACGTTTTGGTACTTTTTTAAAAATGTATAGTTTTTTGAGTAATTTCAGTAAATTTTTAACATTTTTTGCTCATATTTATCAAATTTGGAAAATTCACCTAACTGAATACAACTGAACAGAATGCAGCTCAATAGGACAATTCAAAATTGAAACTTTTAAGTATGTCTTTTCTAAACGTGCAATATTCAAAATCCGTACCTAAGAGAGGGAAGTTGCATTTCAAAAAATAAGTTTTGATGATTTTTGAACAGTTTCTAGTGACCTATCTAAATATCGACTACTTAGAAGCAAGACTGGCGAACCCATCCAATGAGATGTTGCGAAGAAAAAGAACCTACCTTTGTTTTAAAAAAATCACTGAAAAAACAAATAAATCAATTTTATCCAAAAAAAATAATAACGGAGCACCATTCACATAATTAGCAACATTTATTCTAAAAAAAAAAATCATATTTATCGAGAAATTTGGTAAAATTTATTTTTATGCAATAAATTTTACCAAATCTCGCGATAAGTATTATTTTTTTTAAAATAAATTTTGCAATTTTGTGAATGGTGCCCGTTAAAATTTTTTGCATAAAATTGATTTTTTTGGATAAAATTCATTTTTTTGGATAAAATTTATCTCTTTTTGGATAAAATTTATCATTTTTTTGGATAAACTTTATCATTTTTTAAACACTTTTTATTTATTTTCCTTTTTTCATTTTTTTCAGTGATTTCGTTTTTCACTGATAGGTCATTTTTCTCGCGACCCTTCATTTTGGGTTTGATGGTCTTGCATCTAAACAGCCATTATGTCGAAAAACTTTGTTTTTCTCCAAGAGACACCAAGTCCAATAGTCCATGTTCCTTCCTTGAATACGATTTTTGAACAGAGCTTGTTTTTGATAAAAACCGATTCATGTGATTGATCGAAAAAAAAAAATCCATGCGAATTATCTTCACAAGCAGTTAGAAAAATCCTATGAGCATCCCTGAGGAAATGGAAAAGGTAAATTCCCTTTCAGAACGTTTTAAAATTGTAAAAAATTGCAAAATTCGTTCCAGCTGCATGAAGTATTTATGAGTTTCCAGGTATATTTAGTTTCTTTCTAACATAAAAATTGGTAAAAATTCTGGAAAAATTTGCATACAAATTTGATAAACTTTGAAATTGAACATCGATGTGCAATTTTTTGTTGGGTATAATTTTTAAAAAATGGTTTCGAACTATGCGAGGTCATCATGGAAAAAATTGGCAATAAAATGCTTTTACATTTCACCTTCTTTTCCTCAATTTATCAAATTTTTGAAGAATTTAACCGCATCTATTATAGAATACGACACTTTTAAGACTTTAAGATCCTAATGTTCCAGAAAAAAAAACCTCCTCGATCGTTTCATTTTTTAGATGAAAATATTGTGGTTAAAAGACATCGTTCTGGGTTACTTTTGAAGTAGGTAACATTTTTACAGAAAGTTATTTTGGTAAAATTCTGGCCAAAAAGTTTACGTTTCAAAAAAAACCTGCAAAAATTGAAAAAATCAAGATATCTTTTTTTTGTAAAATATTTTCAACCTGTTCGTTTTTTACTTTTTAAACGGATTTTTTCGACGAATTTTCGCCCTTGTTTATCTCGGGTAAAGTTTTTTTATTCGTATGAAAAACATCAGGTACAATTTTTCAATTTTTAATAACACAATCTACGTTTTTCCCCGTCATTGTCGCTTACTTGTTTCGCACTGTCCTTGAGAAATTTCAAAAAATCAAAATGGGCTGGCGAAAATATCAAAAATAGGCTATTTGGCTTCTTTTTTATCATGTTAAAAGCTATGAAATTACTTTTTTCTCAAAAATTTTGATAATGATGCCCGAGTTGATAAAATTTTTAAATTAATTTTCATTTTCCACCATTTAAAATTAATTTTCAACTCATCTCTCATCCCATTAGGAAAAATTCTCAAATGGAAAAAAATTCCAAACAACTCGAATAATAAAAAAAGACCTCCAAACGAATAAACTCTTCGGTACCTTTATGTACTCTGGAAGACCATCAAATGATACAAAATTGGTCAAGTATACGAGCTTACTTTCTATTGTTTGTTTTATCTACGACGAGGTGGAGTCAGACATGGACAATGAATTGGGCATAATCCGGCTCGAAACTGGGCACACGAAGCGAGTCTAAAATAAACACTGCACGTATGCCCTTGACTAAATAAGCAAACAAAATAATATAGGAAAACCTTGATGCAATAAAACCTCAACTCGAACGATTTTATTACCGCATATGCAACTTTGTAATTAAGACATTCTGCAATACCTTCGCTAGGCCATCATACTCGTAATAGGTACCTACGTGTAAGTAATTCGATTCGAATACCACTTCCAATTCCAATTATCGATCGATGGAAAAAAATTCATCGATGGAATTCTCGACGAAAATAACCCCTTCTCGATATCTATAAAATTGGTGCTGATCTCGACACGTCGACCGTTACCCTAGGTACATTATAGCACCAATTAAAAGAAATTAAAAATCGTTTCTCGTGGTAGAGTACAATATGACTTATGTATCGAAGTAATTAATTCCTTTCAAGCGGGCCAATTAATTACGAGTAAATGAAGTAATTATAAAATCGCTTCAGAAATTACGTGGAACAATGAAAATCGTGCCATTAATAATTTTGCCCGCGTTGGTATGTTTTGACGCGTCGATATAAGACGCAGTCAGCATCATACGTGGAAATTTCAAAGAAAATCTGCGACCAGAAAAAGAAGTAATGCAAACCTTCGCGCGATACCTGCAATCATCAGAATCCAGGTCGATTGTCTACCACGTTTAAAGAAAAATTAAAACATTTATCAAACGATTCGCGTTATTGGGTTAACCGGTTCGGTAATTATGGTAGGTCTATGGGAAAAAATGTTACCGAGTTATAAATCAGTTTACTTATTTACTGAAAAAAAATATACGAATCTGTATCAAACGTTTTCGGAGTTCGCAGACGTCTCGGCTCGAATTACCGCAAACGATAATATGATTTATGTAATTTGACAATTTTTCGTTAGAAATTCGCCAATATCGAACAGTTTATAGAGTACTTTCTTTATGACGTAGTGACGTGGACGTGGTTTGTGATCGAGTCGAGTCAGTATTGTGAAATTTTTTCCCAAACGCTATCGTGTTAGTTCAGGCTGTTCGAATATCACTAAAAAATTTTTCTACATGAGCCAACCAAATGGTTAGAAAATTGTAATACGAAAAACATTCACCTTCGCATGTAACATTTCGATGATAAGCGAAACCCAGAGAAAAAAAAACCTCAATAAATATTCTCAATTCTCGTTCGCAAAGTGCAAACTAGTCCGAAATTTTTACTATAAAATGTTATTCAAATGCCCAAAAAAATTTTACCTAAAATTAACATCGAAAATTTGCACTTTGCCGGATGAGAATGCGGAATTATATTAATAAATATTCTAAAATTTATGTTTATCGATCGTCGAACATTAAATATTAAAACACTTCGGAAGTTAATGGTAATTCAAAAGGAAAAAATAAAGGTAGCAGAGGATCACAGAGTAACAATTGAAATTCAATGTGCCAATTCAGCCGTTTTATAAAAATAATAAATTTTTTTCACATAACATAAATATACCAATAAGGTAACTAAAAAAATTGTGGCTGAATTTCGTTATAACCGGTGAAAAGAAAAATTGAAGAGGAAATGGAAGAGTAAGAAGGGAAGGGGGTTGCACGAGGCCGGCGACGTTACACGAAATTATAATAATTTAGAGAAAAAAACAATATTTAATAATGAAAATTCGTGAGATCAACGATAACGTCGAATCGACCTCGCGTTACTATTTCGCAAACGGGGTAAAATAATTCGAGAATAAATAAATAGAAATTACACGAGAAAGGGAAAAGAAAAACAAAGGAAAGAGGAAAAATACAACACAACTCAAAGAAATAAAAATAAAATATAAGAGAAATCAATACCTCCGCGATACTCGGCTACAAAAGGGTGCAAAGGAATCAAAAACGCAAGGAACTAAAAACCAGATTAGTGAAGCGATCACGGATGATGCTTGAGAGGACCGTTACTGTGATGATTGATGACATGATGTCCTCCGTGAGATACGTGATGATGAGGATGATGATTACCGCTGTTGCTGTTGGTGTTGGCCTGCTGTTGGGCCCGCTGCGTGTTTTTTTTATTCTTCATCCTTCTATTTTGAAACCATATTTTGACTTGTCTTTCGGTTAAATTCAGATTTCTGGCTAGCTCCCATCGTTTCTGCTTTGAAACGTAAGCGTTGAACAGGAACTCTTTCTCGAGCTCCAAAGTTTGATATTTGGAATACGGTTTGCGTTTTTTACGCACCGTTACCTGGCCCGTCCATTCTAGAGGGTTGGAACTTACACCGCTCATACTGGTCATGCTGACACTGGTTAGCGAACCTGGAACAAGAGGAAGAAATTTTTGGTGAATTAGTATGCAGAATGCACCATAGTGTATGATTTTTTTTGCAAAGATATGCGAATTAATAAGAAGATTGGGCTAAGATAAAGATCGCTTGCTGTAATTTATTCGTAACGGTCGACTCGGATTTGCAAGAGATAATTAGCATTGGTTTAATTACGTTTTCTTCCGATCGACAATTAATAAGATGTACGAAAAATCGCGGATGAGTATTCACGGCGAACGGCTGACGAAAAATTCGGGTTTAATTGGCCAGCCAGTCGCGGTCATTTTGTGTTATCTAATGAGAGGAAATGTGGTGTCTGGGGTTAATTGTGAAAAATTGAGATTTTCCAGGTGATTGTTTTATTGGTGAAATTGGAGAGAGATATGGAAGTTTGAAAATTCCCTTGGACTCGAACACCTTGATCTATCATCGACCAATACAAGTATTCCTTTCAAAATTCATCTTGGTATAAGTGTAAATTTTCCAGTTGGTTTTTTTTTTGGGGGGGGGGGGGGGGTTATTTGCTACTTCTGAGAAACTTTCAAAAAACTTTTTGGAAATTGAAGAAATATCGATTTTTAAAACGTAGATCTAGGTATCAAGTGCTTCTAGGGTATCTATTTTAAAAGAATATGGACAGTTGGACACGAAGTAATAAACTGCAAACAACTGTCAAATTTTCATACATAGCACTTGCAGTATTCAATTCGATTACAAAAATGCTATCACAATTTATGAAATTTGGGTTTATGTATTTCAGAAATTGAGGCCAAAATGAAAAATTAATTTTTCGGAAAATTATCGGAAGTTTTTGTGGGCTCTAAATTGTAAAAAGTGATGTACGTAATATCTATTTATTGGAAAATTGAAAAATTCGATCGAGATATTTTTATCAAAGAATCAAAAGCCAAATTTTGGTTGCTTTGGATTTGATTTTTTAAATTCAATTTTAAGATGACCAAATACTCATTAATTATCATATCTTCTGTAAAAAAAGAGTTTGTAAACTGAAACAAAATAACCGAAAAATAAAGCTCACTTTCAGGGGAAAAAATGCCAAAGCTGAAATTAATCATAATAATATTATGTGATGAATCAATTTTTTTCAGTAATTTTATTCTGGATGATATTTTTGAAAATTATTCTATTTTTTTTTAAGAAAAAGAATAAAATTTTAAAAATGAGTAGATGATTTTTCAGAAAATTTGCTTTTTGTTAATATTTTTTTATGTTTTAATTAATAGGTAGGTAGATCTTTTTTTTAAAAAAAAATTCTCTGTTCGAACAGAACTGTTTTCCACGCTTAAGTATAGGTATAAGGAGACCAAAAATAAAAATAAAAATGTTTACAAGAAATGCAGATTGATAAATGTTAGCTTTTAGATTTCAAGTTCAGTTTTTTCATTTACCAAAATTGATCTATACTTACCTAGAATGGCGATTTTGATTTTTAGTTCGTTGAAAATCAGTTTGGTTTTTGTCAGATTAATTTTAATTTCTAGTTTTTAAAGCTTTTATTTTAATTTTTAAATTATTGGTTCCGATTTTAGGTTTGTAGCTTTCAATATCTACTATTTAAATGTTTGGAAGAGGTCTATAAGTTTTTTTAAAAGCCGAATCATGTTTATTTGATTTTTTTTCTGTTAAAATCTCTTAATTTCTATTCGATTGGATTTCACATCAGATGATGATTTATTTCTGGGATTTGATTAAATATAAATTCCATTAAAATTTATGGAAAAACTTGTAAAAAATTGTTATTGCTATTTACATACGATTTTTCTGAAAAACCCAAATGGATTTGGTGACATTTTTATAATATTTTGAAAAAAGGTTTAAAACCACCGAATTTTTTATTCAATTTTCAGATTTGGTCACACTGAAAATAAGTTTTTGCCTTATTGATCAAATTCAAAAATTGCAAAGCAATTTTAAGATGAAAACGTAGGTAAAAGTAACAATTTCATTTACACTTTTCTATTGCTAATCGATATATTTTGTCAAATTGTGGTTCAATAACGATTTTGATCAAATAGCTACGATTTAAGTATACCTATGGTCATTAATTTTTGAAAATTCAATTTTCTTTTTCGAATGACAAAATACCCAAGTTTGTGGTCCTACAATTCTGAAAATTTGAAGTGGTGAAATTTAACTGTTGATTTTGACTTCTTAAATTAATATTTATCTACATTTTGACAAAATATTATCATGTTTTTGATCTTCAGCGTTATAAAATTCAAATGTAGTCTTTTCTCTTGAATTACAAAATACTATTAAGTATTTGGTTTTCGATTTTAGATCTTAATTTTTTCCTATAAATTATCCATGTAAAAATAAGAAATTACAAGCTGAGGAATTTTTTTGAAATTTTGAGAACGGGGAAAAGGTATCGACTAGAAATTATGCCAAGTTTTCGTTTGAAGGAGAAACTTTAAAATCAGTTACATTTTTGGAAATTGGTTACTAATTTTTTGGAAATTTTTTTAACATCGAATTTGTGAGAAAGTATACTTAAATAAAAATCCTTTCAATAATAAAAAAATTTAGAAATGAAAAATAACCGAAATTCTAAGAAATGAGTTAATCAATGTCTGAAATTTTACTTTTAAAACATACTTGATAATTGAGGAATTTTCGTATCTAAAATAATAATTGTCATTTTGTCAGTAATATGTATTTTTAATCAAATGTTTCTTGAAAAGAAATTTAGAATTTTCAAATTCAAAGTTTTGTTAAATTTTTGAATTTTGAGCAACCTTTATCTATGTATTGACGCACAACTCTCTAAATTTGAATCAGTCAAATTCTGGTCAAATTTTACCAATTTCATTCAGTTAAATAAATTTCACTGAAAATCTGTTACTTTTTAACTGAAAAAATCAGTAATTTTTGATTGAGAAAATCAGTAATTTTTGACTGAAAAATTTGAATGATTCAGATTTGGAGAGAATTTCTTTAGAAAAAAGTTCTATTGATGATGTGATATTTTATTTCCATTTGTTTTTTTTTTTAATTTTTCTATTCATGAGATACGATAGGTATTTTTCTTTTTCCTTCTCGACATTTGAAATAAATGACCTAGAAATTTTAGTTAATTTGAAAAAGTGCATGAGCAAAAAAATGTCAGAAGATTCAGACTTGAAAATATTATAGATCTAGATTCTTTTAGTTTGATGATAAAAATGTTGAAAATTGTAAAATTTAGCTTTTGAAGGTCTCTATTGAAAATTTTTCGCCCTAGGACTCTCGTTTTTCTCGAACTTACTAAATTGATCAAATTTTCACTAAATAACATCCGGGTATTATTTAAAATCACGAATTTGGTGATTTTTTGCTACAAAAATCTTTCGTTTGCTTTTTTGAATACATCACTTGAAATTCAGTTTTCAATTTTAGAATTCTTCAAGATTTCAGTTTCGATTTTTTCAAATATTCTTGGTGCAGGCATCATAGCGGGTCACTTTTTTAGGGGGTTTGTCATTTTTTCGACTTCAGTCACTTTTGGTTACTTTTTTCCCCTCAAAAGTCACTTTTTCTTCGCACTTCCAAGTAAAAATTCAAATTTTCAGGTAAGAATTGCTATTTTTCAAAATTCTTTAATAAAAAAATGAAAAAATTGATTTTTACTAGTTTGTTTTTAGTTTTGACAAAGGAACTTGATAAATGAAAATTTTCACGTCTTTTCAGTTGATTTATCTTTGAAATGTTTGCAGAAAACTACAAAAAATTACCCCCCCCCCTCCGTAGAAAACTGTAAAAAAAAATCCCCCGAAAAAATTGAATTTTTGGTTACTTTTGGTTACTTTTTGGTCATTTATTGGTCACTTTTTGGCCACTTTTTGCTCAAAAAAAATTACTGAAAGTTACCTACTTTCTTCTTCAAAAATTTCGCTATGATGCCCGTGGGTGTAATTTTAACCTGAATTTGAAATACTTAAAATTCAAATTGCTTTGCATTTTGTCAATTGACAAATTCAGGCTACATTTTCAATTTTTAAATTCAACTTATTCGTTTTCAAAATTTTGAATGAAATATAGATCCTAATTATACAGACGAACAAACCTACGTTCAAATCAAAAAAACAAAGAAATTAATTCACGTACCATCAACATTTCTAACATTCCTCCTTCACTTTTTTCATTTCAAAAACCTTAAGTATACTCGAATATCTTTGAAAAATATTTTCGCGTCCTTGCCAATGTAGGTATAACTTCTTTTGAAATCCGAATCGAATGGAAATTTCCACGTTACATTGGTCAATTTTACCCACACGAATGCAATTTTACAGCATTAAATTGTCATTCGAATGTCGAAACGAAACCAATACAAAGTCGACGATTATTTTGGCAAAGCTGAATGTGAATATTCAAGTTGACCAAAAGATGCAGATGAATCTGATTCGAATTTCCTCATCGTAACATACAAATACGTGGGTATATTACGCAAAAATACTTTATAACGATAAAACATCTCGTATAGTTTTTGTTGTCGAATGAAGAGATTTATCAGTTGGAAGAAGAAGAAAAAAATACATGGAATAAGACGACTATTAAGCGAAAGTAGGAAAAAGTTGTGTCAAGATGAATAAATCAGATACGGATACAAATCCATATGGGTATGGAGATGGACAAATGTATTAGGAATTGGAAACATAGTATCGTGCGCTTATCTATCGAAGCGTCAAACGCGAGAATGAAATCATTTGTTTTAACAAAAAAAAAAAACGAAACGAGCTGGGCACATGCGAGGAGGGAGGGGGAACCCTTTATAATAAGGTTCGAATTAA
Organism: Pseudococcus viburni; assembly: GCA_033439095.1. Classification (NCBI taxonomy): domain Eukaryota; kingdom Metazoa; phylum Arthropoda; class Insecta; order Hemiptera; family Pseudococcidae; genus Pseudococcus; species Pseudococcus viburni. Next base: position 117,296 of record JAVBJF010000377.1, read on the forward strand.
ATAAGATATATTTATTGGAACTGTTGATAGATCATTATAGAAAGACTCGTTCTTTTTTTGTACCAAATTGTACACTATGTATTAGTCGAATACTAATTTTGAACAAAAAAGATCCACTTTTTGCCATACTAATTAATCGAGCAACACGGTATACGTCATCGAGTCGTTTATTTCCAGTCTGGGCGCTATACACGCTGGGAACCCGAGTGACGAATTCTTTCTCACTTACACATACCGCTAGCGTTGACCAGTCGTACTGGCAGCGATCGCGGAAGATTCTCAACATTTATTCCCAGATTATCTCGAGATAATTTCCGTTTCGGAGTACGAACCTGTGGCGAATTTTCGACAAATTTCCATCATCGTGTCGCGTTTACATTGTGAACTCATACAAATGTATACGAGTTCCTTATTCATACGAGCTCGAATCGATCGAAATCATATTTAAAAATCACACTGTGGCTGTCACTTTAATTCTCATTATCTATAATAGTTGCTCATTACGGCGCGCGCGATGCGTTGAGTTGAAATACAAAACCATTACTGATGGGTAAAAATGATTTCACGTATATTTCGGAAACCGGTTCATAGAGGTTTGGGTTAAATTATAGGAAAACATTTTACTCTATACGAATGTCATCGAGAAGTTTACGTTAAATCATCCTTATTCCTACACTTACCACGTTCAATTGACCAAAACGTCATGTAGAACATTGGAAAAAATTAATTTGGCTCAAATTAGTGTTCGTAGATGGATAGATGGGTATACCCTGAACCGATTTGTATTTGAATATCTGGCTATGTAATGTACCCGTAGTACTATGTCGTATGTGGAAAATGCTGGTATCTTAATGGAATTATTCGGTGCGACTAATTTTTCAATCGGAGATCATATCGATAAGAAATTTGCTAATTTTTGGATGTTTTTTTCTCACTGTTTCAGATTTGGTTGATATAATTACGTGTGACGATTATTTTCGTTTTGGAGGATCGCGAGATATTCATCGAGTGTCAGTTTTCATCTGATTAAAGGTAAGATAATTTTGTAATGTCTTGATTCAGGCCTATACGATGTAACTGGTTCAGTAGGAGGGAAAGGAAAGTGACAGTTGGCAAAAAATACGTTTCTGAGGTCTTCTGGAAGAGCCAATATTCATCTTAAAATACAAATTCATCATTTGTATGCCAATTTCTAAAAAATAAATGAGGGAAGGGGAAGCAGGGATTAAATGGAATGATGGAAAGACTACAAGATGAATTTTGGAGAAATAATTCTGTGTAAAATATGATTAATACCGATTTAATTTGACGAAAAATTGAAGTAAAATTTGAATTTGGTTTGAAATCGGTCCAGAAATTAATGCAGAGTTGATTCTGCCCAATTGAAGACAGGTCTGTTTCGATGCTTTACCCCCCCCCCCCCCCCACACCTCAAAATATCTCAACCTGAAAAAAAAGGTTCTGAGGTGAAATTTTGAATAAGTTTCTTCTGTGAATTTTCCATCTCTCTCTTCTCATGCAATATTTGTATGGATTCTCAACAGAACACTTTTTTTTTACAATTTCTATCATCTTTTTCAATTGATAGGAAAAATTTTTCTTCTCTTCGGATTCCCCTTTTCATTCCATGCAACATTTATTTGGTGGGATTTTCAGCAAGATTTTTTTACCAAACTCATGTTTGCTCTTTACTTTCCTTCCACTTTACAAAAAATACTAATAGACCTCGTTTTCGAGCCTAGTTTCGTTAAAAACTGAATGTTTTAAGAATGAAATTGAACAAAAATTGATGAATGGCTGAATCAATAAGTTCCACACAGTCATACCCTAATTAAATTAAATTTAGTAATTAAAGATGAAGTAATCTAGATTTTTCCGATGAAATGATAATTTAATGTTGGAAAGATAAAATGAGTTTTAATTTTTTTTTGGGGAAAATTATACAAAGTACATGGAAAAATTAGACAAAAATAGTCCTTTACTTGCTGCTATATTTTATGGCTTTGGAAGATTGGAGGGGAGGAAGGGAGATCACCGGTGAGAAAAAAATAATGAAGGAATTTACCAAACATGTATAAATATTTTCAGTTTTGATTTTTAGCATATCTGAATATGGGGTTTTCGAGATTTTCTCCTCAATTTTTCCGCTAAAAATTCATCAACAATTGAAATTTGATTTTAAAAATAATTTTTTATTTAAATTTAAGAAAAAACTGGATTTTTTACCAATACTGCTTAAAATATACAGACGTTTTCATTTTTGCGGAGGGGGGGGGGTGATTTTAATTTTTGGGGAATGCAAAAATTGCCTCAACATTTTTTTCACTTGCAACAATATTAAAAATCGATCCACAAATACCTATGTAATTTTATTTTGGTTTTAACATATTTTGTTGAATAAGGATCTTTAGTCCTCTTCTCCCCTCCTAATTCAATTTAATCATTAATTGTATGCCTACCTTGATAATTCGATTTTTGAAAAATTGATTCTTATTAATAATGAAGAATCAATTAAATATTGCAGCCGTATTGCTTTTTGATGAAATTTCAACATATGTGTGAGCCTGGATATAGAAACCACCCTTAGGGGTCAAAAATTGGTTTTTGAGTTGAGGTTTCTCCTTGATTTTACTCCTTCTGAAAGGCCCAAAATTAGATTTGTATTAATTTTTTTAATGAAAAAATTGCCTCAAAATTGTCCTTTACTTGCAGCAATATTTCAATTTTGTGACTTTTTAGAACAGCCAAAAGAAAAAAAAGTTCAACCGTAGGGTAAGCTTACTCTATGGTTCAACAATTTAATGAAGGGATATCAATATTTCGTACCTATTCAGTACCCAGGCAAAATTGGTGCAGATTTTTACCCCCCCCCCCCCCTCAATCAAATTCAGTACTAAAATTCGCTAAAAAATTGTAATTCAACTTTTTTTAAATAAAGTTTTTTCAAAATAGGGGAATTTTGATTTGGTACTCAGTAAAAATACCTAGTGTTTAAATTTTAGCAAAAAATCATTAAATTTTCCAAAAATCTTCCAAAATTAATTTCCAATTGGAGAGTTAGAAATTAATCCACGAGTAGGTGGTTCTAAAGGTTGAGATTTAGTGAAAATTTTGCGGAAAAATTTATAAAAAAAATTGAATTAGATGAAAAATAATTCTATGAAAATTGAAAATTTTTCTAGAATTGAATACGGAAAGAAAAGATTTATTTATGATCTAAGAATTTTTTATTTTTCATCCTTTCAAAAATTATCTACCATTTTCTTAATACAAAAGAACCTGTACAATCCATCTTTGCCGATTGAGCGGAAATTTGCTTGTTGAAAGAGGACATCATTCATAGGTACCTCAGAACCAAATTTCAAGTTGCCAAAGTAGATTTTTCGATTCTTGGCGAATTTTTGAAAATGGCGAAATAAGTATATCAATTGGTGTATATTTTATTTTTCATAAAAATAGCAAATCATGACTCATGAGATGAAAATCTGAAAATTGGTTTATACACTGAAATTGGACCCCCCCCCCCATCTATTGCGATTTCTTTTTTGAATCCATCTGGAGTCTCCGACAAGAGTTTATATTTCTCCAGCACACACCAATTGGTTTTTGGAAGGTAATGTAAACTACTGGGGGGGGGGGGGTACTCAAAATTTAGTTTTGTGGTGTCGATGATATGAGTATCTACTCTAAATGAGCTAAATCTCGGTTTTATGAGCAAGGATGGGCTGTAAAGGGTTCTCTCGAAAGCATATTTGATTGTTGAATACAGATATCAAACTACAATTTCTTCTGAATACGAAACAATGAAAAAAAAGAGACTAAAATTGACTCAAAATTGTCATTTTACCCCAATTTTTCCTCTGTCCAATTACAATAATTAAAAATTACGAATTTACCTATCTCATCGAATCCATCTCCCAAAACTCCAATTTTTTCACCGCCAAAAATTCCCAATACTCCGAATACATCAAAATCTCAACTTAAAAAATCGCAATTTCTGAAAAGAAATCGTCGCATATACGCTCAGCCTTGGCTATTAAACAAGTTAGAAGGTCGTTTGATGTCGAGAGAAGACCGAAATCGGCATCAATCACCATAAGTCGACTGCGGCGTACCCAGATGGCTGGCGTGAGAATTAACACATATCAGCGGGGGCTTGTTGATATATTACCGTAATAAGGTAGGATTTTGCATACGATATATTTTTTATACGCTCGTATGTATATCGAATAATTAAAATATAGACGAATTGAGAGAGTATACCGCTTGAAACAGGTACGAATATGTGTATCTGCCGAATTACATATTTTCAATAGTATTAGGTATGCAGTCCATTCGAATACTTGGTCGTACGGATAAATATGTGTAAAAGTACGTCGAGAATGTATACGATCGACATTTAAATATTTACATCGTATGACGTAATACGAACCGTATCAACGTAACCAAAAAATGTACAATTTTTCGAATTAGTCATCGAGTAGAAATAAATACCATTAATTTCGCTTCGGCTTCGTGTCTTCGAAAAATTTTCATCGTAGGGGCACATCAATCGTGCGGGTGTTATTGTTCGTACGTGCGATTTTGTCAAAGTCTCCCATCTTTCGCCAAATTATTCCAACTTATCGTCGCGATAAAGTTGCATATGTTTAGAATTCGCAGAGGAAAAAAAAATACTCAGACACGTCTACTCGCGCATAAGTTACATAGTAATTATAATCACGTGGAACCGGTTTATTTACGTTATGCGTTAATTTTCTATTTACCGGTTTTTTTCTCTTTTATTTCCCATTTTTTCGCGTATATCTAGGTACATTCGAAATGGTAAATTCGCATCAATTGAAGCTGGTGAAATTATACCTACAATATCGAACGATTACCGAACGTATAAGTATACGATAAAATAATTAAATAAATTTTGGAACCTTATAAAAAATTCAAAAAGAAACAAGCCATAAAACTATTACCGATCATAAAACTGCCACGAATAGTAATAAAAATATCACCGCAGTGTATTTACTGCTTTTCAGAAGTTTATTCAATGAAATAAAATTCACAGGTGATTCGACGCGTCGCGTTGTTTGTATTAGGCCTATATCGACGTCGTGGTCGTTTTTGAGGCGAGAGGAAGGGGGAGCTCGATTTGAGCGTTTTTTTGGCTTATTCGTAATTTGGAACGAGAAATTGTGAAATATTATTTAATTTTTTTTCCAAATTTCGCATAAAATGATTTTGATAACCTAAATTAATATTAATTTTTATACCTATACTCAAATTGTTTCATAAAAATTTGTAAGTGAATCCTTTGCGATGGCCTTTATTTTATCAATTTTCTTTGAAAAATACTTAGACAGGTTGATATCGAAATGAATTACGATAGGGTGACAAACGATAAATGTCAGCAGGTGTTACAAAACTGCGATAAGGCTGCGCCGTCGTATCAATGTTAACCCTACCAGAAATGGAGTTGTATAGATTAAAAATACGATAGGAATTACAAATACGTATTTTTCGTCAACCAGCAAAACAATAACGCTTGGGCGAAATTAAAAAAATATACAAGAAGCGTTGACGATGACGACACAGATAACATAACAGTAACTTGTAGGTAACGTCAGTCGTCAACGTCGAGTCGATTCTTAGCTACGAACTCGAGACAGTCATACAAGTAATTGACGAGTCCGTAAGGCTTATCCAGGAATTTCAACGTCGACACTTCAAACAGTTTGACGAGTGAAAATCTTGTTAACGGTTCAATTGTGTTCTCATAAGAACCACGATGGCTGGGTTTTCATTGCACCGTTCTCACTGAAGGATGCGACTCTTTACGACAAAAATACGGCAAGTTTGTCTGATGACCTATATTAATACGTGTCGATGATCGTCAGACAACGAGGGTTTTCTAGACTGAGGTGAGGATATGGTTGGAATTCGGGGTGATTTGTACGAGGGGGGATCAGGAGCGATGGACGGGTATTTTGTCGGGTTGGAATTGAAAATTTGGGAAATTTTTCGTGCAAGTTGAGAATTTTGGGAATTTTTTACATAAATTGAAAATTTTGGTATTTTTTTGTACAAATTGAAAATTTTGGAATTTTTTCATAAAAATTGAAAATTTTGGTATTTTTTTTATAAAAATTGAAAATTTTGGTATTTTTTCATGAAAATTGAAAATTTTAGAATTTTTTCATAAATATTGAAAATTTTGGATTTTTTTAATAGAAATTGATAATTTGTTTTTTTTTCATAAAAATTGAAAATCTGAGAAATTTTTCCAACAAATTTGAAGTTTTGGAAATTTTTCATACTAATTAAAAATGTTGTGTTATCCTAATGAAGTATGGACTTTTTTGGGTGAAGGGGTGGAGGGGGGAGGGTAATGAATGTAATAGTAAACCGAAATGATTGACTAATTTCTTCGAGTAATTTTTTGATTTAAGCTTGTTTCACTCCACTGGTGGAATTTTTTGTGTGTGGGGGAAGAAGAAGAGACTTTTATTGATTTTCAGTATTTGAACTGAATCAAGAACAAAAATTATTAAAAATTATTTCTATGGATCGAGTCGAGTCAAGTCGTTCTAATAAGGAACTAGGAAGTTATTGTAAAAAATTGCCAAATTTCGTTGTTTCAGGTGCGAGTTATGCAACTTGGCTTTCTTGAGAGAAAAAAAGTAAATCGTTCTGTAGTTTTTGAATTTTTCGGCGACGTCTCGACGTCACCAGAATGTGGAAATTGAAGAGTTGGGGTTATTACTCTCCTTAGCAACTCTAGTGGACTTAAGAATTCTATTAGAATTTTTTGAGCAGTTATGAATTTGGATAAAATATCCCGAATCACATCATAGTTCGTATTGGAAAAATTTCATTTGGCACCAAAAATGTATATTTTTCGAGTATTTCCTTCGTCTCCTTTTCTCTATTGTTTTGAAAAAATCTATGTTTCGTTTTGGAAAATTGAAAATTATCAAAATTTTTCTTCATGAAATAAAATGTTGAAGCTTACAATTTTTTTCAAATTTGTTTTTCCAAAAAAGTTTTAATTTGTCTAGTTGCCGAAGAAAAATTAACAATTGAATTATTAATTTCCCAATCGTTTTGACGTATTTTCTAGTTGGGAAAAAATTTGGTTTTGAAAACAATTTTTAAAAATATGAACTTGGGAAAAATGTTGGTAAATGTGAACCAAAAAATTTCGAATTGAAAGAAATTTTGAATTTTTGAAAAAATCAGAGCGTGAAAAAAATGACAGGAAACAAAACAATAAAGTGGAAAAAAAATTATGTAAAGGGAGAGGGGAGATTCATACTTACCTTTCAAGGAATGAAAATTAATAGGCAGTAGGTAGGTACATTAAATGGGAAGAACGAGAAATTGAGAACTCTTTTTACTCAACCAGTGGCGTCGGAAAGTGGGGGACAAGGGATCCATTTCAACCCCCCCCCCATTACATCAGATAGTGGTTTTCAGAGCATTAAAACTTGATTTTTTTGCAACTAAACGCCCAATTTTTTTCCAAACTTTGCTCGGGCATGAACGAAATCGCAATTGTAGGTACTTTATGGACTATTTCAGGCAAAAGTGCGAAAGAAGGCTCCTTTTTGCCCCTCCCCCAAAAATCCTTCTGATATTCTAGGCCTTTGTATTCACTTTGTACCCTCCCAAAAATAAGCTTCCGATTCCACTGTGCTCAAAAAAAAATTTCATTTCATTCCTCAGGTGTGAAAAATTTTTATTAATGGACGAAAAAAGTTTGCGAGGGAAAAAGTTGTTTCTTGGTGAATTTATAGTTATACGTCAATACAAAATTTTTAATAATTCAAAAAATACCGAAATATGATGAAAACGTGTTACTTTATCCCTGCTCTCTCTTCCTCTCCATCATTTGGAGACGTGCCAAAAATTTTCTCAAGGAAGGGGAAAACATGTACAGAAAAGTTTTCAACTTCATGTTGGCAAATGTGTTCTTTTCCTTTTCTCTCTCATACGATGTAATGTGAAAGTATAAAAATTTGATTTGAAAAACTTTACATGGTGTCATATTTTTTGACTCATCAAATTGCTATAAATCATAAATTATCTATGTTCTTGATCAATTTAAACTTGGAAAATGACCCGAAATTTGGTCTTATCAGCTTAGCGTGGAGAGGGGGGCAGATTAGAAATTAAATTTTTCACTCATTTTTCAAAAGTCCAAGAATCAACAATTTTACAATTCATATTGATATTTTTTTTAATTACAAATCTTCATCAGATATCAAAATTTATTTTAATTACAATAGTACGTCACCATTTTTTAGAAAATGTTAGGAACCTAATTCACACAGGAAGCACGATACTGAGTGTATTTTAAAACTGTGACCTGAAGGGAGGGTCATTGTTCGTTGCTGAATAAGTATTTAAAATTTTAATACGTCGATCTTCAATCCTAAAACTATTTAAATCTAGTTTAATGTTGTTAGGTTATTTTTTTGTGAAATTAATTTCCAATAAAAAAGATAAAGTGCTTAGATAAAATTTAGTGCAATTTTATGTAATGAATTTTTTTCCTAGGGCTCGTAAAAAATTCAAATATTGGAATCAGATACAAAGCTAGGAAAAAAATTATCGAAGAAGTAATTTTAGGCTCTTGCATCCCTTTCCCTTCCTTCTTCACCCCTCAAAAATTATCCTATGCTTCAACCAATAATCACCCAGCCTATAAAAAATTCTCAAAAGTCTAAACCGATTCGTCAAAGTGTGAAAATCGTTGAATAACTTCACGTCTCCAATTTACATAACTGCAACCGATATCGTATATTAAAATTTATGGATATAAAATTCGCAATCGAAATCGATATACGCGTTGATGTAATGATAATTGAAATTTAATCGATAATTTATTGATCAACTTTTGTATGTATAATTGACTCGTCGATGATGGCGCAGGCGCGCTGGTTACGCTGATAATTGATTTATAAGGTGATTCATGAATGAAAAGCCATTTGATCGAGTCGGGATTTTTTTATTGCCGATTAATGATCTCATTTGGAGCCGGCAACACGCACGCTGAACAATTTAAAAGCTATTCAGGACGGTTTTTTACTCACCTTAGCACGTGAAAATTTTCACGCTGCGTGAGTCTGATTCGCAACCCAGAGTAAACCGGTACAGCACAAACGTAAAATGCGGAGAAATTAACATCGATTTTAAAACAAAAAGATTTCAAACACGAAGCTTCTCGGAGAGCAATAAAGCTCGCGCCCGCGCTTGTCGCTTTCGTATGGGTGTGTAATTCAAAGAAGAAAAAATTACTCGATTCTTGGTACCGTGTACAAATACAATTTCACGATCGTTGGTGTTTCTATACTTATATTCGAGAAACTCTAGCGTCACGCGTCTCTTATTAGTTTTTTCTCCAAGTCAGCCCGAGTGGGTACTAAATAGTTGAAAAATATTACTCGCGGTGACGTTTTGTACTTGTTGTTTTGCCAGATTTGACATTTTTATCGTATAGAATTAATAGCGATGCTGTTAAGTTTTGGAAATTTTTTCAATCGTTTCCCGGATGTGGAGCTTTGAGCCGGACGTCGAGAGAATTTTTGCGATTCTTCCAGCACCGAAAATACGTACGATTGAGAGGAAGTATGGAAATCCGAAATACGAGTCTTCCTTTGGAGAATCGGTTCACGAGAGATGCAGCCAGTTCAGGAACCTGTTTGGGTCGCGACGATGGTAACGCTGAGCTGTATATCGCCCAGAATCACATCTTTGGTCGATACGTATCTTAATTAGATGCGAAGAGCCTTAATTAATTTGTGGGTATGCTAAGACGATTGAAAAAATTCGTCAGAAATGATGAAAAAATTAGTCCAACGAGTCATCGCGAATTGACATTTTTTCCCAATACGTTCGATTTTTCGAATTAAAACGATAGGCCTAACAAATTGACTATTTTTTTGCCCTGCTAGGTGTATACTTTGTCGTTTTATAATTTATTCAGCCAAAGTAATTTATCAACTGGTTTAAATTATATGGGTTCGAAGATGGTGTTTTCTTTACCGAAGGATTTATGATCCGGAGTATTTTTTTTAAAGGTGGTACTTCAAGTATAGGATATCATTATGACTAGATACGATTGGTTTCTGCTCGAGAGTTCTTGCGAGGTTTTTTTCGTTCTATTTTTGACATCGAGAGAAATTTATGGGGTCTAGAATTTTTAAGGAGGTACCCGAGTTCGAAAATAGCCTATTATCGTTCGACTTTATTCCAAGCCCGTAGTCAGGATGAATAGGAAGGGGGGCAAATGACATCCCAGGGGGCAATAAAAAATGAAACAAATTAAATGATACCCCTCATTTCACAAAAAATTTACATTCATCTTTCAAGCTACAAGAATTTCTTTTTAAAAAATTCATATAACTCACTCAAAATCTTCAAAATCAAAGTAAAATTTTCTTCATCATTAAAAAAAATTTTTGATGAAATTTTTCAACAAATTTTAGTAGAAATTAGGAATACTGCTAAGAAATTTTTCAAAAAATAATTTTAATTTATTTTAATGAAAAAAAATTTGCGATTCACTTTTTAAACCATTGAATGAAAAACTTGAATTTTTTGAAAATTGCGGGAATCAAAATCCAGTTGGCAGAACTGCCGTGAAAATTTTTGAAAATTTCATCAAAAATATATTGCACGATCAAAAAAATTTTTGATTCGAAATTTTTCAACCAGCTTGTAATGGGCAAAAAGTGTATCCAATTTCGAAGTCATTTGTGCGTGGAGTGTAGAAACTCAAATCGCATATTTTAAAGGGTGACCAATGTTTCCAGCAGGTGGCACTATCCAAAATTTTATAAAACTGCGAGTGTTTTACTGTTTTTTTTTTCAGTGACAAAACTTTGAGATCTCCTAACTCCTAGTTTTGTTTTTCTCTGAGCAAGAAGAAGAGAGGGCTCGAAAAATTTTGAGAAAGTCTCATAAGGCACTCAAAGTAAACCATCTTATCAATTTTCGTCAAAATTCAAGATCTGTTTTTTTTTCATCCACTCTAATTCATATTTTTTACATTTGAAGAACCGAACAGAATTTTTGATAAATTTTCCAATTTTTTAATTTTTTGATAAATTTTCCAATTTTTTAATTTTTTTTGCAAAGATAAAAAATTTGAAAAATGTATAAGGTCATGGTAGGCATAGTATTGCTGTTTGCTGTCCAAAATCACGCTATGCTGGTTCAGAATTTGATAAATTTTCTAGCCTTATTCATTTTTTTTATTTTTTAAATGTGAGTTGACAAAAAATTATTGAAATATCGCCCAACCTGGATTAAAATTGTAAAAATTCATCTCAAAAGTTATCAAAGTGCCACAACATTGTAAAAAACCATTTGTTTAGAATAATTTATGAGAATTATTGAGTATTTGTCAGAATTTCTAAAAAATTTTGACGGTTGAAATGAGATTTTTACAAACTTGGTATTTTAATGAGAAATTTATTAGAATTAAAAAATTTAAAGCGAGTATAGAATTTTCAACATTTTCAACAGTTTGAATAGAAATTGATTCTGATCGAAATTTTGAGCGTATGGAATTAGAAGACCAAATGGAAGGATGCAATAGAGGCAGCATTTCCACATTTTGGTTTTTTACAAGGGGTTTTTAACAAATTTCTCCAGAGGGACAAAAAACTGCTCCAGGGGGATGCCCCCTGCTCCCCACCGGTAGCTACGGGCCTGCTTTATTCACCTCCATCGTCTGATTTTGGCTAACTTTCTATTCATTTGTGAAATTTGGTCGAAAATTCGACTCGGATTGATTTTAATAATTAATTTGATTTTTCTGAGCTCGAACGAGTAAAATGGAGCTGGGATTGGCATAGATTAGCATATCATTTACCCTGATTCTACCTGGCTACGTCCAAAAGCTACTCTTCCATAAACAGAGCCAACACACAGATGATAAGCGGTATCGCAGAGCCGAAGCCAAACGCATAAGATATTACCGTTTTGTGGTATGTAAATAATAAACTTGATGGCTCTTTTATGTCACATTTAAAAGAATACGTTGCTTATCCCTCCGGCTCGAGGAAAGTTGCGGTCGCGGGTGTAAGTTGTAGAGCTACGTATACTATACGTTGTTAAGTAACGAAGAACAGATGTTGTGTATTTAGAGGAACGAGCATCGCCAGTGTAAATGAATAGCGTCGTTTTCGCACGTCCGATAATTTTTTTTCTCCTCCGGGTTTTACGAACGTTTATAGAGATGTGCCAAGTTCGGTCGGGAATTATTTTTCTGTTTTTGAAACGAGTTGCCGAATTGGGACGACTATTTTTACATGATTTTGTTTCCTATTGATTTTTTTTCCCGAAGAGGTCGATTTTTTTGGAGATTTCGGCCTATAGCCTGAACCTTACGAAGGTTGGGTTTTTAGGTTACTACGACAAAGATCCCTTTTTTTTTGGGTGGTGGTCTTTTCTATTCGGAACGAATGAGTAAAAAAATATAAAAGAAAGAATATGTCAAAGGAGGAAAAGAACTCGAGAATTGGGTAAGTTACTACTTTCTAAATGCAAAGTGTGTTTGGCGACTTGTGATGGTGTTTCGTGACTTTCCGTTATAGAGATTGCATTTTTTCTATGCATCTGCAGTCTGCACTTATCTGACGTACCTGTGTTATCTGTAGAATGTATTTGTCCTGTACAAAAAATTACTGTTTTTTTTCGTATACCTTTTGGTTTTCTATGCAGATAGGAGGAGCGATTCTCCCGCCAGTATTGTTGGAAATGCTTTTACTTAAACGAATTATCGTGTTTTAGATACAGCCAAGACGTTTACCCGAAGTGGGAAGGAAATGCATGGTTTTTTTGATTCAATTTTTTTCACAAATGCTGGAGATCGCGGCGTCGTGCGACTTTTCTATGTTGGTGGTGTGTTTTGTGGGTACGGTACGTGGGATATTTTGATTAGAGTGTCTGAGTTGGGATCAGAGGTGATGTAGGTGTGTGTATTGTGTGTGGAATGAAAGTGTAACTATAGAGGGTGCTCATTATGAGAGTTCTGATTCTGAAATTATGTAATGTTTATTTAAAAAGGGCTAAAAAAGTAAAAATCAAAGAATTCAGTTTGGAAGATGATTTACTTTAAGTTCCCTTCTCTTTTTTTAATGATTTTGTTGATCCCTGATTTTTTTCTAGGCTAAGAATGTCCTCTTGAATGAAGAAAACTCACGTAACACGAATTATTTAGAAATTTGATGCAAGTATGATGTAAACTTTATTTTAAAAAAAATGAAAATTTTTAATTTTGGGGTTATTTAATTTTTTTTATATTGGGGTCAATTTTGCACCATGATTTTAATTTCAGAAAATAATGAAATTTTACTCAAAATGTCATCTTCTTGATAAAAATTTGGATAATATAATCATCGTTTTGGGGTGAAATCGACCTCAAAATGAAATTTTCAATTTTTTTTATCAGCTTCTTAGTCTCCAGAGACGTAATTCTTGGGATGATAAGGGATAGTAAAATTTTTCTGACCGAATGTAAGTGTAAAAAGTTGTTTCGAGTGGGGAAAATTTTTAATAGCAGAAAGATTAATTTCAGAAAGATAAATTTTTTTTGAAAAATTCGTTGGAAAAATTAGAATTTTAATTTGGAAAAAATTCTTCACTAAATTTTATTACCTACATGAAATTCTGCATTTCGGAAAAATTCCTCACTCGTGTTGTACATTTCAGTAGAAAATTTTAAATTCTGTAAGAAAAAAAGATTCGATTTTCAATTTTTTTTTTGTATTTGGATTCAGCGGGAATTTTTCGCTACTTGTTAAAAATCTAAAACTATTGAGAATACGTCTGGCCAATAGTCACTTTAACGAGAAGAATGCTGGTGTGAAATGACCATTTTCACATATTTTTTAATTTGAGAGTAACGAGAAGAGAGATAAGTGCTAAAAAATATCATTTAAAAAAAATTAGAATTCTGATAGAAGCTTAAAAGGAAGTTACATAATTGAAGAGTGACATTCCAAAACGCAGTTAGTCCATTTGAAAAATGAGTTACAACTACAATTTTGTTGTGCCGTATCTCCGGATGTATTGTAAATTTTTTCAAACTTCAAATGACGTCAGTTTCCATGATAGTTCTAATATCTAAATTCACCATTAGATATACTCGAAAAAAATTGAAGCTTTCAGCTGCACTAGTTTTTTCCTGTTTTCTCAAAATTAGTGTTTTGGACTTACTGCGTTTTGGAATATCACTCTTCAATTTGTTTAATTTTTTTAGAATATTTGTAAAAATTGAAGTGGGAGAGGAGAGGTTATTGATTAATTAAAAGATTCTTGTTTAAAAAAGATGGGAAAGTTGAATAATTTTTTTGCCAAGTAAGATTAAAAAATAATCGTAATTTCTCGACCTGTTTAGTTATTAGATAATTTTTTGACTTGGGTGGGGTGGCGGGATGGCGGGGTGGGGGTACGGATCAAAAAATTGTATCGCTATCCAGTTGTAGAATTTTTCAATCGAGTTGTGTAATAAAAGAGGAAATTATATCAATAATGTACTTTTCAAGTATCGAATATATATTTTACTAAGGCAGATTGAGAAGGAAGTAATTTTGTAATAGGTATTCTATTTGTTGAATATTTTTTAGAAAGAGCAACGACTTTAAATTTTTCGACCCAGGTGGTGATTTCTCCAATTTTTTCAACTTTAATTACCTACTTTTTTCACATCTTCTAGGAGGAAATTCCCAGTTTAAGTTGAACTCCATAATCAAATAAAACAAAATATCGTTACTTTCTCCAAATTTCCAACTCAAACATAATTTTTCTCGAGAAAAATGCAATTCTGCAAATATTGAGGAAAGCACGCTGCCCCTTTTGAACCACGCTCCTCTCATTTGGCCTGACCTTGGATAAAAAGAAAAAGAAATCATTGGGAATATTTCAAATTTGGTAACAATACAGCAGAATATTTAAGACCAAGAGAGCGATGGGAGGAGGAGGGGGGGTGAAAAAATCATGCAATTCCTAAAAAGATAATTTTATCAGAGTGAACTAAAAATAACTCGAATTTATAAGTTACAAATTATGAGTAGTAATAATTTCTTTTTTTTTTTCAATAATAGTACGTATTTCTCAAGTGACATGGTTTCAAGAAAGGGATCTCAGGTGAAAAACAAAACTTTTTTTAAAAAAAAAGTGTCTAAAAATATTATCGTTTTGAAGTTCTCTGATATCAAATTTCCTGTACTTGTTTGAGGCCATTTTTAGGGCACATAAAGGTGGAATGAGACTTTCTTACTAACTTTTGAATTCCTCGTTAGATTTTTTGATCAATAAGAAAACAAAAAACCATTTTTTCCAAAAAAATCAAAATTTCGTATCATGCTCATGTTTGAGGCCATTTTTGGGTCACTTTGAAACTCAATATGGCCTTCAAACTAATTTATGATTTTTTTTAGTTTTTTTTTTTCAGCCAAGGTTTCTTTCTCGGAACCGCATCACTTATAGTATTTTTTTTCGTATAATGTATTTTATGTGGGGGGGGGAGGGGTGAAAACCTAATTTAATTTTTTGAATTAGCCTATTTCATAGCCCTATAATTATCTAAAGGAATTTTTTGATTGGCAAAAGTGAAGATAGAATCAACATCCTCTCCTCTTCTATGAAATTTAAATTTGGGCGATGTGATGTTGTAAAGTCTGAAAATTAATTTTGTCCTCTGAATTATAATCCTTTCTTTTTTTTCATCATGGTCTAAAAATGGAATACTCGCACATAATCGAGGAACGTACAAACCGAATATGACATATTAGAGGGACAAAAAATCGAAAATTTTCTCCTAAAATGAATTTTTTCCCAATTTTTCCACTCAAGAGTACAATTTTTAATTTTCTTCCACTTAGAACAAGAATTTCTTTCAAAAAAAGATCTTCGTGTTTGAAAAATTCCAGACTCATTCTAAATTTTTTTGACTAAAATTGCAAATTTATTTTAATTTGTGATCATCATACCTCCCCTTCCCACTTTATTTGATCCGGCTCTGATATTACACAGTTTATGGAATTTACTAACCTCTCATTCTGGATCAGTGAAAAGTTACTGGTAAATAGTCAGAATTGCAGCACAGGAAAAATCAGCAAAATTCACTGATTTTTCGAAGATTTTCACTGATTTTTCAGCAAATTTCATAAATTTCACTGACTTTTCAGTGAATATTCACTGATTTTCTAGTGATTTTTCTCACTGATTTGTTTTCAGTAAAAAAAATTCACTGATTTTCTCCTATGCTGCAATTCTGACTGCTTCTCAGTGATTTTCGTTAATTTTCACCGATTTATAATTGAGAGAGTAATTGAGAAAAGGCGAAAAACTTGATCCATTTAAATATTTAATTCGATTTTTTATACAACTACGAAGTTTCAACACTTAGTGAAAAAAATCCCCCTCAGCAAACGATCGTAATTTCTATACATAGGTACACGAAACACCCAGACCCATTTGTCGGATCAATTGCAAAATTACCTACAATACATTCAAGACACCCATTATGTTTACGTTTTATATTTTCGTCTCGGTATATAAAGCTGCCGCAGTATTCCAGACCCATTTTCACGCATTCGAACCGATTCCAAAACGTACACCAATAAAGCACCGTAACCCTACCCCAGCAATAATATATTTCGGAATTAGGTTATTTTTAGTCACCGATCCATATAATCTCCCTTCACTCCGCAGGGTTAATTTTATACACCTATCTACACGTGGTATTCAAATACAAATTTCTACAATACATTGTAGGTACATCGTGTAATATACAAGGGTGCCTAAACATGGATCACCACAGCCACATAGCACCTTGTCAATCGAAACTTTATACAGGCTCGTCGTATGATGAAATACAATTCATTATACCGTAATTTCTCTCTCTTCTCCTTGCTAATCCACGATCCATATTACAAAGTCGATTTACCAAGTATCGAGTCATACGCATGATCCCTACCCTCCACTCTGGTTCACTTGTTGATCATACCGGAACCCAAAACACAGCGAGAGGAAACTTTAAACGCGCAAATGGACCGCAGGGGGTTACATAATCGAGTAAATTAGTGTAAAAAAAGTATACACAAATTCGACATCATCATCGGTGGTAAACCAGTTCTATACGCAGTGACAAGATCACAAACTCGTACGCAGGCTACGCATAAGACCATTACGCAGAATGAGAGGTCTACAGAATAAAAACCGTTGATGTATGATACAACGTCATACCATTTGTCATTTTTTTGACGAAAAGATCTGTGCTAAAGGTTAATTTGAAACGTTAATTAATAAGTCTGAAATTCTAACCGGCAGACGGTGCAATAATTTTCGCCATCGATGAAGTAATTGACAGTTTCAGGATCATTACCACAGCTATTTAGCCCTATTTAAAGATTATCTGGACTCTGACATCCGAAAATTGAAAAAATTTTAATTTTATGGATATTTTCTGTAAATTGTGATTTTTTTCTGGCTAAATGTGATTTTAAACGACAGTCTTCATTGACAGTTTCAGGAGCATTACCACAGCCATTTAGTCCTATTTAAAGATTATCTGGACTCTGGCATCCGAAAATTGAAAAAATTTTAATTTTATGGATATTTTCTATAAATTGTGATTTTTTTCTGGCTAAATGTGATTTTAAATGACAGGTAATTCAACTCGTGCTGATCCTTATGCTGTATATTGAAAAAGGACAGAATATGCAGCGACTACGTTAACCTATTTTTTGTTGTCGAACGACCAGCGACGCGAGGCTTTATAGTGAACCGCCTTGCCGGCTGCCTTCGTTTCATGATAGACAACTGGATCGGTTGCTGGGTTGGTGTTTTGGGCATTTTATGATGTTTCGTTATTGCTTTTACCAGCGGTAGCATTATCGTTTAATTTATTACACTTAAAGCGGCGTTTTATACAAAAAGACCCGATTCCATCGATATAGGTGAATGCAAATTTTCATTATTACATACGTAGCGGTGGCGTGGACGCGAAATTCCAAAGAGTTGAAAAAATCGATGTTATCGCGGTACGAAGGTGAATTCTTAATCGATTGTAGTTTTTTTGTACGCGACGGCTTAAATGATGCTGGTTTTAATTCGGCGTTTCATTACCGACGAATTAATTATGTACGGAGGTGGCTGATGGAACGTGCTTCTGGACTATTATCATATTACCACGCTATCGTTATACTCTACAATGTACATACGGATGTGATTAATTTCATTAAAGAGCCAGCTCGCATTAAGTCGTTATCGTTAGCATAATGAATAAAAATTCGAGCAGGAAATTTTTATTTTGTCACGATGATCCCCCCGACGGCTCGCCTGGTCCAATTTTCAATGCGAATAGGGCAGGTGACAGGGTGGAAATAATAAATTGATAAAATAGCGACGACTGTCCGAAATACTTGGTTGGACGGAACGAACGCGGGGGTAAGAATAATTTCGATAGGCATGAAAAATGCTGGGGCGACGGTGGTGGAAAAAAAGAGACAGAAATATAGCGTGATTGAGATCATTATAAGTCGACGTACATGCAAGTAAGGTACGTACGCGTATTGATCGTACGTTTGATGCTGTGTGTTCTGTGGCGGTTTAAACGGTTCGAATGATTTCCTCACCCTTTGCTGTGTGGTTTTTTTGAAGCACATATGCATACATTAGCTGTGCGTTGCTAGAGGCGCAGCAGGTATGGGGGTTGTGGTGATATACTGACCTAGTTCTATGTTTATAAGAGTACGAGTTGGGGTGGTCCTTGGTTTGAAAGTTTGGAATGATGGGATAGGTATTTTAGATCGGGTTATTGATGGGGAAATGGTATTTTGGGAGGTTTTGTTGGGAAAATAATATTGATTTGTGCCTTAGAGGTATCAGAGACTTACAATTCTCTTAGTAAAATTGCAGAAGATTGGAATTTTGGACAATAGGCACAATATTTTGTTGATTTTGGCATTGAATTTACAAAATTCGTTGATTTTGATCGATTTCAGATCTGAAGGGGTCATTTTTGAAAAAAAATCATACCCCTGAAACTTACATAAAATGACTGATTTTTTAAAAAAATATGGATGTGTCGTTAAATTTAAAAAAAATATATAATTCTCAGAGTCCAAAATTCAATGAAATGGATAGATTTGTTCAAATTTTGAAATCGAGACCAAAAGATGAGATTTTTTAAAATTTTAGCCTAATGAGAAAGTGTTGATGGGCCTGAAGCTTCTATTTTTTTCGTGAAAATCCACATTAAAAATTATAGTGAAGACGATAAAAACGTAATTTTGGACGAATCACTGTACCTTTTTTTCTGTTAATTTGGGTCTCGAAATTTCAACGTGAACAAAATAAACCAGTATGGATGAATTTTGAAGTTGTGAGAAATGCAGGAATCATAGTATTATTTCATATTTTTGATGAACAGTAATTTTATTTACTTTGAAGGGTATGTGACTTTTTTGGAAACGATCCCTTCAGCTTTGAAATTGATCAAACATGGTGTCTAATGGCAAGAAAAAAAAGAAAAATCAGAAAATATCCTGAGATTTTCTTTAGTAGTAATAAAACCAGAAAATAGCCAGAAATGCTCTTTAGTAGCTCAAAAACTAGAAAATATCAAACATTTTAATGATTTTACAACAAAAAGTAGGAATTTTTAAACATTTTTCTCCCTCCTTGAATTTTTTAATCAAAAGATAAAAAAGTTGTTCTTTTTTGACACATTCAAAGGAAGAAAATTGGCATGAAAATGGCAAAAAAAACAACATAAAATGGCCAGAATTTGATTTTTTAGATCCAGTAGACACCACTTCAAAGTTTCTTGAACAAAATATAGCAGTGATTTTTCCCAAATTTAATTTCCTTCATTTTTATTACAGCTTCTCGTGTTAAATTTTATGAGGATTTCGATTATGTAGAAATATCAACATTTTTTTTACTGCAATTCGATACCTTTGGAGGGGGGGGGGAGATTTTTTTTATTGGGCCGAAAATCATATTAATTATTATGCTTTCAATGTCTGGGGGGGGGGAGCACTTCCAAAAAATTTTTGAGTTGAAATGTGCGTATCTTATTACTTTGCTTGTGTACTTTGAAGCTTCAGGGAAATCAAAATTCGTGATTAGCGAAAATTATATTATAATTTTGATGTTTGAGAGACTCCTATCATTGTTTTGAGCCAAATCTGCGGAATTCCATAAGAATTTTGAATCTTCAGAAGCATCTATTTTTTTTGTTTAGCCGGAATTACGTCGAATTTTATTGCAATTTTTATGTCTTTCCAGGAATTCCCAACATTTTCAGTTGATTTTTTGTAAAAAATAGTTGACACTGATTTAATGTGTTGGATGGGGGAGGAGGAGGGGGGTTGATGATTTTTGAGTTGAAGGTGAACTTTGAATTTTCAGAAACATCAACATTTTTTGTTCAGCTGAAATTATGTTAAATTTTATTGTAATTTCAACGCCTAAGGTTTTGTCAGCATTTTTTAGTCGAATTTTCGTAAAAATTTATGCATGACTATTGCTTTAGACACTACTTTTGGTATATTTGAGGGAGGGGGAGGGTGATTTCTTGAGTTGAAACAGTTGAATCTCATTAAAAATTTATACTTTGGGGCGGGGGGGGGATCTGCATTTTTTCTTGAGTTGAAATTGTGTCAAAATTTATGGTGATTTTGATATCTCAGGGATTGGTTTTATGCAGGGGATATTTTTGTTGAGCTGATGCTGCATCGAATTTTTATGGAAATATCAATGGCTTAAGAACTTTCAATATTTTTTCGTGATTCAAAATGTTGAATATTTTAAGAATTTTTAAGCTTTTAGGCGTTCAAAAACATCTGAATTTTTCAATAAACCTATATAAAACTATGTCAAATTTTATGGTAATTTTGATGTTTCAGTAATTTTCAAAAAATTTCAGGTTAAAATTGTCGAGTCAAGAGCTTTGAATTTTCAGGTACATCGACATTTATTTTTGAACTGAAATTTTGCTAAATTTTATGGGAGTTTGGATCCCTCAGGGGTTCCCAACATTTTCTTCAGAATGAAAATTGTCGTATTTCATAAGAATTTTGAAGCTTTTGGGGCATCAACGTTCATTTTTGAGCTGAAATTTTGTTAAATTGTATGGTAATTTTGATACCTCAGGGGTTTCCAACGTTTTCTTCGGAATGAAAATTGTCGAATTCCATAAGAATTTTGAAGCTATGGGGGCATCAACTTTTATTTTTGAACTGAAATTTTGTTAAATTTTATGGGAATTTTGATCACTTAGGGGTTCCCAACATTTTCTTCGGAATGAAATTATAGAATTCCATAAGAATTTTGAAGCTTTTGGGACATAAACTTTTATTTTTGAACTGAAGTTTTGTTAAATTTTATGGTAATTTTGATCTCTCAGGGGTTCCCAACATTTTCTTCGAAATGAAATTGTCGAATTCCATAAGAATTTTGAAGCTTTAGGGACATCAACTTTTATTTTTGAACTGAAATTTTGTTAAATTTTATGGTAATTTTGATCCCTCAGGGGTTCCCAACATTTTCTTCGAAATGAAATTGTCGAATTCCATAAGAATTTTGAAGCTTTAGGGACATCAACTTTTATTTTTGAACTGAAATTTTGTTAAATTTTATGGTAATTTTGATTCCTCAGGGGTTCCCAACATTTTCTTCGAAATGAAATTGTCGAATCCCATAAGAATTTCGAACCTTCATGGGCATCGACGTTCATTTTTGAGCTGAAATTTTGAGCTTTGAATTTTCAGGGCCATCATTATTTATTTTCGAACTGTAATTTGTCAAATTTCATGGTGATTTTGATCTCTCAGGGCTTCCCAACATTTGCCTCGGATTGAAATGATCGAATCCCATGAGAATTTCTAATCTTCATGGGCATCGAGGTTCATTTTCGAGCTGAAATTTCGGTAATACAAATACGAATACGTAATATTGTATAATCTACTGTTACATACCTGGGGGAGGATACGGAGTAGACGTCAACGCATCGGTCGGCGGCGGCGGGTAATTCCGTAGCGCGTACGAATCATGGGCAAACGGTACCGCTGATTCGGCTGCGTTTCGTATTCGTTCCTCGCTCGACAGATACGGTACGGATTGCGAATGATGCGAATGATGAGATTCGGGATGATGTCGACTGGCGGCCGACGAATATGGCGAATAGCTGCACCAACTTTGGGCGAAAGTTTGATCGCTGCACGACGTACCGGTGGATCCGGTCGAGTATTTGCCATACTCCGGGGTATTTCCGGCGGCCGTCGCGGGCGACCAAAACGACAACGATGCGGCCGGCTTGCGTCCGTCCCGGCCCGCAATCGGGTCGGCGGCCAGGTTATAGTAGGTGGGCGCGTTGTTATACTGATCGAAGGCGGTGGCCGGAGACGCGTGCTCGACCGGGCTGTAATTCCAGGGCTGCGATCCATGGTGCGGATGCCGGATAACGCTGCCTCCGCTGTCGACGCAGTCGGCGCCGTATGTGACTAGTCTCTTGGCCGGTATGTGCAACGGTCCGGTCTGGCTGGTAACCGACGATGGCGACGTGGACGACGTGCCGGACGCTACGGTGCTGCTGGCGATGACCGGCGTCGTGGATGGCGACGGCGAGGTTTTTATGTGCGATAACGGTATGGTCGGCGGAGGCGGCGGGTCCTCGTAAAGCGTCGATCCTCCTCCGCCGTTCATCATGCTCCACCAACTGCCCCCGGGGCACCCTGCGGCGGCGACGTCATGCTCCCCGTAAAGCGGAGCCCCGGCGTCCCCGAGGTCACCGATGATGATAATTTTTGTAGATTCGCAATACGGATCGAGGAACAGAAGTCGGTCGCGCGGACCGACGGATTATCGCGCGATTTGGGCCCAACGAGTATCCAAAAATAAACGTGCCAAGATCCGAAACGCCAATACAGCACGTTCACGTAACCGAAACACAATCAAATGCAGGAAGCCGAGAAAAAAAGAAAAAAAAGGAGCAGCGAGATTAGCTTATTGCAAGAATTATTTCCGCATTCGTCGTCTCCGCTACAAATTACAATGCAATGTACAATGCTTTTTCGAACCTTAAACCATAGATGGCGGGGGAAGGGGGGAAATGACTAGAACGAAAAATTTTTTCGTAAAAAGCTGCTTAAAATCGTCTCATATTTTCTGCGTACTCGAAACCATCGGCTCTGTTCATGACATAATTTTTATGACGAATTCGAATAGTCGCGAACTCGATGGACGATATTTCGATATTAATTATTAAATATCCACGTGACGAACTGATTTATTAAAAAACAAAATAAACCGATTACAGTCTATTAAAAATGCTTCCATCGCGATAAAAGAATAATTTACTTTTATGGCGAGTTTTATGGGTTTTTTATGACATCTATCAAATGAAAAAAATTAAACAAACATCCTTACTAATAAAAAAACTTTTTTTTTCGGTGATTTACGACGATTCGGCGTACTCCTTTCGGCGGCTGCTGGTATCGGAAATTCCGACCAATTGATCGATTGTTGTTCGACCCTTGGAGGGATCATGAATATTAATCAGGTCCGTTCTCCACCGCAACCGTATCACCGAACATCACTAATAAATCACAGCGTGTAATCGTGTGCACTATTTAGTTGGAAAGTCGAAACAAATCGTACAATAGTATTTTTTTTTATTCTCGTTCTTTATCTATTTAAATCTTTGTATTATGCACTTTCACCATTTTTCCGAATTTTTTTCTCAGAAAACTCGATACGCGGGTTTTATTCGAAATTAAAATATTTTTAGCTCGAATTATTTTTTTAAAAAAATTATCAATTTTTTTTTTTACGTAAACTTGGTAAAAAAATTTTACGACGAAATAGTATCGCACTGGTTACTGATAAAAATTCGCGATTTTTCGTGACTACTGTTTGCGGCGCGAATCGCGACACTAACTGTTACTTTCCTGCTTGTGAACTGAAGTTACAAGAAGTCTGCGCTTTGAAGATTTCCAACATTGATATTATGCCCGCTCCACCTAGCGGCGTTCCGTTCAACTATTTACATCGCGGCGAGATTATTAAGTTGTCAGAAAGTTCTATCCGAAGAGGAAATGATGTACTTTTTTACATTCGGTTGTTTTTTTCGAACAGTATTTTTTCTTCTTTTAGCCTTCGCGAAAGACGTTTTGTATAAGGTGGAAAATCGGTGTGGAAAATTTTTGGGATTTTTTTTGCGTTGTTTGTTATTAGAAGAATTATTTTGAAAGTTTATTCGAAAGAAAAAATTGTAGGAAGATGCAGAACTTTGAAGAAAAAGAAATTTAAATTAAACCCTTAAGAAAAGTAATAACATATGGCAAAGGTCTTAGGTATATAAATACATGCCAGTCTTTTATTCCTTATTTTTGTTTCGAATGGTGATGCTGTGATGGTGATATTGTTCCGTCTCAGCAGTCCTTTTTGTTAACGAGAATCGTATCAGGTTTCATTGACTAGAGTACCACGTTCGAGGCAATAAAAGGGAGGGTGACGGACTAACTAAAGGGAGCAATGCCCCCCTTTGACTGATTGATTTTCCTATTTTAACCAGATATAATCTAATGTGTGTTTTTCGCGCAGTGTGAAGTAGTTTAATGCATGAATTTCGATATTATTTTTTCAATTGTGCATCTAAGTATTGAGATTGATTTTTGATTTTTTTTCTCAATTTTGGAAAAATTTACTTCGTTAATTTGTCAAGTATTTTCTTCATTATTATTTCATTTTTTGGCATAACTTTATTAAGAAAGGGGGAAGGGTGGAGGGTGGAGGGAGGGAGGATAAAGAGGAGAAGGAAGAAGAGGAGGAGAGGAATGGAATAATATCTAATTAATTTTGATAATTGTCATTATGGGTGTTTATTTTGCCTATTACAAATTTTTTTTCAATAAAAATTTTTAATTAAAAAATTCTATTTGAATAATATTTTTTGTTAGGGTATTTTTCTAGAGAATAGCGTCGGATCGAATGAGAAGCAGAGCAAAACTAACTTTTTCTCCTCCCTCCCCTCCCTCCCCCTTAATATTAGCAAAATTGTATTTTTAATCGAAAAAATTGGATTTGAGTTGGGAAATTTTCGAACTTATGATCTGTTTGGGGACATTTCTATTCTGAGTATGAAAAAATTGGAAAAATTGTACTTGAAAAAAATTTCAAAAAAATTAATTTCAGTGGAAAATTCTCAATTTTTTCTTTTCCAATGAGTAAACGTTTGATCAAATTATTTGTGAGAAATTTATATCAGGTCTGAGAGGCAAACTAATGAGGGTATGTAAAGGAAATTTTTTCCCCTTCAAACTGGCATCGTCGCCAGTGAAGTGGCGACTCTTCCCCTCGCCATCCATAAGAATTACTAAATGTTTTCATAAAAAAGTCAGGGTTTGCTTTTTTGACATGATTTTTTGAAAAATTTGATCAAATTTGGAATGATTTATTGTTTTTTTTTTGTTTCAGGTGAGTTACGAACAGAATTTCCATCATTAAGATAAATAATAGATGTAAATGAGTAGGTAAGTCATTTTTGAGAATTCTCTAGAAAGTCTTATTTTAATAATTATTAATTACCTATTGAATCAGGTCGCTCGTTTAATTTTTTTTTTCGAATGAATCGAATTTGACGTTATTGAGGGAGCAAAAATTGAAAATTGCTGACCCGAATGACATTTTCCCAATTTTAGACCTCAAATGTAATTTTTCAAAATTTTATACTCGACTCAAATTGTAAGTTTTAGAAGAAATAAAATATAATTTTTATTGGTTCAAAAATTTTCGATTTTCCTAAACTTAACTTTTCTGGAAAAAAACGAATTTTATGATTATTGAGGGAGTATGGTACCCTTTCTACACCCCTGTTCGACACGACCTTGATTTTTTGTTTTTTTCGCCTAAACCTCCTTTTTGGACCTTCTGAAATTCACTTTCTTAAAAAATTTCCGTATGCTACAATTTATATCTATTTATGGAGTTGTGAGAGGTGAAATAATGGGGGCGGGGGGAGGAGAAACCTAAAATTATTGAAAGGAATACATATAAGTAATTCAGTTTGTCTGTATCCACTAGTGCTTTTCCTACCCATATATATTAAGTACTACTTTCTCTTTTTTAGTCAAATTTTAAAATTTTAAACTTATTCTCCACCTTTTTTTAGAATTTTGGAATTACTTTATTTGAAATTTTTTTAATTGATGTTTTTTTATTTGATATAAGAAATTGTGTAATAAGTACATTTTTACCCTTCCCATACCAAAAAAATCATAAAATGTTTGAAAAACGTCCTTCCAAAGTACCTCCTGATTTTTTGTTTGAGTTACAAAATTTTTGTTTTTAGTTTAAAAAACTATATATGTGAGCCTGGATATAGAATCCACTCTTCGGCGTCAAAAGTTGGTTTGTGAGTTAAGGTTCCCCCTTGATTCTATTTCTTCTGAAAGGCCCAAAATCAATATCAACTCAAAAATTAATTTTTGGCACCCAAAGGGTGGTTTCTGTATCCAGGCTCACATATAAGTATATATAAATTGAAAAAGTTTCAAAGGTGATTATTTTAAATTCATACTTTGAATCTGAAAAATTTAGAAAAATTACATTTTATAGCAGAAAAATCAAAAATAATTTCTTTTGAGTTGAAATTTAATTTTTTTTTATTTTCCATATGTGCCATAGTCCAATCAGCATTGAATAATTTAATCGCATTTGAATCACCATTCAAGAAAGATTAACTCATCTGGAATAGAATTTTGTGCTGATTTTAAAAAAGGGTAAAAATTGAAAAAAATGAAAAAATATTGAATTTTATATGTAATAAAAATCTGACACCAGCATTTCAAATTTATGTATAATTTGTAAACAAAATTCAGAAGGGAATTCAAAGAGAAATTTCTCAAGGTCATACTTTGTGATCCAATAAGCAAGGAAACTTTTCAAACAATTTTTCAATATTCATAATTCATGCATTTGAAAGCCCTTCCCCCCTACTTCCTTGTGAGACGATGATTTCTTCATTTTAATTTTTGTCCCCTATTTTGAAAAATATCATTATCTATTTTAATTCATTTTAGCCTCCAAATTGATTTTTTAGAAAAATAATTTATCGTTATTATTATTTTTAAAATTGAAAAAAGCGCCATTCGGATTTTGGTACAGAAATTGGATTATCAAACAGCTTACACAGACTCGATTTAAAATTAAAAACAGACTCTACCGTAACCTCTCGGAGTTTATATTATTAAGATGTCACATTATTTTTAATATTTTTGTCACGCCGAACAACACCACATGTCTTCGGAAAATATTTCCTTTATGGACAAAAAATAAAAGTACTGCAGCCGTAGCTCTCCTACTGTTTTCCATCTTTCAAAAAAAAAAAACACTCCAGGCAGATGATATAGTTGGCAAGAGGTAAAAGATACAAGAAAAAAGCGTTCGTTTTATAATCATAAAATATATCAGTCGGCGTGATTCGTTTAGAAAAAAAAATGGGAAAAAAGGATGCACTTCTAATACCCTATTTCCTTCGAGGATATTTTACCTATACAATTTCAAAAGGAAGTATGATACAATGTAAGCAAGTTTTCTAATGCATTAAACCCTCGGTTCCCAGATTAGGACATTTTCTGGGGAGAAAATCGCGGGTATGGTTCGCGAAAGGAGATTCGTTGTAAATGTTTTGACGTTTTGCACTGGTAGTGGCAAAAATTTGGAATCGTTTCTTTCTCGCTTGGATCAAGTCAAATAAATCATTAATTTTATGGGTTTCGTTGTTAAATAATCGCACGTAAGGTTTGTTTTCGAGCTGTGTGTGTTCGTATTGAATGTTACGTTCTTCTAGAATGCTGATGGAAAAAATTTTCGGGGGAACCGCAATACATCTAAATATTGTATAAGAAGGGTGATCGAGAAGAAGGTTTTCATTACTCAACGTTTACGTTAGGTACGTGCATTGAACGGTGAAATTATTCTCAGAACGGTTCTATTAACCGGTTTCTATAATATGTTTTAATTCGTATGTATTTACGCACTGGCATGGCACTTATTTCCGGAATACATTTTTACTTTAACCTGTATAGGAGCCAAGCATCGGCAGCCATTAAGTCTTAATAACATTCACCAAATGTCTCATGCTCATTTCCAAGTACCTAATTATTAGCCCGCCTACATGACCGGTTGTATAGAAAAACCAAAGTCGCCATTTTCTACCAAAAAAAAACTTCTATTTATAAATTAATTTTATTGGTTGTGGATTATTTCTATTTCTCGTTTAGTTTTTCTGCAGCGTGTAATTATACCTACGTAGGTATTTGCCGGGTATACATTGAAGCATTCATTATCGACGTGTGTGTTCTTATGGTATTAGAGTCGAAAATTATAATTTTCAACCGAACATTGAACCGGTTCGTGAGATACGTTCGAAAAAGCATTGTTGTTAGCTAAAAGATAAATAATTAATGAAAGTATGTGTGAAGCGAGGTATTATTGAGGTTTATTAATGATAAATTGCGGTTATGTGTGCCCTGCGTATGCCTATTAGCCTTTCGAGCAGATGCGTGACTCTCGAGAGTGGAAATCTTTTTTGTGTTCGTGTTTCCTGATTGTTTTTTCCAAGCGGAGAGATGAACGCGTCGATTTTAAGTTTTTTTATGGGTATTTTTTCCAGCGTTTAAATTGAACTTCGAGCTGATAATTTCAAGTATGTGGTGGGCTTGTGGAGATTTCATGATGGGAAGACCAACGGTGTTTGCAAATATGTGTGTAATTTTCAGAGAAATTAACAAAAATTCAATTACTGGCGAAAAAAATTAATTTCTCAGTACTCGGAATTGAAAATTGATTGATAGGAATATTAAGTCATACAATATTGGAAAATAATCCTACGATTTTTCCGAGTTTTTGAGGCTGGGATGAATTTTGGGATAAATTATCATCCCACGATTTTTCAAGTTTTTGAGATTGGGATGATTATTGAGATGAATTTTTATCCTAAAAATCATTCCACGATTTTTCCTAGTTTTTGAGCCTGGGATGAATTTTGGGATAAATTATCACCCCGCGATTTTCCAAGTTTTTGAGATTGGGATGATTATTGAGATGAATTTTTATCCCAAAAATCGTCCCACGATTTTTCCTAGTTTTTGAGGCTGGGATGAATTTTGGGATAAATTATCATCCCACGATTTTCCGAGTTTTTGATTGGGATGATTATTGAGATGAATTTTCATCCCAAAAATCGTCCTACGATTTTTCCTAGTTTTTGAGGCTGGAATGAAATTTTAGATGAATTTTTATCCCAAAAATCATCTCACGATTTTCCTAGTTTTTGAGGTGGGATAAAATTTTAATAAATTTTTATCAAAACTCCACGATTTTCAGTTTTGGGGGGATTTGAATTTTTTCATCCCAAAATCTCCCACGATTTATCCAAGGTTTTGAGGCTGGGATGAATTTTGGATGAATTAATCCCCAGATTTAAATTTAAAAAAATTTTTTATTAAAAAAACCGAATTTTATTTTAATGAATTATCACATCAACTTGAAACTTGTGGTCGCGATTCATTTTTCAATCAGAAATAATTTAAAATGAAGTGATTCAAGACGTTACACATCCTTCAACGCCTATAAGCAGGATTCGATTGAATTTTTTCTGATTTCAATTTTGAATTTTATACACTTATTTAATCAGCGAATCGAGCAAATGAAATTAATTAGTTTTGCTGACAGATTGCCACAGATGAATGCCAATAAGTACGTATTGCTGGCTGCTAAAGTAATCTTCATTGATGCGTGAGTTAATTTTCTGCTGCAGAAGGCTATTACAGGCACACCTTTTTATCGCGCAATTTTCATAATAAATTTCACATTTATACTTCGCTTAAAATTAGAGAAAAAATTATACAAAAATAGGGAAATGATTTAGATGCATACCTTGAACATTTGCCAGCGTGATCGCAGGATGAAGGTAGTGTAACCTGGAAAAATATTTCATATCTGTAATGAGAAAAGTTTTTCAATGCTGCACGTTTGATAAAAAATTTATTTAGAATAAATAAGTTAGGCATTTCATTTTCATGCAATTGTGGGGAAACGGAGGGGGAGGAGGGAAATAGAAATAGAATATATTCATATTTTTATTAGCAGTAGGTAAAAATCTTCAATGAGGTATTCAAGTGCCTACGAATTGTAAGAAATTAATTTCGATGAAAAAAAAGAAGAGTTTTCAATTAAAATAAGTAAACAAACTTTGTTTCCAGTAAAAAATCATTATTCAAGAAGTTAAACAAAACAGAAGTAAAAAATAAAATCAAAGAAAAAATCTCCAAATAAACAGATTTATTGTGAATAAAAATTCAGAAAAGTTTTGAAATAA
Source organism: Pseudococcus viburni (assembly GCA_033439095.1). Lineage (NCBI taxonomy): Eukaryota > Metazoa > Arthropoda > Insecta > Hemiptera > Pseudococcidae > Pseudococcus > Pseudococcus viburni. Next base: position 147,693 of record JAVBJF010000377.1, read on the forward strand.
TAAAAAAAAATGTCTAAAAAATCTCAAATTCGACTGGTCGTAGTCAAATTTTCATCAGTTTCTCAAGTTGAGAATCATATTTTGTAACTAAACTGAAAATTTATTTCAGGAAAGTCCATAAACAAATTCATACCTATACTCAAAAAAGTATCAAATGGAGGGGCCGGCCTAACCAAAATATGATGGGATTTTTCAATTTTTCTCCCCAATTTTTTCATTCTCGGAGTATGGAGGGAAACGGAAGAATAGAGTTGATAAAAATATGAAGAAGTTTTTGAAAAAATTGAAATTCTGTAAATTTTGATGTCTAACATCAATATTTTGATTTTTTCCTCTTACATGAATAATAAATTTTTAAATTCATATTTTTCATCATATTTTCAAAAAAAAAATTTTCGAGTATAAAATGGCTCAATTTTTTCGTTTCTATGAACATATTTTTTGAAAAAAGTTTTTGAAGCTCTTTTACATTTAGCTAAGAAAATTCAGAACCTTACCATAATTTTTATTTTTCATCATTTATCCTAATTATATTTTGTACCTCCTTATTCAAAATTTCAACAAAAATCAATTCATTACGTAGCGTAGGTAACAATTTTCAAAGATCTATGACTTTGAATATTTTTCCTTCAATGGAAAACTTCTTTGGCATGTTTTCCAATTTTGAATTCATTTATGGGAAGGGAAATGATTTTTTCCAAATTTCAAAAATTGTAGGAAGAAATGGTACCCAAGTTATTATTTTTTTGATGATATTTCATCATGAAAACGATATTAGATTTTGTATGAATGTCATGTCACCCCATCAACATATATTTTTTTTAATTTTCCATTTTATAAAAATTTTGAGAAAATTTGAACCAATTTGTATAAAAAATTTTATACCTGCATATTCTCAAAAATCAAAATAGTGTCCCTAATTTGTGAAAATTTCAAAAATTTCCATTCACCTCTTCCAAATATGTAGTCGTAACTGTGGAATGGATGCGGCCGGGGGATTTTGTGGCGTGTTTTTACTTATTCAAAGATGACATTTCAGGTCACTTTCAACCCCATTCGGATCGAAGACGGATTTAAACCATCTTGTAGGAGGTCTTTTTCTTTCAGTTATTTAAAGTAAACTAGAATTTTAACTCATCAAATTCTTGAAATTATTCGAAGGGGGTCTAACATGAATATCACTCTTGTTCTGGTAAATGTCTACGTGTCTAAATAAAACACTTAGTTAGCCATAAAAGACAGTCACGCGTCTACCCGTTGAAAAGTGTATTTCAAGCGTTTCACATCGTCGATGCACGAGTAAGGTGCATGAAAAGAAAACCAGAAGTTACAAAGGTCGCGGGTCTCGTAATATTCGGGTAAACCTTGCCAGTCTTAACAGAAGGTTGAGAAATCACCTTACATAAAGTAACAATCTCTATCTAAATTGGTTAAAAATAAACCCTGTGGCTTGCTTCAGCATCCAGCAACATAATTAAGTAACGAGCTCGTCTTAAAATATGTCAAAAACGCGTTCGTTTTAAAAGCACTTTTTCTTCCAACATTTTCGTATATCTTCATCTTCCATACAATATAAAGATGCAGAAAAAAAACATCTAAACCATTACACCATTAATGGCGATAATGGCGCAATTAAAAATTTTACGAGATATAAAAATATTGGTTTACTTTTGTGTACACCCTGTTGGATAAAAAATGAAATCGCAATTGCGGCCATATTTCTTTTGGCGCACCGATACGTATTCATAGGGTTGTTAAAAAGGGAGCCTAGCAGAAAAGCGTGGAAAAGAAAAGGGTTCTGGATCTTTGTTTTATCACTGAACAGACATCTCATCCATGTTCTTAATGGTGCTTTAAAACGTGACATTCTTCCAGTTTCAGGGTTGAGCGGTTTTTATTTATGAGCTATTTTTACGGGCTTACGAGATGACTGCTAAGGATCAATGTAATTTTGATGCGTGTTGTTTTTTTTTTTTTTGCTTACTGCATCTAAGTACGTATGTAAGACCCATGGCGTCGTCGTTTACATATGAGGAGCTTGGTTCCAAAGCGGGCTTTTTGCATTTTTAAAAAAAATGAGATTATTGTCGTTTCGGATAGTATTCGTTACGGGCTATCCAATGAACCTACCGTCGTTGTCCGAAAACGCCTCGTTTATGGAGAAAAAACGAGGTCGAAAAAACCACCTTGGACTCAAAGCGGTCTTTTTCCACTGGAAAAGCCCGCTTTGAGTCCAAGCCTGTAATTTTGTTTACGAATGACATCGTGATAAGAGAAATTGTTGTGTCGGAAGTGTAATTCTATGTTCTTTTACTATTCAAACATTTTATTAAACGTACGTACATTGTCTCGAAACACTCATATCTTTCATTTAATTACGTAAAAAGCTTACCTTCGAGTCATCCAACAAACAATGTGGTAGATTTCCCCCCTAGGGGGCAATTTTGGGGGAAAAAAATTTCGAATGTTTTTCTAACCCTAGAAGGGTTATTTTAAAGTTGTCGCCGGTACTCTATCGTTTACCGTTCAGAAGTTAGCAGTTTTTCGCGTTTTTCTCGGAAAAGTGATTTTTGGAAAAAGCCCGCTTTGGAACCAAGCTCCTCATATAGTGCAGCTTTCTATATTAAGTGGAAGTGCAGTTATGGACAGATTTAGAGCATGGTATTTTTATTCAGGGTGTCTCAATTTCGATTGGAAAAAATAGGTTGCCATCGAAGGCACCAAAGATCCTCGTAGTCTATTCTCAATATTGAAGGAGCTGTAATCCAAATTTTATTTTTTTTGAAATTTGAAACTTTTTTTCATCCGTTTTTATGGCTCCTTTAATTTTTAATTTAGGTCATATTGACCTTGTCAGAAATTTTTTTGGTCTCTGAACTCAAATTGCTAAAATTTTCACCTGACAAAAAAATTAATAATTCAAATATTCGGCTTAGATTTTAACAAAACTTCAATTTTTGGGAAAAGCCCCCTCCCCTCTACACCGATCAAAATTACAGTTATTCAAATTAATTTTTCGAGAATTTTTAACCCTGAAAATTGGTTTTCCCCCCTGAAAATACGATGTTTTTGAAAAAAAAATTTCCAGTAAAATTTATGTAATTAGGTTTTTATATACTTCCTTAACATCGATCTCTCAAAACCCAAATTCATGATTTCCACTTCCCAGTAATTTTTTCATTATTTCTGAACATTTCCAGAAACGTTATTAGGTATTTTGAGCATCTAAAAAATCGAGTTCGTGGCTCATTTTGAGTAGGTATCTCAATGAAAAAATACGACTCTTCAAGTTTGTTTTTTTGATGATACCGTTAAATATCAAATTTTTTCAAATTTCAGGCTGTCCAGAGGTGACAAAATTAATAGAAATTGATCATAGGCGAACTCAGAAATTGTATAGGGGGGGGGGGGGAGCTTCAGATTTTGAGAAAAAATGAGAGGGTCAAAATTCAATGAACAAATGAAGTAACCTGTTATTTCAGAGGGGTTGGAGTAGTTGGGGTATTTTCAGTGGGCAAATAATATATACCTTCAGATTTGAGCGAAGAAAAATTGAAAAATGAGGAGATTTAACGATTTTTTTTTAGTCAAAATTACAGATTTTTTTCCGATAAATGGGACATTGTCTGAGAAATTAGTAATTTTTGACCAAAAAATCAGTGAAAATCACTAAAAATTTTGAATGAAAATTATTTTACTGATTAAAAAAGACAGAATTTTTGCAAATTCAACTGATTCAAATTTAAAGAGTGGTAGTTATGTTTATTTAAGAAATAGTCAGTAAAATACTACCCGAGCGATGCGAGGGCGAAATTTTTTTCAAAAAATCATACTCTTCTTTGACATTCTTGATAAAAAAAATCACCTTGTCGAGCTTAAGGAGGGCTCAAGCCCCCTGAGCCCTCTACCCCTTGAGTGCGCCCCTGAAATTGATAGTTTGTAATGGGGGAGGTTGGTGGTAATTCAAATTTTGAGTTGAAGGTGATAACTTAGTGACAATTTTTTTTCTAAAAATGATTTCTTTTATTTTTTTTCACTAAAATTGTTTGATTTTTTCCTAAAAGTGGTCTAATGTTTGTAATTTTGAAAGAATTTTTAAAATCAAACATACTTAAGTGGGCTTTTAATGTTCGATTTTAGATTTTTTCCTGATATTTCGTTTTTTTTGTAGCCTGTTGAATTTTTCTGAAGGGAGTGTGATTTTTTGCTTCTTTTGAAAAATATGTTTAGCAGAAAAACGGATCAGAAAATTTCAAAATATACAGGAATATACAAATACAAGAAAATCAAAATGCACAATTGCTACCTTAGCCAAGAAAATCTAAAATTTTTTCAAAAAATTCGGTATGTTTGAAAAGCAAAAATTGACCATTTTTTGGACATCTCGTATGCAGCTCTTGCACCAAAGCTAATATAAAGTTGCTGACCATGGTCAAAAAAACAGGTATTGGTATGAGAATTGCAACAAAAGTAGATTTTCTTGTTGAACTACTTGAAAGAAAATTGGAATTCAATTTTTCGTTGTTTAAGTTAATTTGCACGCCTGTTTTCTGAAGAAATTCAAAAATGGTGCATAAAATCGAACTTTGTGATCTGTGTGAAGACTCCAAAATACGTATGTGGCTGGAAATTGCGAAATTCGGTTTCGGGAGATCGATTTCAGATAAAGACCTCATTTTCATCAATTTTACTAAAAAAAAAATTGCTTTTTCACTAAAACATGACGATTTGTGAATTTTCAAAACGTTACCAAAAATGGAACAAGTCAACTTGGGCAATTGAAATTTTGGTTATTAGGGTTTTGGAACATGCTCTTTCCAAAAATCTCATACTCGTTCAAATTAGAAACATTTCAAATTGTTCCTTTGTTTACAATAAATGGAAAAATTTTCAAAAAAAATAAAATTTTAATTTTGAAAATAGACCAATTCGAATATTCAAGAACATTTTCCTTGCTCACAGCAAGCACAACTCAACTGTTCCTTTTCAAATCGAAATTAGGACACCTTGTACAACTTTAAGGGTAACTTTTTCGTCAAAATCAAATCCTTCTCTTGCTATAAAATCACATCAATCGCTAAAATCAGTTTATTGCTCCAAATTTCGATCTGGCGAAAACACGAACGCGTGGAAAAAAATAATCCCATGATAAACGCACAAATAAAAATATATTACGATATAAATTTATTCGAACGTTATTGACGATAAAACACATTAATATCTGCACTGTTTGCAATTCCTTTTCAAGCCGAAGTTTCTGAACGGAGGTTTACCGTGTCGTAGGAAATGCTCTAAAACATAGCCTGAGATAACTGGATATATAGCCTTTAATTCTTGTTTCTTTTTACCGCTTAGACGGTATTTAAATTGGGCCAAGATTGCCGGATCGGTAACCACCATTGATTCGGAGAAACGCAATTTAGGTCTTAATCTTCGCCTTTGATTCCTGTAAAAGTTGAGGATATTCTGGCTGGCTTTGGTGTTCGCTCCGTTCAGATGGTGTCCTTCAGCCATATTAGGTCCGGTTACGTCGTCGTAGAGTCGTCGTGTTTGAGGATTTTATTACGTTATGTTTCGTGAGCCAGCAGAGTGATAGAACGAAAATGGATACCAATCGATGGTCTGTACATCGTACGATGATACTTTCCCATCTTTGCTTAGCAATATGGCTGCTATCTCAAAAGATGATAACCATGTGTTGAGAATTGTCTCGTCAAAAAAATATGAATGATAAAAACCAATCCTGTCGCGTATCTTGAAACTATTTGGGTGGTTTATCTCGACAGACCAGATGACCGTGTAAAAATTTCACTCGATTTTACCACACGAGGGTGTTGACACATTGTAAGGTTGATTCGGGTATCTTTGTGGTGACGATGAACGGACGAAATTAACTGTTGAAAGTTTTTTTTTATTGGTATCGCGAGATCTTGTTAAGGATTATTTATGGGGAGCTACCGCTCTAACAAGATGTTCGGGTTAAAATGTCGCTATGGCTTGGGAACGATGGGAGCTAAATGGACGTCTGACAATGTACCCGGAGGTTTATCAGCCTCCATGAGCCAATAAGCTGGCAATGGAGCAGACGATGTATAGTCATGGTCACGTTATTCACGAATCGCATCGTTGGTGACCTCTAATTTGGTAAAGCTTTAAAATCAATTAAACGAGAATAAAAATAAACACTTTGTAATTTCGGTTTGACATTTTTTCCGCTGTGAGAATTTATTATTGTAGGTGCCTCGTGTGCTGCGGTTGTGTATGTAGAATATGGAGGACGTCGAAGAAAACCTTTTATCTTAATGCCAACTTTTTTTTTTTCGAGGAAAATATTTCCCAAAGCGCGAATGCTGCTGCGGTTATAAATAGATGAGGTTTTATTGCAGGGTCTGCGACGACTCGTTACGCTGGGTAGGTGTTAAAAGTGATATTTAGATTCACCGATAGGGCTTGTAAGTAGCATATGTGACAACATCGGTGTCGACTCGAACTATTTTATAGAAAAAGGGGACCAGCAGATATAAAGAGATTAAAAATAAAATACAAGAATGGTTTCTTTTTACCTGTTAGCTAAATACGAATGATGAATTTGCGGGTCCACGATTATGAAATTTGGTTACACTACGTTGAAAAAATTCTCGATCCCAAGTCACGTATTCTTCCTGTATAACACATTATTCAATTAGAATATTTCACTTCACCGACACATTTTAATAATGCAATGCTTAAATTACTAATTTACTATTACGACGTTGAAAAAAAAAAAACAGAAAAAATTAAAATTCGTATTCTCTATACGCGCGAGTTCTCGCATTTACATCCTTCAATGAAAAGTACACGAATTACACTTGAAAAAAAATTCAACGCGAAGAGTGCACGCAGGTAAACCGCAAAAGACACGCTGAGAACCATTTTTTTTTGTTCGTCGTCGTCATTAATGGAGGTGTTTTTTTTTCCTTCGTTCCAGAATCAGGCGCGTTTTCGTATGTACGTGCATTTCGGTAATATACAATGTATAAGTAAGAAACTCGGGGGAATTTTTTTTTCTCTCTTCCAACGGTCGAATAAAAACGCCTTAATTGAATAATAAAATATTATAATAAACTGCCATTAAAAAGTTATCTATAATGGAACTAAATGCGATACTTTATTTATTCGAATTTCTGTTTTATTATCGTCTTACCACCGCCTCTGCCCCTCCTGTCGGTTTCACTTGGAACGAGTTTTTCCATTATTTCAGCTCGGAGTTAATTAGTTAACGCCAAAATGAATTAATTCCGAGTAGAAGGGTTTTTCTTTCGCAGCAGCGAACGAACTCGGCTTCGACTTCGGCTGCTGCGTTAATTAAACGCTCTCGAAAACGTGTTTAGTGGTTACCAGAGGTTACTTCGTAAATCACTTCGTGCATCGATTTGTTAGAGGTTAATTGGTTGGTATGGTTGGTTCGTTTGTTCGGTTTTCTAGCGCAGACTGATCGAGGGTGAATGGACTGTTTAGATTAATTACGATGGCCTAGTTGAAAAATCACCATGTGAAGTTTGGGAAAATATGAGTGAATATAACGAAGTGGGTGGTGATGAGTGGAAAAGAAATGAGTGATGTGGAGGGTTCGATTGGTATGTGGGGATGTGCTGAGTTGAAGATGTGGTCTTGAAATGGACGTGTTCGAGAATTTTTGAGAAAAAACTTAACTGGGTTGATTTTTTTCAACGATTTTAGTATTTTCTTTATTGAAGTTTCATTGAAATGTCAGATTTTGCGATAACTTCGAAATTCCCATTAGTTTTATCCTGTGTCAAAATGTAACCTTTCTGTATTTTATTGTCATCAGGCTAAAATCAATCTAATTTAAATTCTTATTGTAGATCAAAATCGGATATTTCAATGAAAAATTATCTTGTAGGGATGTAAAAATCACTATTTGATAAATAACCCATTTCATTATTTCTCTCAGGTGTGAACAGAAAAAAAATGAAGTGATAAAATCACAATAATGGAAAAATTTTCCTTGACCATATTCAATCAATTGGAATATTTATTTGGATTTTTGTGGAAAATTTCTGACTTTTTTTCTACGACTGAGAAAATTTAAAAAAAATTTATGGATTTTTTTTTGGTTTTCTGTTCTTTAAAAAAGTCAAGAAAAAAATCAATTACAGCTTCTATTCGTTTATAGTCATAATTTTTGAAAAATATTTTAATTTAATTGATGCAAAAAGATTTTATATTAGGTACCTACGCATATAATTTTTAAAAAGCTCTGGTTTTTATTTTCAAAAAAACCATTACAACCTTTCAAAAAAATTAAAATTTACAATACGGATCAAAACATTGAAATTTTTTTAGAACTCATGAAAAAAATCAAATATTGTAAAAAAAATGTTGAAAGTTATTGAAAATGTCATCAATTATCACAAAAATGATTAAAATCATCCAAAAATTGTTTGAAAATGTCGAAAAAATTGTAAAAAATTTCTTGAAAACATTTTGAAAAACAGTAAAAATTGATTAAATTGTATACTTTTATGAAATATTTAGAAATTTTATAAAACTTGGTAGAAAATTGATTGAAATGTGCCGAATAATATTAATCAACTCGACCTAAAATTGACCAAAATGTAAAAACTGGGTAATTTTTGAAATCCTCACGTCGAGACGAATCGAACTGTATATTCACAATTTAGTTTTGGTCCATATTTCACAAAATTGTTAAAATACCAATTCTCAACTTCAATGAATTTATTCGGAAATCACTCCAGTGATTTTGGAAATCATCCCAGTGATTTTGGAAATCATTCCAGTGATTTTGGAAATCATTCCAGTGATTTTGGAAATCATCCCAGTGATTTTGGAAATCATCCCAGTAATTTTGGAAATCATCCCAGTGATTTTGGAAATCATCCCAGTGATTTTGGAAATCATCCCAGTGATTTTGGAAATCAGCCCAGTGATTTTGGAAATCAGCCCAGTGATTTTGGAGATTAATTTTGACCCATATTTCACAGAGTTAGAATAGCCAGTGCTTTTCCAGAGCACGCCAACGTTTTTGAAAATCGTCCATAACTTGGCCAAAAATAGTCCAAAATGCAAAAACTCGGTCACTTTTGGAATCCTTGCGTCGAGATGGATCTGATTATGTGTTTGGTTTTTGAATTTAGGTTCATAGTCTTCGAAGCTGCCATTAATTGTGGGATAAAGTTACCTAGTTACCGGTTACCTGGCGCAAAAACTGGACAAAAATTAACCGAAATGCAAAAACTAGGTCAGTTTTGAAATTTTCTCGTTGTCGCAAATTTTTTCTCAAAATCACAATTGAATTTTGGTTCATATTTAAAAACCGCTAAAAATCACTTTGCTGAGGTCGCTCCAGTAAGTACTTTATCGAGACATTTGCCCATCTCACTTCTCTGAAAATTGTCCAAAATGCAAAAACTAGGTCATTTTTGGAGCCCTGATGTCGAGACGAATATTTTCATATGTTCACAATTGAATTTCGTTCCATTTTTCACTAAGTTAGGGTAGGCCATTGCTTTTCTAGAACAGGATACCGTTTTCGAAAATCGTCCATACTTACTCGAACAATATTTAAACACATCAGACCTTTTCTACCGATTTTTACAACCTTTCAAACAAATTTAATGAAGTTTGAATGATTTTTTATCAACAGTTTTCGTCCAATTTCAACAGTTCAATGATGTGTTTCGAAGCAAAATCAATATTTTGGAAAAATTCTTGGAAATTTTAATCAATTTTGGATCGGATTTAATCATTTTCATAGCATTTTTAGCAATTTTTTAAAAGTAAGTACCTATATTAAACGGGTTTTTTAAAATTTCAAACACCTTTGCAATATTTTCAATCATGCAAATGATTCTGAAAAAAAGTAACTTTTTAATCATATTTTTGTGAGAATTAAATGATTTGCATGAAATTTTTAAACATTTTCGACATCTTGGATAGATTCTTGAGAAATGTTGATCAATTTTGTATCGTTTTCTAAAACTTTCTTAGAATGTTTAGCAATTTTTTTGATTTGTAAATTTTCAACAATTTCTTTTAATTTTTCAGAATATTTTTGTGAAATTTCAATTGGTTCTGCGATACCTATTTTTATAGATTTTTTCAATGAAATTTTCGATTATTTTAAAAAGAAAAATTTAGAGAATTTCAAAAAATGTTCATTTGATCAATTTTTTAAAAAAAATTATTAAAAAATTGAATTTGAACTTATTTGAAGATTTTCTAGAATAAATAAAAATGACTGACAATGATGAAACTGGTTGAAAAACTGGAAACGGTGGCAAATCCTGGTACCTACTCTTTCATTTCTGAATCAGTGAAATTTATCAAAAATCACTAAAAAAAAAAAAACAGAATTGCAGCACATTTATAAATCAATGAAAAAATTTTCACTGAAAGCATGTCAGTGAAAGAAAATCACTGGAAATCAGTGAAAATTCACTAAAAACAGTGATATTTATGAAATTCACTGAAAAATCTGTGAAATTCTTTGAATAATCAGTGAAAAATTGCTGAAAATCAGTGAATTTTGCCGATTTTTACTATGCAACAATTCTGACTGTTTATCAGTGATTTTTCACTGATTCGGAATGAAAGAGTACCAAATTGAAAATTTATACCTAATTGATTCAAAAAATATATATAGGTATAAATAAATGATGTGGTAAAAAATGATGATAGCAATTTCACAATTCATCATGACATTAAAGCTAATTTTACTTTAGCTTTTTAAAATGAGTTTTGCAAGCTCCGGAGTATCCTGTCCCTTCAATAAAATATTCGTCATGGCCTTAGTTTCCTATTTCGGTTGTAGTTTTACTTCCTATAAATTATTTCTGACAATTCTACAATAAAATAATGTCTTCATAGTGAACATTTTTCATCGTAAACGCCATCGATTATTCAATCATGTCTATTGCAACCAAGTTCTCCTTGTCTTATGCACAATGCATTATTTTTATACTGAAATATCTCTTATCGTAATACACTGCATAAAAATCAAATGTATAATGCCTCTTCAGATGGCTTTCGCCTTTCTCTCAATTTCTTTCGTCACGTATTCATTCAAAAGGAAAAATACAGTTTTTGTCCAGTGAAAGTATAAATGCGTAACGTACGAATAAGTTATACGAATGTTCGATGGAATCATTTGACACCTGACAGTTGACACGAAAGAATGCCCTTTTTTGTTCACATGTGCACGTATGCAGCTTATTTGGAAATCTTCACTTGGCATTTATCCCACACATCGATCGATTTCCCCATTTCTTGGGCTCGTCTTCTTCATCCACACCCCTATCCAATATCCATAAAACAACTATGAACTAAATATTTCGAATGTTTGCAATTACCACCTACAGCATACTCCTCTGAAGCGTAACACCCTTTTAAATAATATTGATTTTTGAAAAAGAGGGTTCGTGTAATTGAGAGATCCCTGGTATTGCATTGTGTAGGCCTTCACCTTTGAGATAATAAAATCCGCCCTTCGTTTGTTTTCAGAAGAGTTATTTTGTTTTTCCATTATCGAAAACGTTTTTCCAATGTATTAAAATCCCAATGCTTTCATTTCCACGTTTCTTAAAAATTTCAACGCCATTTTTAAAAAAATCCACCTGCATCGAAATTCTTATTAAAATAGATATAAAATGGTGGAAATGTCCAGTGCACTTGATATTCTTCCGAGTACCACCCACTATTTAATTATTTTATTTAAATTATAGTAGGCCATTTGCTCATCCATATGTTTTGGCGCTTTGCGAGCTCAAGCTGCATACGACGAAACCGTGAATTACTAAGTAGCATTATAAAAATATTAAAATTTTACATCCAGCATAAAATTAAATTTACGGCGTAATAACGAAGTGTAATTAATTATGTGTTTTTTTTTATTGGTTCTCTTTCTGTGCTGGCGTAACGAGTGACGACGATCTGTCCATTAGGGATGCATTGGTATAGGTATGCAGCTGTATGAGGGGGCCAGGGATTGGCAGACTGGCGCTTTCGTCGTCACGATGAGGTAAAATTGAGGTAAAAAAATCTCACTTGTGATGTCGGCAGCTTTTTATGTAAAATGATGGTTCATTTTTTTAATGCTCGATTCGTTATGCGTGCTACGTGCATGTGTAATTTACATTGAAAATCGTACCAACGAATTTTTTATCCGTAATTTATTCTTTTAAAGTTGAACATTTTAAGGTGGAAGTATTTTTTCGTCGAAGTAAAAGCAGCTTCCAATGTACAACGAGGTAGCAAGATTGTATATATTTTTGACTTAAAAGGAGTTATAAATTTCAATCCTTTGGCTATTAACCGTCATTAATATCTGTTTTCGAGGAAATTTTCATAAATTATGGTGGATCGTAAATGTACCATGTGTGGATTAAGTTAACATTGTAGGACTGGTCTCGATTGATACGGGAACGTGTTCGAGCTACCAGTTCAGGTGTTTGGGAGTTTTTTCTCTCATTTTAAAAACTATACGATTTTTGAATTCGTCGGCGTGGGGTCTGGTTAATTATCGAGGTAGAAATTTACATATTTAACGAGATGTGGCCTGAGACGTAAATTGGGCAAAAATCTCGAGGGAGGAGAGTGAAAATGAAAATTTTGTTTTCTAAGTAATGCTATTACAAAATAAAAAAATCTGCTAACTCAATTTTTTTAAAAAAGATGAATTTGGCGACCAGAGTTCGTACTGAAATCAAAAAAACAAAAATTAGTGATTTTTTGTGCTACTTTTTTTGACTCCCCTCCCCTCAAAAAAACTATATTCTATAATGACCTCCTCCCCTACCAAAAAATCAGAAATTTCTTTAAAATTCCATTTGTTATCGCCATCAAGTCCCCTCATAAATGAAGACAATTTTTTTTCGCTTCAAAATAATTAATTCGCCATATAAGCAAAGAGCGACCACCCTGGAAAAATTATTTAAAAATTTGTTTTTTTTTTAAATGTAGAATTTCCCTTCGTAGATATTTGGTTTTTGAACGTTTCATTGGACTAAGGGCCGAAAATCATAAAAAGTGAATGTGGGGTGAATCTACGTTAAAAAGCACGTTTTTAGGATGTTTTCAAAAATAACTTCGTTATTAAGGCCCTTTTTATATTTAAAAATTTCAAATGGCCAAAATCTCATACTGATGGATGGCACCAAAATTGATGAAAAAATTTGTAACGTTGTGCTAAAGAACAGAAAATTATTTTACTTCCATTGAGATTAAAAATTCTTGAAAATTATGCAATAGAAGGACCATAATTCCGAAAGGTAGGAATAGGGATAGTCTAGTGCAATTAGACATAAATAAGTAAGTACAACAAATTTTCGATCCAAAATAAAACATTCGTAATGACACGATGACTTTATTAAAGGAGTATATGAAGATAGAATTTTGTGATTTGAGGCATAAAAGGAATTTTCACATTTTTTGCTCGGAGGGGGGGGGGGGGGGTTGAGCCAAAGGTGATAGCTGATAACAAAGTGTGACCGAAAAAAAAATAAGAAAAATTTGATCAAAATATTTTAAACAGATTTTCCGATGGAAAAAATGAAAATTTAGTTCCAGAAGGTATTCAGAGCTTCTGAATCCCTTTCTGGGATCATTTTGACCTCAAACTCAATTCCAGAACCCACACACGTAAGGGGGAGGTGTCAAAGTGGAAAAATTTCTTGAAAATATCCGGTGTTGCACAAAAAAATGGCAAAGTACGGAAAAAATTCCTATCCAATTTTTTTTGGTTTAATTGACTCAGGACACTATACACACTCAAAGAAATAAAAAATGGAACGTGTTATAAAAAATGATCAATTTTATCCAAAAAAATTAATAACAGGGCACCATTTACAAAATTGGTAAAATCTATTCTAAAAAAAAATTTTTCATCGCGAAATTTGGTAAAATTTATTGTATAAAAATAAATTTTACCCAATTTTGCGATAAATATTACATATTATTTTTTTAGAATAAATTTTACTAATTTTGTGAATGGTGCCTCGTTATTTTTGTTTTTTTGGATAAAATTTATTTTTATTTTTTTGAGTGCGTCAAAACATAACTAATTTTTTCAAAGAAATGCAATTTCGTCGAGTTATGAGCAAAACACTCATTTTGGGGGCTCAAAGCCCCCTCCCCCTCCTCAGAGGAGGCATCGGCACCCTTTGGGCACCAGAACCTCTTGTCATATTGTTTGGTGTAGTGTCCTGAATTAATTAGGCCAAAAAAAAACTTGGATTGATTTTTTTTGTATACTTTGTCCTTTTTTTGTTTAATTGCACTGGTCTATGGGGAGGGGGGTTAGAAATGTTCCCAGGGACTATATCTGAGGGTGTTATATCGAAAATCGGAGCGGAAGCCAAATTCACCTCCTAATACCCGGCTATAATTTTTCATGCTTTTTTGTTATTTTGTGTTTTTCTGGGATCCGGAGCGGAGCCGGAGGGAAGAGGGAAGAGGACCACCTTCGGGCGATTTTTTCGGAGCCGGAGGCACTTTTATAAAAATTTCGGAGCCGGAGTCGGAGGCACTACATCAAAACTTGTTTTTTTGAATTTTTTGAATTTATTGAGAAATATTTATGGTACTCTGACCGCTGACGTTTATGAGAAGGTGAGACCCTGCTGAGAGGCTGACAGGAAATTTTACCATAAATTTACAGTCAGAAGTATTTTTTAGAAAAACATATTTTTTGAGCTTAAACAATCACCAAACAAAAAAACAAATGCCAAATTCATGTTTCGCGAATCAAAATACCTTCGGAGGGGCTCCTCCTGGGGGAGCCTCCGGAGGTCCCTCCCGGAATCTTTTTAAACTTCTTAGAAACGGAGCCGGAAACACTTTTTTAAAAATCCTGCCACCAGAGCCGGAATCTGAGGGACTTTTAATCAAAAATCTTGAACCTTGAGCTGGAGCCGGAGGGACCAGATCCCTTCCAAATCCCTGGTTTTTTACGCCAGTTTGCTTCAAAATTTTCCAGCTTTTTGAGAAAATATGAGTAAGGTGGACCACCCCTCTCTCCATTGTTTCGTCTCGGAACGTGGCGCAACGGCGAAACGTGGGTTAGTCGAGTTGCCACACCGAACCCCGTAAATAAGGCGTTAGTAAAATTGCCTATACGTGACGATCAGGCGTTTGACGATTTCATCCCCTTTCCGTGTGAAACTTATCGTTGTTTTTGGAAATGCAAGCAAGGGAAAGTTTTCTGAGCGAATTTTTTCCCGTGTAATCTGTTCGCAAGAGAAAAGGCGTAAAAGTAATGCGACGTTTTACGGGCTGGTAGGATTTGCGAGATAAAACAGTCGTGAATCGCATCCTACGGGAATGTTTTGGCAGGCGTTCACCCGTGCTGGGTTATCGATGTTCGCGGTGCGTGACGTCGTCGCGCACACTCGGACGTATTTTGAAAGAGAGAAAAAAGTATGCGCTGCGAATCACAGTGACGAGGCGGGGTTTTGAAAAGTTATGGTTACCAGATATCTGGCTGTTGCTAGGCAACTGGATTATCTCGAGCGGAATAACGACAACGAGTCGGCGACGACGGTATCTCGACGAGAAGGTAATCTGTTAGTGTTAAACGACGTCGAGATATTTTTTTTCTTTCCCTTAAAGGATTGTTGTGATGCTGTGCCGAGGCTTTAGATTAAATTTAGAAATGTCATGGGAGCGAGGCGAGTTCCAAGAGAGATGTCGAACGGTGTGTAATTTTGGTGCTGTGAGGTTTCGAGATGCGGATGGTGGTTTGAATTTTGAGATAGGATGATTATGATGTGCGGTGCATGAAGATGAAGAGTAGATTCAAAGAGATTGCATTTGATGCGATTTTAAAATATGTATTTGAGATGGTATTAAGGCGGTTTGTGCGGTTGCTTGGTTGGGTTTAGATGATGCCTAAATCCCCGAGCAATTGCGAAAGGAGATGGGTTTAGATTGCGAGACGTCCGGATGTCCTAAATAAACAAATATTTTTATGCGAGATTTCCCTTTTCTCTTTTCTTTTGTGCGAGCTGAATACGTGATGAGGTTTCGAAATTTTGTAATATGGGGGTTTTGAAAAATGGGAGCTTGGAAGGATTTACGATGATATTTCTGATTGGAGATTTTTTTTGTTTTTAAATGCTCGAAGATGGGTGTTTTTACGACGTAGGTTTAATTTTTTGCCTTTTTTATCAAGAAATTCTTATTAAAATGTTCAAAATTATTGCAAATATATTTTCCTCTTGAATGTTCTCTAATACAGCAGATAAATTTTTGTAAAAATTGGTAATTTCCAAAAAAAAAATTCCATCTTTTAGAAAAATGGATGAATTGTTATAAAATTGACAATTTAAAAAAATGACCAACTGTAATTTAAAAAAATTATAAATTGTTGTAAGTTGGTGGTATCTTTGAAAAAATTGTAATTTTTGAACAATCGATATTGAAAAATTTTTATACCTACCAAGTAGCAAGTACGTACTACGTACCTCTACCTACCTACATAGGTATTTGGAATTCTGTAATTTTACAATTTTTCAAATTATTTCATTTTGAATAAAGTTATGTTTGCAGTAAGGAGTATTGAATTAATGGATCATAAATAACATTTTCCACATGTTTTGTCAATTTGAATTATTTAATTTGTAAATATTTATTCTTAGACTAAAAAATGTTTGATTTTTGCAATTGGAATGACCATAGTTTATTTGAAAATTAAAAATAGAAACACTAAAAATTTGGCTGTAAGATTTTTCAAACGTTCTACGTCGAAAAATCGAGTTGTCGTTGAAAATGAAACAAGAAAATTCAAGGTTTTATGAACACCTGAATTTACTTATAATGGTTTATTTTTAAACAAGATGCGTAATAGGTCATGAAAAATAGAATGCCACGAAAAAGCCATGAAATCTGCTCAAAATTTACATAAAAATACGTCCAACAATCTAAGTACAAATCTACTTGAAAATTTTTCAAAAATTGGATAATTTTTTTCAAATATTTAATTTTTTTAATACCTACTTTAATTTATTTGTAAAATTGAACTTTTCATTGGGGGGGGGGGAGATGTATTGAAGACGCAGAAAACTTCCTTTAAAAAGTATTAGAAAATCTTTTTCAAAGAATCGTCAAATATATCAAAAATATTTATTTGAAAAAATTTAAAAATTGAGCTTAATTGAGCAAAAAGCAATTAAGGCTTGAAAATAAATTCGGTCACACCTAATATGTGAATGTATGAGGGTTTGAAGAGAAACTGAAACCATACCAAAAAAATGTCTTAATTTCATTGCACGATTTCGATATAATTATCTCAAATAATTTGAAGAGATGCTGAATGTAAACGAACAGAAATTAAGAAAACAAATTTTAAATGGTCAAACTTCGGATAAAAACTACAAAATTCACGAAAAGTTCATTAAAACAATTTTTAACAAAGTAAGATGTTTAAAATTGAGCAATATTTCACAAAATGCAGTAAAATGTGGTAGGTCTAGGTATTTACCAAGATTTTTCTGAAAAATTTCGGAATTTTATAACGTAAAATTTTTTACTGATGGATAGGTATTTTTTCATTTTATTTTATATTTTTTTTTGATAGGTATAATTGATATTGTTTAGATTTTAATTGTAGGTTTCAAAAAGGATGAAATATGGCAAAAGGTCGAAATCTTGACGTGAGATTTTTTTCTGAATTCTGGTACATACAAAAAATGTTTGTTGAAATCTTCCCCGCGGTGATTTTTCTTTTTCTAGTTCTTTGGATTCAGTTTCATTCCAGGTTAGGATTGAAATTCATAAAAATTAAATATTTTAGGTAAATTAAAAATTGGTCTCCAACGTAACAAAAATTGGTGAAAAAATCCATTTGTAAAAAAAAAACAGGCGTCTAACGTACTAAATCAGATACAAGGGAAAAAATTCAAAGAAACTTGACGGCCGCAATATGGCAGATTTGCAATTGCATTCCGCTAATGAGCAAAAAATTGAATTTTCCAATTTAAAAAATTGTTAGAAGCAGAAATATAGATTAAACAATGTTGATTTAATGGTTTTTTTTGTTAATTTTCTAAAAGCTACCGAAACGTAACAAAAAATAATACTCGTGAAGGAAAATTACTTGTACATAATTAATGGGATAAACATTTCAATTTTATAATATTTCAATTCAGATTTTAATGATAAATTAATTTGTGACAATACTAGCAGATTTTTTTCTTTTTTTTTTCACCATTTTAAAATTTTTTATACCTGATGGTAATTTTCTACCCAATTTAGGTTCATTTTTATTGGTAAAATCTCATGAAACGGAGCAACTACCGAAAAATCTTCAAAATTAAAAATCCTGCCAATTCGTTTTCCTATTTGTCAGAACTTTATTCCAACACTGTATTTTCAAGGTCCATTACTTCATGTTGTAGAATGAAACTTACATAACTTAACTAGGCAATAAGAATATGTTTGTATCCATTCGAATGATTCGGATATTTTCTCTTTAAAATATTACATAAGATGCACCTTTAGCTATCTCCGTGTATTTTTTATCGAACAATTTTTTTTGCAATTTTATCTCTAAAATCAATCTCGCAAAATGCCGATAAATGATGAATCTTGTGCACAAACCCAGAACCTTGTACAGTAATTTAAATTTTTAACGTAATTTTACGACCATCATACCTACAACGCACGCGAATCGTCATGAATTTTTTTATTTACCTCAAGTTCTTGCACTTTTCGTGTAACGTATTCAAAATCCAACACGAAGGATTAATTCTAGATTTTCTCGAACATTGTTGCCCTGCCTACTAATTAATTTTTCCATAAACAATACAATCACACCACTCGCATAAGTTCACCATAAAAATCGCCCAGATCGCTCGATCCCACAGCATAATAAATAGGCCAAGCTAGTAAACTCGGTTCGAATTTATCGAATTCCTTTTTGAAAAATTCTCATTTCTAGATACCATTAAAATGAAATGTAAACTCATAAAATACATTCAATTTTTTTCTTCTCAAACTAGAACAAAGCAATTGTTCGAACAACAATTGTTAATTATTTTCGTTCAGGTTAAATGAATTGAATGACTTACGTAATTAAATCTACCGTGAATGAGGTATTAGCCTAGTTCGATTCTCCTATAATAAATTGTTACTTGATTATTCATATATTTCATGGCGTTAAATTGAAAATTTTTATTCAACTTCGACCTTAGAGGACTCGACGGTTGCGTAAAATGTCTCCATTCTAGATTTTTTTTAGTAAAAGTTTATTTTTGGGAAATTACTACCTACCTGTAAATAAAATATTCTCTTTACTTACTAGCTTCTATAATTATTTTTATTGCATGATATCCAATTTAAAAATTTTTCAACAGTAGAGATTTAGAGAACTTCAGTTTTCTCATAATTTTTCCAATTCTCTTTCATTTTTATATATTTTTTTAATTTCTTTCAATTATTGAGTAAGAAATTTTTTTTGAAAAATATGAAAGCAAAAAAATTTTAAAATCGAAGTTGGAAAAATTTTGAGAAAATGTTTTAAAAATCTTAAAGTTGGATAAAAGTTTAGTATTAAAAATTTTTCCAGCTTTGATTTCTTCAAATTTTTTCCAACTTAATATTTTTCAAAAAATTGAAATTCGAGACAGGAGTTTTTTTTTTTCGTTGAAATGGCAAAGAGAAACTAGCTCCTAATAATCATTTTTTAAGCTAATGGTATTTCAACGATCTAAGTCCAGATTTATTCCAAGTTCAAATTTTTTCAGTTTCTTTCATTTTAATGTTTTTCTATCTTTAGGTATCCAATTTTAAGGTTTTTCCAACGTTGATTTCTTCTTCTTTTTTTTATTTCATATTTTTATTACGTACTTACTTTTTAAAATTTCATCTAATTACTTACTTACATAAAAAATATGAAATCGAAAAAAAATTGAAGAAATCAACGTTTGAAAAATTGTAAAATTAGATACTCACAGATTGAAAAAAATTAAAATCAAAGAAATTGACAGGCATCATAGCAGGTCACGTTTTTAGGGTGTTTGTCACTTTTTTCGACTTTGGTCACTAAAAGTCACTTTTTTCATCCAAAGGTCACTAAAAGTCACTTTTTTCCCCCAAAGTCACTTTTTTCGCAATTTCAAGCAAAAATTCAAATTTTCACGTAAAAATAGCTACCTATTTTTCAAAATTCTTTAAGAAAAAAATTATAAGTTGATAATGATTTTTCAAAAAAAAATTGCTCTCGCTTCGCTCGGGCAGTATTTCAATAATTACCTATATTTATAAATTTGAAAAAATTCTGTTTTTTTCAAATCAGTAAAGTAATTGATTTTTGAGTCAATTTCCCAATTGACAGAATAAATCAGTAATTTTGACTAAAATAAATCAATCAAACAATTGAAATATCACAGATTTTCAAATAAATTCATTTCACTGATTCAAAAAGGCACAGTTTTACGAAAATTGACTGATTTAGATTTAGAGAGGAGATACCTAATACCTATATAGATCATATATTAATTGTTTGTTCCAAAAACCTCGTCATTTTTCAATTTTTTTTGCTCAAATCTGTATAATTAAATTAATTATGCATATCTGCTTCCTGAAGTGCCACTAAAAAAAATTATATTTTTAGATTACGTAATTTTTTCATTGAATTTTGACCCCCTCCCCATCATTTTTTTTCTTGAATTCTCAGCCCTCTTTTTTTAGCTATACCTATTAGTGGCGGTGAAATAAAAAACCAGAACTTTTTACGAATTCCGGAACATTTTTGGAAACTTTTCAACATTAGAATTCGGCAACACTGTGTGTTACAACCAACCGTAATGAAATTATTATTTGTTTATAGTTTTGACGAATGAATTTAATAAAACTATTCATGTCGTTTCAGTTTATTTTTAAAATGATTGCAGGACACTTCAAAAAAAATTGCCCCCTCTAAAAAAATTGAATTTTTGGTTACATTTTGCTCATTTTTTGATTACTTTTTGGTTACTTCTTATTCGAAAAAAGTTACTGAAGGTTACTTAATTTTGATAGAATTTCGCTATGATACCTGGAATGAAATTATTCACGCCGTTTCGTTGATTTATCTTTGAAATGTTTGCAGAAAACTACAAAAAAATTTCTCCCAAAAAAACTGTAAAAAAATCCCCTGAAAAAATCGAATTTTTGGTTACTTTTAATTACTTTTTGGTCACTTTTTGGTCACTTTTTGCTCAAAAAAGTCACTAAAAGTCATTTTTTTCTTCGAAATTTTACTATGATGCCTGAATTGAAAAAATTTGACTTTGGAATAAATTTGGACTTGGATCGTTGAAATCCCATTTGCTGCAAAAATAATTAGGCGTCAGTTTCTCTTTGATATTTCAACAAAAAAAAAACTCTTGTCTCGAATTTCATTTGAATCAACAACGATGATGGCATTTTTCAAGTTTCATACCTTCCATTCCTCGGATCAAATAGAAGAGTTCGATTCGTATCCGAGATGTGAAAAAAATAGGGAAAAAACCTACACAGAAACTTTCTCCAACATCGTGTGATACCCTTCACGATATGCAAATGAGTCTGTCAACCACCCTGTGTTTTGTATAACTTTCTCTCGTATCCTGGATCTGTTTTGGTGGTCGTATATCGATCCTTGAAATGGTATGCGCAGTACACCAGTTTAATCGACGAACGTGGCTCGACGTTGAATTTCAAAGCGACCAGCAGCACGTAGCAAAGAGAAAAAAATTAATTAACAATTTTTTTTAATTAAAATGTATAATTGTAAATTTCAAGTTTTTATTGGCGCGTAACCCAGGCAGGCGAGCGGAAAAGCAAACGTTGATTTTAATCTACGTTAATTTATTTCTATCCTATACTTGTAAGTTGACGTGATTCGACGAATTCGGATGCTGCGGAAAAGAGCTCTACAAACCAGAATCTCTGTCTAATGGCTTAATAGGTAATTTACGTATACATGATTTTTTGTCGGCGTGGTCACAAAATGCGATATAGAAGTTGGGCTATTTGAGAAATGTCGTTGGAAAAAAAATGTGGAAAACGGCTCGGAAATTATGCAAAATGAGATTTCAAAATAGAGAAGTTTACTCTTTCTTTATTTTTTTTCGGATTAAAAAGAAGTCATTTGCATACAGATGTATTCATTAAAACGTTCCGACATGTTGGTTAGATTTTTGGAGATTTTAGTCGAGATTATGGACAGAGAAAGGCAGCTAGCTTGTGTTTAGCTCCCGTTATGCTATAGGAGTGCAACCCTTATGTATGTAGTGTAGCTTATAAATATTTAATAACAACCTGCCTACGCCCGAGTTTAAAATTACCTTCGGTAAGGCTCGAACGAGCATAAATTTTGTCTGAAGTCATTGACCGAGCTCTGCGCCGCATCTTGTGTTCAAAATATAATTACAATGTTTGCAGCAAGACTCGTCGTCGATGGTGAAGTCTTTAACAATCTTGTATTTACGTATGAAAAAGTTTTGCTCGTATATAAACTATACTTTGCGAACTGTTGCGCGGTATTATTTGTGAAAATATTAATAGCTCGGGTAAATCGTCGGTGAAAAATTATATGTAACATATGCGTTGCGCCGTCATAAAATTGGCTATTTTATTCGCATTTGGATAGTGGTCGGAGCCTGGTCGTGTAGCTGTGTAATTACACGTCAAACGGAGCCAGTTCCAATGAGCAGGTTTTAAGTTAATCGAAAATAGCCTTATTTGGCCGACCGATCGAATAAAAATAAGAGTACGTGCGTTCGACATGAAATCTTTATGGCGAAACATTGTTGTTGATTGTTTGTTGTAGGATGTACATAGATGATGTTGTTGGGAAAAGTGAAAAAATTTTAAATTTATGGTTTAACGCGAAAGTGATCTATCGAGTTGGGTATTACTCGCGTTTATGGTGGGATTTTGATTTTAATGGTGTGTTGGATAGTTGGATTGTGTAGATTTTTGGTTTTGGTGCCAAATTCTATGACGAATGCTGTTTGTAGTGTAAAATGAGGATTGAGGGGACGATTTTGGTTTTCGAAGGAGTAAAAGAGAAATTTGCTGACTCGTATTTTTAAAAAATGGAAATTTCCGACCAGTTGTATTGAAAATAAAAAACAAAATTCGTGCTTTTTCTTTTTCGGACTACTTTTTTGATTTCTAATGACCACCTCTCCTCCAAAAAAATCGAAAAATTTTTGAAAATTTCATTCGAGATCGCCACCAAGTCTCCTGGGTCTTGATTTTGGGTCGAGGGAGAAAAATAATAATTTTAAAAAATATACTTGTATATTTTATGGCTTCTGAGTTTTCTCTCAGAAAAAAACCTTCAGATTATGGATTCGCTTTTGGAACTTTCGAACACATACCTAGTTCATGTCTAATTAATTTTCTGTTGGTACTTCCAATTTGCCAGAGATTTTTTGAAAATTATGGTATATTTCTTCTATTTCGTAGATTTGTTTTTCGACTGGAAATCTACTAAAAATTGAGAAAGGATGGGGTACGATTTCTGAACCAAAATGAGATGAGTGCAATCAGTCCCAAAACATTGTCCATCTAGAAAAAAAATCTTGAGTACTGAGGGCATTAGCTGAAAAATTGGTTCAAGTTCAAAAATTTATGAAAGTATTGAATAGTTTTTCCCGAAAAAAAGTGGGTAATATATACATATTTTCATTTTAAGTTTAAAAAATCATAAAAGTTCAAAAATGTAGAGAAGATGGTGAACAATTTTTCGGAAAATTAAGGAAAATGTCAATTTTGAATTGGAAAAAATCTAATTTAAATTGAGAAGATTCTATTTGAGTAAAAAATTCTGAAGACAATTTATCTCTTTAAAATTTCAAAATTGTACTTTTTAGGGGGAAAAATTTATATTGAGCATGTATTATAAAAATTGTGAAAAATTATTCACAATTTTTTTTAAATTCGAAAAAATTGAATTTAAAATTCTATCTGAATTAGAAATTGTTTAAAATTTGTCATGAACCGAAAGAATTTGATTCTAGTCTGAAACTAGAATGGTATTGACAATTTTTTTTTTGGAAAATTTGTACTTCTCAGGTTAAAAATTGGCGAACAACTCCATCAAGTCAAAAATTTAAAAAGAAGCTTGCCCCCTCGCGATAAAATTGAAAAATTGCACTTTTCAAAATTTTGTTCAAGACTGAAAATTTGATAAAAAAAATTAGGTGTGAACAAATTTTTGAAAAAATCAGTTATGAACAAATTTTTAAACAAAATTAGGTATAAAGTATGAACGAATTTTTTAACAAAATTTTAAAAAGTTTTAGAATTTTAGAAAAATTTTAAACCAGGGCATGGGCTGATAAACCTAGTAGTCTGACACCCCCTCCCCCCCCAAAAAAAAATCATTGAAGTAGGAAATTTTAGTTTGAACAAATATTTGAACAAAATTAGGTAAGAAAAAATTTTTGAAAAAAATTGGGTACCTATGAACAATTTAAAAAAAAAATAGGTATGAACAAAATGAAAAAATTTCGTTTGAGTTCAAATACTGAGAAAAATTGCGAACAATTTTATTTTTGAAAAATTTAAGAAACTTACAATTCAGGTTAGAAAATTGCCATCAATCCTGTTTGAGGCAGAAAGTTTATTAGTAGCAACTTATATTGATAAGTATGTAAGAAAAAATTAGAAAAATGCACTTCCTGTTTATAAAAAAAAATTGATTCAAGACTAAAAACGTAGACAATAAAAAATGATTTTGTAATTTTTTAATTCGGAAAACTTGCATTTTTGAGTTGGAAAAAATTGAAATAATTTCATCTGAGTCGAACATTTCGAAAGCAGTTTGTCCCTCAAATAATCCAAAATCCCCTTTTAATTTGAAAAATTTGGTTCAAGTTTATATAAATTTTAGGAAGTCAAGAACAATTTATTTATGAAAAATTGAAAAATTCACTATTTGAATCAGAAAATTTGAACATTTTTAGCCCCCACCTCCCCCCGCCCTCATAATTTAGATATCAGATCGGTTCAGCTTTGACAAGAACCTCCCCAAATGTGTAGTCTTTACTCTTCATTTGGTCTCTAGGATTTATGTATAGGCACATTATATTTTGTTAGCTTAAAAACTTGGATATCGGAAGGGAAAATTCATAAATGAAGTTGTGCCAAAGTTATTGTTGCATGCAATCGCCATTTTGTGAAACTGTCCGATGGAAAAAACGCAATAAATTGATTTTTATGTTTATGTGGCTTTTAGATTATATTTTTAAACTGACAGCTCCCTCGAATTGGCGATAGGATAAAAATACAACTTTTTATATCGTTCTGACCTCAGCAAAAATTATATTACTTTGAAAAATGATACTTTTTGGAATCGTACATCATTTTAATTTAATTTGTAAAGTGCAAGGGGTGCTTTATACGAGAAACGAATCAGGGCACAATGATGATTAAACTTGGTTAGAATTAGAATCGTTTCTTTGTGGTCGAACTATGAATTTTTTCTGTGTGGAAGTTGATAATTTGGTTATGTGTGATTAAATTTTGTACTTACTGTTTTATATTTTAATCAAAATAAAGGCGGATCTGGTTTCCTTTTTTTTTTCGTTGAGAATGACAACTGGAAGGAATTTTTATTCACTTAGAGCAAATCTAATTCCATGCTCTCTAAATCTGAATCAGTGAAATAATGTAGGCAAAATTTGACCCAAATTTGTCTGATTCAAATGTAGAATGGCGAGGGTTTGAAAAAAAAACCTAAAATTATTAATTTTTTTGAATTTTAAGTATTGTAAAAAATAGTTTTACTTTATTTTACAAGAAAAAGTGCACTATAAATCTACATAAATTTAGATAATTTGGAAACCCTCCCCTCTCCCTTCACCCATATTTATCCTCCCTAAAATCAAGCTCTCCTTAAACCATCGTATCGGATACAGGGCTGAGTTCATAAATTGTATTCAAGGACTTGGCGTCGGCGTTATCAAATTTCATTATGTAGGTAACTTCTTTTTATCTTTTGCATATGGTAATCATTTTTTCGCGATCTCATTTTATAGCAATTCTATCGACCTTGGATCTCGTACGATTTTCTTATCGATATAAATAATGAAAAAAATCAAAATTCAAACCAGTTTAAATTACTTATCCAATATTGGAGATTTAATTTATTAAAAAAAAAGCTTATCTGATCGAAACTTCTTACATAATTTGCGAATCACTCGGTATATGTGCAGAACTAAAGACTAAGGAGCCGCAAATTACGAAGTAGCTAATTCGTCGCGTAAAAATGATCATACTTGTGCATTTTTACCGCCAACAGCACCGCGAAACAATGTACCGAGCTACCTACGTACAAAGTACATTCGTATTTTTGTTCAGCACGTCTCGATAGAAATCTCTAAAAATATCTCGACATCGTGTTAATATTCGTTGGCATGTTGTATACATAAAAAAATCCCAATATCCGGTAAACCATCATAAGACTCATCGAGTAAACCGAGTTAGCTGTGGTTGCATAACATTAAACGTATCCTTTGCTTTTTGGCTCTGTATAACATCGGAGTATACTTTTTTGTCGAAACTGTCAACGAATCATGGTCGCAGCTGCTGGTGCATAATTTTTACTTATGATTGCGAGGCGTGCCAAAGGTAGTCTGAAGAAGGTAAATTTACAAAATTATATTGCGAGAAGAGTTTAAAATAAATTCAAAGTGCTGGGGGTCAGATGCGGGAATGATTTAAAGGATTCTTTTTTCATCTCGTATAATTATACGACCCCCAAAAAAGATTAGTTTTTTTGAAGTCGTAGAAGAGGAGGCGAGTAGATATTGGAGAAATTGTGCTTTGAAAGGATTAGGGTATCGTCTTATGTAACTTGGATGCGGCTTATGGAACTGGGAAGAAAGATATACGGGAAAGGCTTGAATACAAATAGACTTTAATAAGTTAAGGGTGCTGGTGCCGGTTTCCACCCTTTTCCTGAACATGTGTATTGTATGTGTTCGAGCTTGGCGATTATATTGAAGATTTATTGGATCTTTGATTACCCACATGTACAACGATTGGTTTATGATGTGGTTGTGTTGCTGGCGATGGCGTGGAGACCGACAACAGGTAGGAGTTATCCCCACTTTGACGACAAATATACACATAAATTGGCTCGTTGGTTGATTAAGATACTCGTATAGAAAAAGAAGAAGAAAAAAATCATTACCAGTTGAGAATTCCTACTCATTTATTAACCGCTGCTGGTTGTATCACAGGCCGAGTCGGAATCCAATGCGTTTAGCTAGTTTTACATTGAATTTAAAATATAAAAACCTGTTTCGACAACAGTCTCCAGACCCATTATTTTTGACCGCGAAAGTAACACGCTACTTAGCTCGAAATGACTTTATTAACCTTCGATGAGGTTTTTTTCCCCTCCTCGTATTAGTTTGAATTTTTTTACTAAATGAGTTTCCTAAATGGGATATATTTTAGTGAAGATTTTCTCGATATTGCGTGTAATTATTATTAAATTATGATTTATTGTATTTAAATTGGTGTTATGTCGTCTTCCTAGACTTCAGTGAGCCCGCATTATGGCGAAAAAAACAAGTTCGTCTGGGCTGATTTTCGCGAATGAGGTTTGAAGTAGAAGTTTTGTATGGGTTTGCGAGCAGGAAGAGTTAGCAAGAATTTATTATGCAAATAGATTCCAATGAGTAGGAAATATTCTGTCGAATTTTTGTAAATATGACTAAACTTTGAGAAGAATAAAGTAGAGAGGAGAGGAAATGAGGAAAAACTTGAAATTTTGGAAAATTATTTGAAATTGCATATTGTGGATCTGCCATTACCAGAAAAAATTACAATTGAAGAAGGAGAGCAAAAGACATAATATGAGCTGAAAAGTTTAAAAATGAAGACATTATTCAATTCTGCATTCAAAAATGTTACTTTCTGAAGGAACTTCATTGAATATTGTGTTGGAAGAGGAGAATAGGAGGAAAAGGAGGGAGGGATTATCAAAAAAAAAAATGAGTGTATGTGAACTGAGAAGATGAAATTTTCCAGATGTAAATTATTTAGGACTCGATTGAATCTTTGAGATACAAAATCAAGATGTCTTCTGGTGAGAAAAACTAGAAAATCTGAAAAATGGCAAGAATTTCACCCCTGTAGCAAAAAAAAAAAGAAAATGGCAAAAAAAATTATAATTTTTTTGTGAAAAGCAAGAATTTTTAATATCATGGTAGCTACTCGCAAGAAAAACATGAAAATCCAGAAAACCATAAAATATAGCTAGAATTTTGATGATTTTACTGCAAAAAGCAAGCATTTTCAACATTTTCCTCTTTCCTTGAATTTTTTAACTGAAGGATTAAAAAAGGGATTCTTTTTTTGAAAAATTAAAGCACGAAAAATAGTCACAAAAGTCATGAAAAAATTGAAAAAAGTCAGAAGTCGGGGAAAAGTCATGAAATTTGTAAAAAAAGATCATGAAAAATTATGAATTTTTGTTTAAAATTTTCTCTTTTATGCAAGTTCGAGTCGAGTGTCCAGCCAAACTCGTAAGGTATTTAGCGGGTCGAGTGAAATTCCAGCTCTGCAGAGAACTATTCATTTTTTGACGAAAAAAAGGGCAAAAAGTCTGAAAAAATAATAAAAATTCGAAAGGATAATCCAGTAGACATCCTGACAAAAAAAATCCAGAAAATAGTAAAAATATCGATTTTTCAGATCCAGTAGACACCATGAACATTTTAATCTTCCTTGAATTTTTTATAATCAAAGGATTGAAAAGGAGGATTTTTGAGGGAGATTTGAAGGAAAAAAATGATATGAAAATATCAAGAAAAATCTATAGAAAATAGATAGAATTTTCATTTTTTTTTTTAGATCCAGCGCAGCCAGCTTGAAAATGCTAATTTCTTGATTCATTTAATGGTGACGTAGTCTTGGCATAAAATGATCAAATAGATGAAAACTTGGGATTTAATTTTTTTCCAGATGTTTGAAAATTATCAGAATTTTGAACCACAATCTCATTCAATTTGTTTTCTGTTTTTGACAATTTAGAATTATTTAGGTCCGATTTTCGGTATTTGGTTTGTTTTTGAGTGAGAAGATACCTAGTACTTCCTACCTAAATGTCACACTTGAATTTTTTCATTTTTTTGGTTTGAATTTCTAAAAATATTTTGAAGAAAATTAAATTTTGTGATGGGCTTTTAAAGTTGACTATTGAAAATAATTTTTCAATTTTCTGTTGTTTTTTTTTAAAATTTTTTACCTAAGTACTCCTTCTTCTAGTGAAACTTATTCGATGGCTCAAATATTGTCAAGCTCACTCCCTAAAAAATTATCATTGATAAGAAAAAAACTTTTTTTCTGGTTACAGTTTCTTCTTCGAAGAAATAGTTGGAAATATTGTTTTATGTCGTTATGAATCAGTCACAAAACGAATAAAAATTTAAAAGCTATTTGTTTTGGATTTTAAATTATTCAGTTTTTGGATGTGATTAATTTCAATTTTCTTCTTCGGATTTTATCAAAAAAATCTTGATTTTTAATTATTTGGTAGATATTTTGTTGAATTGAATCGTTCCATGTCAAAAATTGGTGTAAATTTTGACCTGGAGTGATCTCTACTCTCAACAATCTGTCGTGAGATTAATTTTATATGCCTACATGTTCATTAAATTCGAACTCAGTCAGTTTGTATTGGATTAAGAATGAGCTCTCCTTCTTCCCTACCTCTCTTTAAGCCAAATTTGTCAGAAAAAAAAGGTCATTTTAATCAGTTATCACTCTCTTAATCTGAATCAGTCACATTGACTGATTAAAAAAGGCAGAATTGAGTTATTGATGAAATCAGTGAAAAATTTACTGATTCAATTAGTGAATTTTCATTTTTGAATCAGTAATTTTTCACTGATTGGCAATCAAATTTCACAGATTAACAGTGGAATCAGTGGAATTTCTTTGCCAATCCCGTGACTCAATTTTGTCGATTTCAATCAGTCAATTTTCAGTTTTTGACTGATTCAAATTAAGAGAGCACGTGTACCTACCTATTAAAAATTTTGAGCCTCTAATTGTCACCACTTGCATAGAAAAATATTTAACCACAAGAATTCCTTGTATAAAATCTAAACACAGAAACGACCGACGGTTTCTTTTTAAATAGGCTTATTTCAAAAGCAGGAGCGTTGACCTGTTTACAGTTATTTCATTAAAAGCAACGATAAATTTCCACTGTTTTCCATTTGAGACGACATGACAGTCGCTCGACGATTCGTTGAATTTGTATACCAGAATGACATTGTCGTTTATGCTATATGCGGAGATTACCAGCAGCATTTTAACCGCACCGAAGAAATTATTCGTTTTAAAATGAAACACAATGGGACATAGAATATGGTAAACGTGGCTGTCGCAAGAAAATATAGTTAGAAACTGTGACATAATGGTGGTCGCATCCCATATACCTACGACAAAATATGCGCTATATTTTATTCTATCGTTTCACAAATAAGGTGAGGTTTTCAAACACGACATGGCATGGCATCGTAATACCTCGAAGGGGATTTTATTTTCGAACGAAATTTTTCAGAAAAAAGGTAAGCAAATAAGAGATTACCGTTGGTGAAGCATTATTCAAGGTGTATCATTCGATATATGAGCTCGTATGTCTAAGATACGTATAAGTATATCCAACGAATCGTAAAATTTAATGGCGAAACGGATTTCGTTCAATTTTTAATTTCGAATTCCAACAATAAAACTCGACGCTTGTTAACTTTATACAAATACAAACAAACAATTAAACTCGTAATTAATCGAATTCGTGGGCGTTAATTAAATCAACCTGTATGGACATTGTAACAACTGTATGTTTTCCACCTTGCAACCGGTTGTGTGGAATTGAGATGAATTTAAGTTTTGGGACTGGGCTTGGACGGTTTAAGATTTGTTACCATTTATAAGGTAATCACACGTGTGAGTAGGATTTTTTTGGGAAAGATTTTATTTTGATGAATGAAGGGGTGAAAGGTTGCCAACCGAGATTTCGAAAAATCACTATTTTAACCCAAAAAAGCATCACTAAAAATCACAGTATTTGGTCAATGAGTTCAAAAATGACTAAAATCACTGTTTCTTCTCCAGAAGCCATTCAAAAATCACTTTCATCACAGAAGTCATCCTTGAAAAATCACTTTTGTCTCTGTATTCGTCCTCAAAAAAACCTTTATAAAAGCAGGTAAAAAATGTCAAAATTGCCAGAAATGGGTGTTTTTCAATTTTTTTCTGATCTACTTTTTAGTACTGAGTTCATACATGATTTCAGTTTCTCTCTGTATTATATCAGGAATTTTTCCAATTTTTAGGTTTTTGTTGATTTTTTTTACACAGTTCAAGTCATTTTTTTAAAAAATATTTTTCATAAAAAATCACAAAAATCACTGAAAATTAAAACGTAAACCTGACAAACATTAAAAAATCACCAAAATCACTAAAATTTTCAAAACATACTAAAAAATTACAAAATATTTTCAAAAAATACTAAAAAATTACAAAATTTTTTCAAAATCTGAAAAATTACTG
The DNA here is from genome assembly GCA_033439095.1 of Pseudococcus viburni. NCBI lineage: Eukaryota > Metazoa > Arthropoda > Insecta > Hemiptera > Pseudococcidae > Pseudococcus > Pseudococcus viburni. Next base: position 179,259 of record JAVBJF010000377.1, read on the forward strand.
ATTTTAGTGAAAAATCACTACAGGATATGATATCATAAGATATCAAGTTTTGAACTTTTGATAAGCTGAGGTTTCCATAAATTCTGATTTTTTGATTTCTCATATCGAAATGATACGAAAGACCATCTAACCAAGTAAATTTTGAGAAGCAATGAAAAGAAATTTTTTATCAAGCAATTTATGATTTTATGATTTTTTGTTAAGAAATTAAAAATATATTCATCTTTGAATTTTTTTTTTTTTAAATTCAGTGATCTGTCAAAATGTTCACGAATGATTTTAATGGATTTTTGATCAACAAACACGCATCAGTAGAAGATTTAAAAAAATTAATGTCTTGAAAATACCCAAAAATATTTTGAAATTGTTTTACATTTCTCAAAAAAAAAAGGTTAAACTTATTTTTAAAAATTATTTCAATCGTCGTAAATGTTGAAACATGAATAGTAGCTAAAATTCTTTTAAAAGGCACAAACATTTTCAAGATGGTAAATATCGTTCGAATTTTGGCAAAAATTTAAAAAAGTCAACGAAAAATTGTTAAAATTGCTTAAAGTGTTCATATATATCGAAAAATTTTGAAATTGAAACCAAATTTTTCAAACCCAAGCAAAAATTGATTGAAACATCAAAAAATTTGTAGGATTCGTGCTTTTTACGTTACTTTATTTCATTTTCATAAAAATTCAACAATTTTTCTCGAGCTCTTACGATGTTTTGAGTCAACTTTTTCAAAAATTTTTGCATTTTTGATGAAATCTGATGATTTTTTACGAAATTTTTACGTGATTTCTTTGGAAATTCGCTAATTTTTCTCTATCCGCTTGAGATAATTTTCGTAGGTATCGTTTTCGAAAAGTTTAAGATGAGTATTTGAAGTAATTTCACTGATGTTTTATGGATTTTTGAAGACTTCAATAATTTTCATGAAAACCTCAATATTTTTTTCTAAAATTTGAAAATTTCTTACAATTTTTTAAATTAATTTAGCGTTATTTTGAACGAATTTATTCTTATTTTATCGATGTTTACGTTATTTTAACGTAACCTTAGAGATTTTAATTACTTTTTTTCATTCTAAATAATTTTCATCTCGTTTTTGAAAAAAAATTTCAGTATTTCAAATAATTTTATCGATTGCTAGTAATTTTCAACACTTTCTTTCATAATTTGAAAATTTTTAATAATATTTTACTTTTCAAGCAAATTTAACGTTATTTTAAACAGTTTTATGGTTATTTTATCAAAATTTGAAAAAATTTGAACAATTTTTTTGCATTTTACACTTTTTAAATGACATATCCCTATAATTTTACGATATTTTACCCTGTTTTATCATTTGTTTTTTTTCATTTTTCCATTACTTTCAATAATTTTCATAAAATTTAACAGTTATTTTTATATTTTGAGAAGAAATTTTATCAAATTAATAAATGATTGAACAATGATCTTTATCAAAAATTGAATGAAATTTCGATTTTCAAGAATGAAAAAGATCTGTACGTTAGGTCAAGTTTGAGTTCTTTCCTACTAGTATCAATTCCAAAAATAATTTCAATTTTAATCAAATTTTTTAACGAGTTTCAAATTTTTATACTTTTGCAATTGTTTCAAATTCGAGTTGAGAAATTCATTTTTAAGTCACTATACTTATTTTGTTTCGATGTTGAAAGGTTTTTGTACTCATAACCATTCCACCGACGTTTCTGATTGCCACAATGTATGAAATTCTAAATTACTCAAAAACACTAAAAATTCATTCAATTGGTCGATACGCGTAATTAGACGTTTTAATTAACATGGTGTATAAATTGAAGTAAACAAGCAATTTAACTGTATCGATAAAATCGTATAGGTAAAATTTTTCGAAATCCTACGTTGAGGTTTTTTTTCCATCACGTATGTAGGTGATGCAACTTTATAGAGTATACGTATAACGATGGTGTATACATTGTTTACTTTGGTATTATTTTGCAACCGTGTATTTCCCGACTGTGTTTACTTTTCGCATCAGGAAATGACCGGAAATTAATATTAAACGTCCGAAGATACTATTATCACGTCATTACGTACGATTTACGGTCTCGTAAAAAGATATTTGATATCTGATATAAACTGACAATAAAAATTATATATTATTAATTTAATTGCATTTTAATTGGCAGTTTACCTTTTAGTGCCTGTTATACTGTTATAAATGCGTTAAATTGTCAGAAAGCAAGTTTTATGACTTCTTTCTGTGTATTTCTGCGCGAAATTATTACCGGGCACGTAAGCCATATTGTATGATAGTTGAAGTCTAGGTACTCTTAGTCCATACGTGTAAATGGTCAACCGGTACACAACTCAGATATTCGTATATTTCAATGGTAGGTGTCTTTTTCCCTCGGCTGTGTTGTGAAAAAATGTCCATGGTGTCAGTATAGATACATAGAAGATATACTTTATAGCAATATACCTACACCTAGACCTATCTAAATGAACGTAATTACGTATAATGAATTTTTTTCCTACCTAAATTATATTAACTCGCGTGCTTTGATCAGATATTTAATTATCTAAGAATCTCTGGCCCCGATATACGCATATGAAGTTTTTCTTCTGGGTTCTGCGTGCCCAGAAGACACGCGATGTTATTGCCGAACCAACGTACTCGTAGAATACAGAGAAGGTGCTGGCGAAGTACGCATAAATAAAGCCGAAGTCGAATATTTTAATGAGGAAATGAGGGGAAATGTTGAAGCGATATATTTAAATTGGAAATTACCTTCGAAAATTATAAGTACGTTGAGTTGAGTATCTTTTGAAATGGCTGATTTCAATGGAGAGTAATTTAAAATTTTGGGATTAAATTTGGATTTTTGTTTTATCTCTTTCGTGTGTTGGGGAAAAAATCAAATTCTTACGTCATTCAGAAACTAAAAATCAACCTTCCAAAGTGCTTCATGGTTCGTGTAGTGGTATGGTGAAGTGAAAAAAGGGTGTGTTTTGCTTGTCAGGAGAATGGTAGGCAATTGTGAGATTTGGTGTAGAATAAGTTGCCTAAGTAATCCGCCGTAAATATGATGATACTAATTTGAATGAAAAAAGGAATTGATTTTTTCTATTTTTTTTTCAATTTGAATTTAAGGAGTTGATTTTTTCTATTTTTTTTCAATTAGAATTTCAATTTATTACTTCAACTGGAACGAATTTAAATTGAAATAGAAATCGGAACTCATGGTCTCTGAAGGCCAACTAAAAATCAGATTTTGCTTTTTTTTGCTGCAACCTATACGAAAAAAAAAAAACAAAAAACTCCGCTGACATTTTTTTACGTTTGATGTTCAAAACTGACGTTCATGTTTAATTATTTCAACACTTTTACTGTTTTTCCACTTTTTTTTCTAAAACTCATTTTATGTCAATAAATTATATTTTTTCAAAATAAATTTAAAGTTGAATTTGATTGTTCGTCCAGTTTTACCAATTGTTTCTGCATTTTCCTTTTTAGAATTATTTCATTTCATCAAATTCTGTTTTTTTAAAACTCAGTTTAATTCTTTGTACAATTTCACTGATTTTTTTTGAATTTTTATTTTGAAACTTCAAATTCAATACTTGCCTTTCATATGTTGTCCTTCTTGCCAAAATTAATTTTTCCAATAATTTTTTCAATTTCTTTTCTCCACGATTTTCACTCGTTCTATTAATTTAATTGTTCCATTTTTAATTTATTTTTTGGTTTTTTATCCTTTATTTTTTTGTTATGAAAAAAACAGTGGAAATTTTGTTTATAAATAATTGTAGATGATATTCGAAATCTTCAATTCAGAAATTTCTAGGGTTGAAAATATTCTTTATGAAAAAGTGGCCTTTTTTATATCATTTTTGAGATTTTTTCTAAAATTTTCAATTATCTTCATAGATGATTGAGGAGCTCAGCATCCAAAGTACCATTTGCCGTTTTGGTGATTTTTAAACTAATTTCTCATTGACGCTTAATACCTACTCTCTCATTCTGAATCAGTGAAAAATCACTGATAAACAGCCAGAATTGCAGCACAGGAAAAAAATCAGCAAAATTCACTGATTTTTAGCAAATTTTAGCTGGGTTTTCAAAGATTTTCACTGATTTTTCTGCTAATTTCATAAATTTTACTGACTTTTCAGTGAATTTTCACTTATATTCCAATGATTTTTCTCACTGATTTGTTTTCATTGAAATTTTTTTCACTGATTTTCTCCTGTGCTGCAATTCCGACTATTTTTTTTTTAGTGATTTTCGATAATTTTCACTGATTTATAAATGAGAGAGTATAGGAAGCCCAAACTGGTATGAGTGTTCATAATAGATTGGGCCAATAAAATTCACCCCCCCCTCTCCCACCTCCTGTGCTTTGAATTCCAAAAAACGATTGACAAATGAGGGGCTTGATTCCAAAACTCACTTTTGCCAAAAATATACTTTTTGAGAAAACAACGGAAAACGATTAGACAAAAGTGAGTTTTGACACCAAAGTTACTTTTCTTACGTCTATTATAGCAAAGTCGAAGCGTTAACATGAAAATGGAGATTGTAGAGTCGTGAAGCATTAAGAACGGAACCCAAATCCGCAAAGGAAACGTAGTAAATTTTCGTGGCAAAAGTGAGTTTTGGAACCAAGCCCCTCAAATGCGCACTTTGATTCTGATATTATTTTGCATCCACCAATATATTTCGATAGGAATATTATTTTTACAGTTGCCATGATGGTTACTAATGGTTTTAATGAAATAAAAGTGAGATAGAAATGAAATTGTAACAACCATTTGAAAAAAAATACAAAAATTTTCACGTTATTACTAAAATGATTGAAAAAAATTCCAAACCCAAAATCACAGAAAAATTGATAATATTTTCATTCAAACGTTTTTTTGACTTTCTATGAAGAATTAACGTCCACACGATCGATAATCAGTGTTGCTGATCGATTAAAATCAATAAAATGAAACTCGATTTTTATGGCGATGGCATATTCCTCTCTGAGCTCTTCAATTCTTTGATGAAATTTCAAACAATTTGTAGAATTTTTATAGACGAATTTTCTAATATTTAAAATGCTTCAAAAATTCACCAAGTATTTTAATTGGTGCTGTGTTTCATGTTTTTGAAAAATTTTCAATATTCTTTATGTTTTTAAGTCTTTTTGTGGTAATGGAAGGGAGATATGTCTAAATAATCAATATTTATTTTTTTGGGTGGGAGACAATGTCTTAAAAGACTTTTCTGTGACACTATGTCCAGATCATATAAATTGGCTATTTTGGGGACACTATGTCCAAATTGAATTTTTTGGGACACCAGGTCCAAAATAGCCTTTTCTTTGATGAAATTATGTTCAAATTATCTTTTTTATGGAATTCTACGTTCAAATTATGCTAATTGACTTTTTTGGGGTATACAATATTTAAATTGGGTTTATTATGGCCTTACCCTTTTATATCAAATTTTGAATTATAAAATCTTTGAAAATATTTTAAAATTACTCGGAGTGTCCATCTGAAAAAACCTGTTTTATTATTCATCTGAAGCCGGGGGGTGGGGGGAGGGATTTAAACTTTCTGATTACTTTTTTCAGCAACTGATTGGGCCATTTTCGGTGTTTGTGGTACGAAAATGGTTTTCGAATATTTCGTCGAATTTCCCAAATTTTGAAACAGATTTTTTTTAATTCTCAAAATTCTCTCAATAAATTAGCAATTTCTTTTCGGGTTCGTGAAAGTAATAAAACACTTGGTAAATTTTTCCAAAAATAACAAAAATCAAAATCCAGTGGTATTCTTGTCACATGCAAATAATTCGCGATTTTATTCCGCGAATATTTCAATTTGCCACCATTTACAAATAAAAAGAGGCTGGTAGAAACTCCCATCATCTCGAATCTCGTTTAATTTTACATTTTTATCGATGGAATTGGAGACATTCAACTTTAAACCGCACATTCCAGTTGCCATTTGAGGACCAATTCAAGCATCCGCAGAACTCGACTATCGTCATTCTTGGCTTCAAATCGCGATAAAAATATCAACTCTCCAATTAAAATTTCCGAAGCACATCTGGTATCAAACACCGTCTCTTAAAAAAAACTCGATTGGATTGGAATTAATTCGCCATATCTTTAAATCGTGATTCGGGTTCAAAATAAATGTAGATTGGCAACAACTCCATAGAGGCGACGAACTGGTTAGGGAAAAAAATCGCCTGAACGAAAAATCGACCGAATTGGAGGGGGGAAGTTCGAGTGCGTATAAATCACTTAAATGCCTACTCATCTTATAATCCGTACAAAATTATAATACTTGATTACCGAGGCCCTAAAAGTATTAACATTGTTTTTTTACGACTTTCAATTGGTTGATATCGGATGCGTTGGTTGGTCCAGCCAGTGGTCCGGCGTAAGCGTGTTTAAATCAAGAATGTAGGTAGGAAAGGTCATTAAAATCGGACAATTACCGAAATAATAAATACAATATATCGAGCCGTCTATAAAACCCGGACCGGTTAATCGGTTTACATTACGCTTTTTTTTTTGGGCACCGGAGAAAAAACCCCCCGAGTATTTGATTTCCGAATCCTTTGATCGGATGGCGCAGATAATTGAAGTTTCTCATGGGCGCAATTAATCCGAAATTAATGGACCTGCGCTTCGAATATCGAGAAAAAAAAAGTTTTAACGATCTCGTAAATTGCGAAGTGTATAATCGTTAAAAAGTAAGGTAAGATACATTTATCGTTCCAGCAGATGAGTCGTGCAGTGTAGATTTTTTTCCTCGCTAAATCGACGATGACCAGCTGAGTGATTATGTATGCGATGAAAATTTGAAAAAATCCTCGATCGTAACTGGTTTTCTGGTGTGACCGATGTTTATTCTGCGAATCGAGGTGCTCGTCAGAACAATGTATACGAATAAAATCATGGACGGTTGTAAAATTTCAACTCTAAACCGTATGCACCCCTTCTTAATATGCATCGAATGAACTTTATATTCTACGAAAGCTTTTAAACTTTATTATTAATCCGAAGCTGCGCGAAAGCTTCTTCGTTTCTAGGTTTTTACGATCGTATTAAGGATGGGATTTCCGCTACGTTTTGAATTACTCCACGCTCCGGCTCCGGCCCCAGCCCCGGCCAAGTCTCCGCAGCACGAAATCTCGCCGGTGCTGTGGCATCGTATTAAGCCTGATTTTAATATACAATTTAAATCAGCCGTGGCTGGTGCGCGTATAAAATATTTAATTTCGCGAATTTCTGTTTCTCTCTATCTGGTGTAGATTTTAATTGCCGCCGAGGGCGGCACATCTAGCGCGTTTTTGCCAAAACTGAGCCCAGCCGCAGCCAGGGAACGGCGAAAGCATTCATTGGTCGTAAAATGCGCGATCTCGCGTAGTGCGAAATTCCCTCTGTATTCGCGTTACTTTACATATAACCGCCGGCGGCTGATTTATAGCCTATTTTCTCGCGGTTGCGGAAATGACGTTTATTATTTTATACGTACGTAGACGTACGTGAACCGGTACGGACGACTTATGAATGGAATCGATCCGCTATCTCAAAGATATGAAGCTTGAACGGTTTGTTGGGCTGCGGAAGTGGCGCCGTGGAGGTGATGTGGTGTAGGGAAGGTGCGAATGTAGGCAACTTATTGGGCACGGAGAGTTTTTCTGGCGAGGGTGAGGATTTTTTGAACCAGAAGTTGTGAAATTGGAAGGGAAGTGGGCAGAAAATCAGTGAACATTTTTTTACTGAAAACAAATCAATGAGAAAAATCACTGGAAAATCAGTGAAAATTCACTGAAATGTCAGTAAAATTGATGAAATTTGATGAAAAATCAGTGAAAATTTTTGAAAAATCAGCGAAAGTTCACTGAAAGTCAACGAATTTTGCTAATTTTTCCCGTGCTGCAATTCGGACTATTTATCAGTGACTTTTCACTGATTCAAAATAAGAGAGCATATGAAAAGGATGACCTATTTTTATACCATGCTAAAGAAAATTGTTGGGATTCCATTTCTAAAATATTAATTTTTCTCATTTTTGGCTGAAGTTTTTCCAAAAATGACGATGTTTGACCTGTTCTGTATATAATTGGTTCAGGACTGACTCCATTCTGTGTGAACAAATTGATCGTGAATGATTTTTATTTGAGATTATAGAACCGTTTTTGATTTGCCTGAAAGTTGTTGCATAGGAAAAATGAATAGCCTCAGCTGAAAAATTATTGATTTTTACTGATTTTTACTCACTTGTGTGATTTTTTCAGAGATCTTTTTCAGTAATTTCCTTCCGATGAAGATTTTAAAAATAATTTCTATACTCTGTCATTTTGAATCAGTGAAAAGTCACTGAAAAATTGTCAGAATTGCAGCACAGGAAAAGTTAGCAAAATTTGCTGATTTTCACCGGATTTTTCCTGATTTTTCTAGGAATTTCAATAATTTTTCAAAAAATTTCACTTATTTTTCAGTGAATTTCAGAAATTTTACTGACTTTCCAATGAATTTTCACTGGTTTTCCAGCAATTTTTTTCACTGTTTCCTTTCAGTGAAATTTTTTCACTGATTTATTACTGTGCACTGCTGAAACTCTGACTGTCTTACAGTGATTTTCGGTAATTTTTCACTGATTTATAAATGAGAGAGCACAAGAGTACCTTGCGTCTTCAAAAATAGGTATCAGGATTACTTACTATTTTAATTGGAAAATCTTTATTTGAGTCGAAAAATCTGCGGAAGCGTTGAACCCTTTGTCACAAAAATTGAAAAAAGCAGTTTGAGTCGAAAAAATCAGGAAAATTTCATAAGTCAGAAATATCCGGATTTTCAGCTCCCTTATTTCTCCCTCTCCATAATAATTCTATTTTTTTCCTCATAGTGTTGAATTTGTAAGGATGAAGTAAAGAAATTAGATTTGAATGAATCAATTGTAGACAATTGAATCAAAAATGAGCTTTTAATGAACGTTTTCATCAGAGTGGGTGAATCATTCGCGAACGATTTGATCAAAAACGAGTCGATCCTGAATCAATTTTTGAGAGTGAATGAAGCCTCTACGAACGAATTTTTTATCTGCGGCTGAATCGTTCGTGAACGATAGCCATCAACCAATATGTTGAATTGTTTTAATGGTTGCTGTGATTCTGTTAGTTTTTCTCTTGCAAGCAAAGTTATTTCCGACTGAAGTTTTTTCTTGAAATTTTTGTTCATAATTTTTGATAATTTTTTTCATCCAAAAAATCAATTTTTCGAATTCAAGTAAGGTTACACTTATTTTACGAAAGAAAAAATGAAGAAAACTTATAAATATTAAGATTTTCCATCTGTGCAAAAGAATTAATTTGTTTTTTTCTATCAATGATTTCCAAAATAGTTGTTTCACAATAATTTTGCTGGAATTATTCTTTAATTTTTAGTGATTTTTGAACCCAAAAAATCAATTTTTTGAGAAATTCGTCATTTTACGAAAAAAAAAGAATAGAACCAATAAATGTGCAATATGCAAATTCTGATCTATGCACCATGCAGAAAGACTAATTTTTTCCTATCAAAGATTTCTGGTACAATTTTAGATAATTTTTCTGTTTCAAGCAAAAGGGGACATATTTCACAAAAAAAATCTTGAAATTCTTTTGCCATTTTCAGTGCAAAAATTGATTTTCTGTGGAAACCAAGCAACTTACGAAAATATTAATACTGTTGAAAAATAGAATAGTCGAACGCAAAATTTCTTATCTGAATAAAGCGGCCAGTTTTTGCTAGAATTTTAAGTCAACTTTCGAAATTTTTGGTAAAAATATCTTGCAAACGCCTACTATAAATATTTTATTTTCAAAGTGATCAAACAAAATGAGTATACTTTTTTCAAGGAAAAAGTATTATTTATTAGGAAATCTTACATGATGAGTTTTTTTCTCATTTTTCTCGTGATTAGTATGTAAAATCCGATCAAAATCACCAAACTGAGGATCAGTATACATTTTCCGAATCGTTCAAAAACGAATTAGAAAGAATCATTCTCGACTAACGCGATCAAGTATAAATTGCTCAAAATCTACTTGGATGCAGTAAATTATTCGAGGACAATTTCAGAAAACATGAATCATTCTCGAACGATTTCTCAGATTTGATTGAATCGTTTTCGAACTGATTTGATCAATGACGAATGAATCGATCCCAATCTCGATTTGATCAATAATTATATGAATTAGTGTAAATGTTCAAAAATAACTCTATCAGATATCCGTGAATCATTGAGAACGATATGATTAAAAGTAAATCGTTCATGAGATGATATCGTTAATGGGAAATATCGTTCGAGAAAGGTTTAACTTTAATCGAAAAAATGAATCTTCCGCGAACGGATGTGTCATTTTATTTGAAAAAATGAATAACAAATTAATATGTATTGAAAAACTTTTGAGAGAGGTTCAATTTTGATTTTATTCTAAATATTTGGCCATTTTTAGTCTTGGTTTTTGGATGTTATTGTTTCATAAAAATTCAAAATTATTTCGATGGACAAATTGCCCATCTTCATTCCTCCTGCCCCTACCCTCTCCTTTATTTTGTCCATAATTCTTCTTAATTCCACCAAAAATGAAATACTTAGGTAGGATGTTTCATTTCAATACGATCAAAATATTCACCAAGTTCAAACGTCAGGTAGCATTGAAAATGGATCTGATTCTTAATTTTTGTAATTTTTGTGGGAAATAAACTCGAAGTTATCACATTTTAATCTCCTCTGTACAGAATTTTTCTACATGAACCAAAAAAATACTGAAAAGGGTTCCTGCAGACTTTTGACTCGAGATAGGGCCAATTTAGAAGTTTGAGGTAGTCTACTTTTAATTTGAGAAAAATCCAAAATATCCCTTTAAAAATTCGAAAAATTAATTTAAAAAGTTGAAGGGTTGAAGTCCTTTGAGGCAGAGTTATTTTGTCAGAGTTTGAGCTATCACTTCAAAATTTTAAAATTTTCTGAAATTATTCCCACTTCCAAGAGACTTTGAAGTCATAACTCGATTGGTTACGTAGTTTACATAACACTGAGAAATTTTTTCGCGGTTTTGCAAACGTAAATATAACCACGACAACATTTTTACGACTGTTTACATTTTTTTACGTCAGTTTGTCAGTTGGCGTTCCAAACTCAGCGTGTGTATCTGAAAATTAAAAATCTGTCACATCTTCCAATATTTTAAGGCGCGAAAATACCCGCGAAAAGTTATTAAATGAACACGAGCGTTAATAATTAGCAACATAAACATGGCGCAGACGTCTTTAACGTGGAATTTAATCAAACGAGATGGCTCATGTTGTCGAATACCTACCCACGTAAAATTCATACAGAAATAACGCGATAGAAATGCTATGAATACGATTACGTTACACACATTTTGGTGTTTTTTTCTCTTCAACAAACCCGTCAAAGTGGTAAAGAGATTGAATATGTTGACGAATATCGGGGGATCGAGTTTTCGCCAGTTGTGGAATTGGGGAGAAAAAAAAATCCGACGATTTTATGGTCTGAGTGAATAACAAAACTGCTTTCGCAAACTTTGCAAAGTTTTTATGTTACGTATAAAATAAAATTGAATTATACCCGAAGAGTAATAAAGAAAAAGTCCTAGTCATTGTTTTCAATGGCTCCGGAAACATATGAATGGGGGAAACTCCGGCAGTAAGTAAATTTAGTCAGCTGGAAGCGTTAAAAATTTTTCCAAATAAATTTCACCCGAAACGTTTAAAAGTCACCCTGAGAGATAGGCGATAAAAAAGTTGAACAAATTGAATTACAAAAGGGGTGACTTGGTTGCGATTTTTTCTAGCGAAGTTTCAGTTTCCAATTTGATTGCAGAACGAGAAGAAAACGGAGCCCGAAGAGTTAATTACTGATGAAAAATTAATTTTAGAATCTTGTTTTTTGTTTCGTTTTATGGGTTGAGTTTTCTTTTTAATCTCTGGTGATTTCGTTGGTGTGATGGGAAGAAATATGAAAGCATATTTTTAATTTATTTTTATATTTTTGCCAAGTTTAAAATATGAACAATTTTTGATCGAGTTGAGAGCAAAAAATAATAAAATTGAGAAGTGTTCTGAAAAAAATGGAAATATTTCAAATCCATCATTAATGTACAAATAATCAAAAAACTTTTCGAAAGCAAACATGGCAAAAAAAAATAGAATCTTCGATCTGGAACATACACAGTATATTCTCGAAAACGTAGCTTTTTTCTCCAACTAGTATTTTTACTCTTTTTTTCATTCAAGAACTCGTAACTACGAAAAATCACGACTAGTCATTTGGTCACGTTCAAAAGTACCATTTTTATTGCCTTTAGAAATGCTCTAGACCCCCCGAGACAGCTCCATGCACCAGCAACGAGCATCGGTGAAAATGGGAACTTGATTTTCAAAGAAGGGACCACTGTGTATTATAGATATCGCGAGTTATACCATTTTTAGCTCGGTTTTGTGAAGGTTCTCTTTTCCATAATAAACTATTTAATGCCAGAGTACGTTGAATAGATGGCGTTGGTGACTAGTCATAAAAAAAGGAACTTATGGCATGAGGAAATGGATAGAGAGCGGTACTCTTTCTCTAATTGGTAATTTTTTTAGAAATGAAAAATACATGAAAAATATTATTTTTATAAATTATAAAAGTTTGAGTTTTAAATTTTCGAAAAAATTAACCGTAGAGTCTGATTTTGTATTGTTGCAGGTAAGAAAATACGTTTCAAGAGGAGATTTAAGGTCTCATGAATTTATCGTACGTACTAGGTAAGTACGTAATAAGGTGAGTCTCAAATTTGAAAAATTGAATCAAAATTGAATTCCACGAATGCCTATGCTGAAATTCCCCTTTTTGTATTTTATTACTCATTTTTCAGAGAAAATAATTTGGTTTAAAAATTTTCTCTGTAAGTATAAAATTGATCGAATATTTATTCAATAATTTTGTTTATCTTCAGTTATATATTTTGCATCTGCATCTAATCATTGAAAAATAAAGAATAAAACAATAATAATTTATATTAAAAAAAAGAAAGATTCAAAGCAAATGGAACAGAGTAGAATAATCCAAGAGTAGAGGAATGTTCGTTGGAAAGTTAGCTGTATAAATTCAAATGCTGCATACAAGGGTGAACATAGGCAACCCTATATGCGAGTATAACATTAGAGCTGCCCATGCAAGTAAACGCGGCTCAATCTATAAACTATAAGTATTATTCCGCGGTTGTGACCTGTAATGGTATAATTTTACTCTCCCCCCTCCTCCTTTCTAAATAACGATTACTTTCTTATTTGATTTGTTAATTCAATTTTTTTTTTTTTAAATTAAGGGAAATAAAATAATCTTGTTTTTAGAATTTTTTAATAATAGGTGCCTCATCCTTACCTATTAAAAAAAAGTCTAATCTGAAGTTCTGAACAATTATAAGAAATTCAAAAGAAAATCAAATCAAACTAATTAGACAAACTTTTGAACATTTTCAAAATATTTTTAAAATTTGAGTTTTTAAAAGAAAACAAAATTTTAAAACACACGATGGTGATGGAACATTTATTAATTTATGACTACCTATTTGTTTCCCGATTATCTTCATGCATAAGTGAGTTTTAATGATTTTTGACAAAAAAAAGTTTAAGGTAATTTAAGAAATTAAATTCTGAATAAAGATTCAGTGAAATGTTGAAATTTTAATTTTTGGTAGGTAATTGAGAAAAAATGTCAAAGATTATCTCAAAATTTGGTGTTTCAGCACAAAAGTAAAGAAGAAATTTCAATTTAAAAAATCTAATCAGAGTTTGAAGAATATTTCAAAATGGATTCAGTACATATTTTTGAAAAAAGTAATTGAAATCATACCTTATACTGGTTTTAAAAATGAGTAAAATTTAGAAAAAAGAGTTATGATTTTTTCTAGGAATTTTGAACATTTTTTTCTCATAAATTTGTATCCCCCGCCCCAAAATAATAATGGGATCATAGCTCAAAAATATTTTTAAATGAGAAAGATACAAACAATTAATTACAAAAATTCCAGATCAAATCCAAAGAAACAGATAAATAAGATTTAGGTGTATGAAAGGATGTCTTATCAATTTGATCTAAACACTTCAAAATAAATTTTGGATTTGAATTTTTTTGAACCGAAGCTGGTGATTTTTAAATTGGAAAATACATATATACTTAGCTTGTAATAATTTGTGTGCTTTTGATGAATAAATCAGGAAAAAATTTAATGGATGTAATTAAAATTTTTAATCGTATTACGTTGATGCATTTCAAGTTAATGAGTGAGTTCATTTTTTGCGAAGAGAAAACTAAAATTCCTCCCAGGAAGTAGGATCTAATTAAAATCACCTACCTCTTTGAATTTCCTGATTGCGATTTGATGCAAATTGAAAAAAAAATTACCTATCCCTGAGAAATTAATCAATTTGAGGAGCGAAAATTTTTGATTTAATTCCTTTTCAATTTTTAAAGAATATCTAGGTATAACCTGAAAAAATCGTTCAACGTTGATTTTGTAATTTTCAGAAATTTCAGGACCCCAAATGATCTAAAATTGAACCTTTTCATACCTTCATAAGATACAAAAACAAAAAAATAAAGAAATTCAAATAGATGTTTTCAAGCAAATAAAATTTGAATTTAAACTTCATGCAGGAGATCACTGTCAAGGTGTGAAGGTCGGTTAGAATTTCAATAAAGTGAAAATTCATTGATGAAATAGCCAGAATTGAATCACTGCAGAAATCAATGAAAAGCTACTTATTCAATTAGTGAATTTTCAATTTTGAATCAGTAATTTTTGTTCCATAAAATTACTGATTCAATCAGTAAATGTAAATTTTTATTGATTCATTTCAGTAGTTATTGAAAAAATTATTAATTCAAAAATAAAAATTCACTAATTGAATCCGTATTTTTCACTAATTAGCAGTGAAATTTCACTGATTTAGTAACTTAATTCTGACTATTTCTTCAGTGAATTTTCACTGATTCAAATTGAGAGAGTATACTTCTGAAGTTCTTTACCAGTTAAAAATTCTCTATTTTACCTTGATTTTTTGGCACAAAATTGACGATGAATGATTGCCATAATGCAAGATTTTCTCTCACAACATGGTACCCAGGGGAGGGGAAAACTTGTGATGAATGCATCGATGATCATTTTTTTCATACGCTATACGAACTATACGATTTTTGATTAGATTTTAAGAAAATTTCCATCAACAATTTTTTTAAATAATGCAGGGGCACATTCTAGGAGGGAGACTCAGGGGGCTCGAGCCCCTCCTCCCTAAGCTTGGCAAGGAGATTTTTTATCATAAAAATGTCAAAGAAGAGTATGATTTTTTAGTACCTAACTATTTCTTAAATAAACATATAGGTACTATAGGTACTCTTTAAATTTGAATAATTGAATCAGTTGAATTTGCAAAAATTCTGTCTTTTTTAATCAGTAAAATATAATTTTCATTGAAAATGACTGATTTTTCGGTCAAAAATTACTAATTTCTCAGTCAATGTCCCATTTATCAGAAAAAATTAGTAATTTTGACTGAAAAAAATCATTAAATCTCGTCATTTTTCAATTTTTCTTCGTTCAAATCTGTACTGTATATATTAATTGCCCACTGAAAATCTCCCAACTACTCCAGCCCCACTGAAATAACAGGTTGCTTCATTTTTTTTATTGAATTTTGACCCCCCCCCGGCCTCCATCCCATTTTTCTCAAAATCTGAGCCCCTCCCTTATACAATTTCTGTGTGCGCCTATGAAATTAAGGCGTACATTCTAAAAATATATTATTAAAACTCTGAAAGATCTTGAAAACTTATCTATACTATCCTACAACAATTTACAGTTCAAACAAAAATTTTCGTCGAATTCGTTTTATTTTTATTAGAAGCATGAAGAATCTTCGTTGTTGGGTAATTCTGAATTAAGTATAAATACAAAATTGAAACTTTCTAATTTTTGAATCAAAACATAAAAAGATTGGTGGTGGAGGAAACTGGCAGCTTTTCACTACAACTGTTTCTTTGTCAGGCATGTGCAGTTCAGCATAGGTAATTTTTAAAACATTTGTAGCAAATCTCTTTTAGAAATAAGAAATTAGTTAAATTTTAATTGATTTCATTTTATTTTTATTTTCTGTGCGAAATTTTACTTATTTTATGCCTTTATTTGAATTCTATAGCAAAAATTTTCAAATTCCATTCGTCAAATCTTCCCTAGGCACAAAAAGGGTTGATGTAACATTCAAAAGCCCTTAATTTTTCAGTTTTGTCTTCTCTTCCTGTTTTTAATTTTTTTTTAATTTCAAAATTTCATAGGTGATTTTTCATTCATTTCAAAATTTTAAGTAGCATTTTATAGAATAAATTTTAGGAGTTTCCAATTTTTCAGTTTTCATTTGTTAAAAATTGAAAATATACTTGAGCGAATATGTTGCAATACAAATTTAGAAAAACGTCGAATTAAATTATTAGAATTTCGGTGCACTTTCTTCTGTTAATCTATGTACATTTCATTCTTTTAAATGATCAGGAGATTTTGGTTCGTGAAGACCTCTTTGTAAAGGATAAATTTGATTTTTGAGATTCGAATCCTTATGAAGAGTCTAACAAAATCCATAATGATCTTTAAAAATGAAAAAACCAAGTAGGTATATGATTTTGACCAAACAAGAAAAAATCGGTTACTGATTTGTTATAAAATTTATCATTTTTTCAATCAGGCACCTATTTTCTGCATTTTAAATTTTCAAACTATGAAAATTTGAGGGTTTTCTTGAAAAAATTTAAATTTTGAAATTATGCAATAATACAGACTGTTTTATGAAACATTCGTCCAATAATTTCCGCCCTCATGTCTGATCCTAAGTAAAAAATCATAAAACCATCAACACTTTTACAACGGTTCGACCCAGTCAAGCCTTTTTTCAATACCCAATTTATAACTTACACGTTGAAATTCTCTGCTGAAACCAGCTTTAAAATATTACTGCATGTTTTTTCCACAACTACATAAATTATCATTATCCATAGTTATGCACCAAAGAAAGTTCCCAAAACCATGTAATTTTTCACCCCTCCCCTGCTCAATATAAAGTTACATTGTTGCAGGCAGAGCATTCGATGCGGGCAACTTAGGAACGATATTATCTTACAAATTTATTTTTCATCCTAATCCGAAGACATAAAAACTTTTTTACGTCCGCCAACAGATTAAATGCTGCTAGTCGTTAATTTTGTTTTTATTACGATTTCAAATGGAATTTGAAAGCCAGAGTATTTCCATAAAATGTAACCATCTAAATGGTGATTCTTTTACAGTAGTTTTTACCAACCACTCATAGGTACACTTTGTTGGGATAATTTAAAATGTATTTTACAACCCGATGACTTTTTTATTCGGACGACGAATACAAGGTTGCGTTGTGCGGATGTTTTACAAGTGATGGTCGCCTACCACCCTTTTTTTATGTAAATTAGGGATGATCGGATTCCTTAAACATTGTGAATACCTAACAAGGTCATTGGGGTAGATAAAACCCTTAGGAAAAGTGAAAGCGATTTTGTTAGCAAGGCTACTCGAGTTTTTTCGCATCTTGGCTTTAAAAAATCAGTTCTATGTTGAACGATGTTGAAAAACAACGTTTAGTGATTTTTACGAGTATTTTTACCTTATCTAGAGTGATTTTCGAGTTATCCGGAGGAATAGCCTGATTCGTGAGTAATTTTTCTTACATTGAACATAATTAAAGCCGGAAACAGTAACGATAAAGTACCATCGGTCTGACGACAAGCGTTTCTAAATTACTAGTATTTTTTTCCCCTACGGTGATGTGAGACACTTTTATGTACCCTGTCGCCGAAAGATATTCGGTTAATTTTTCTTTGAAATAGTTTTCGTCATGCTTCGACTCCATATGTTTGGTATTTTTTCTTTCGTTTTCGTGCCACGCTCGACGGTTAGTTTATTTTCGGTAATGTGATATCTGCTATTTTAAACCTAGGCCATGCGTTTTGTACGGGGATACGGTAGTCTAAAAATATAAGGGCGAGTTGACGTCTCACTCCGGTATATCGATGAAACGGGCCAAAGAAATTGGAAAATAGTACGAGTACGTTTCGCTCCACCTACTTGTGGTTCTTGAAAGATTTGACGCTTTGAAAATTAATGAAGCCGGTTTTTCGACTTTAACGATGGCGATATGTGGTTATTAAGCTTGTTGATGGATGGTAAAATTAAAGCTTACCTTTTGTAATCACATAACGCGAGTGCCTTTTACATTTCTTGAATTGTGGTACGGTCGTCGTAAAATCCTGTAAAGAAATACTCGCGTTATTCGAAATCGGTAAAAAAATAAATTCATAATTGAGGGTTCGCCGAATAATGATAGATAATAATAATATGCAAAGGGTACAGGTACCTGTAGTTAATGAAACTGCCAAATTGGCAAACGCTGGTAATTATACAAAATGGGATGTTTATCTCGGATTATTTATGATAATTGGGTAAATTGGGGTTTGTGCTGACTACGTCTTTATATTCGAGTTTTTCAAAGAGACTGGGAGGCAGAAACAATCGATAATTTGGAGCCTGTAAACCTATAAGAAAGAAGTGTGTTTCAACGTGAAAGGATTTTTGAATTATCGCGATTTCTAAATTCGTTGATTTTTTTACGTCTGGTAATAAATTTTCCAGTCGTAATTTATAGAATGTATTTTAAAATCTGACGACTGAAGTTTTCTATGCCTTTATGTCTCAATTCCTCGATCTTCGGTGTTCTTGAACCTTTGAACTTTGAAGATTTCAAGTTGATTTTTTTTAAATGAGATGTATTTTTTGGATAGGGATTTTTGTACGATTTTGGCGGGGAAAATGATCTATTTCGGTGTTAATATTGAAATTACTGATTTTGACAGGTCGTATTTTAACACATTTTAAAATGTGCGGTACTGCGAAGTGTGATATGCCGACAGGAAATACCATAAAAAATGTAAAATTTTCATTGAATGGCTTGAATTACCGTAAAAACTGATAAAATGTTTGGAAATTCGAAGATTTTTTAATGAAAATGCATTGAAAATTGTTTAATTATAAATTGCTTTGCATAAAAAATCTTTATATTCCATGAAATTCTGTAAAATATTTTTAAATTATTTGGAAATGCCAGGAAAAAATATGATATGAAAAATTGAAAATTGTTAAAGGTTTTTTTTGAACTTTAATTGGATAAGAATAAAGTTATTGAGAATGAAGTTCAGATTGCTTAAAATATGATAAAAATTTTTTCGCATTGTGAAAAAACTATTTACCTAATTTCTAGAGCTACTTAGAGTCTTTATAATTATGTCCTAAAAACGAAAAATATTGGTATTCTTATGTGATGTGAAGTAAAAAAGCCAAAATATGCATCCAAAGATGGTGTCAAATCAACAACTGTATCAATTAACTTTAATCGACTTTGCAAACCAAATAAAAATGAGATTGGTTAGGGTCAAAAATTCAAAAAAACATGAAATTTTTTCACAAATTTAATTATTTTAAAATCACGAAGAAGTGGGCATGGAAAACTTTTAATAGGAAAAGACCTAGGTACATATTTTATAAAAAAAAACTATTTTTTCGAAAAAGTAAATTTTTTTCAAGTTTTTTCGTAACTTTCTTTGAAAATATTCAGAGGCGATTGAAATAATTTAGAGCTTTTTGACTCGAAAAAAATTCTAGCCTTATCACTTTACATAATGTAAGAAAATTGATAAAAATTATTTGGGGTCAATAAAAATTGCCTAGAAATCACTATTTTTTTTTGAAAATTCGATAAAATTGTTCAAGATTCTAGTTTGCTTTGTCAAAATAAAACAAAAATTGATAAGTTAATACTCAAGGGTTGTTTAAATCACAAAAATCTATTAAATTTTGAAAAAAAAAAAGTTCAAATTTGCATGAAATTTGCTAAAAAGTATACCTACCTTTTTATGAAAAATCGATGAAACATCAATAAATTACTTCAAATATTTGATTTTTTTTTGAAAATTGGAATGAAAAGTGTGATGTTTGAAGTAGGTAGTCGTTGATTTTCATTAGAAGCCTTTTTAATACAATAACGACAAAACTGATGAAAACTTTATCAAAAAGTTTGAAATTTTTATGAAAGTTCCCCGAAATATCATAAAAATGTAAGTAAAAATATTGATTTTTCATGAAAATTGACTGGAAAAATTGTAAAAAGTGTAATGTTTGATAATTCGATCTATTTTCGACACAATGTTGATTAAGTTTGGTGAAATTTTCAATTCCTTCCCTAGTTTTTTGCGATTTCTGTTTTTGTGCAATTTTTGTCAAGATTTGTGCCAAGTTTTTAATAAAATTTACAATTTTGGTAGTTTTTCCTACAATTTCAACGATATTTAAACAATTTTCACAATATTTAAACAATTTTTACAATATTTAAACAATTTTCACAATATTTTAAGTATATTTTGCAATTTAATTTTTCCTAGTTTTTTTAACATTTAAAATGATCTAAATGCAATTTTTTCGGTCGTTTCGTTTTTTCGAACAATTTTAGCGATATTTTAACAAATTTCATAACTTTTTGAATACTTTTTCAATTTTGTAAATTTCCTTGGTCAAAGCTATTTTTATAACATTTAAAACACTTCTGATACAACCTTAGATATTTTTAAGGGCCTCGAGGGGAATTTCTGAGCACGAGCTGGTCTTAGTCATTATGATAATGTCTGCTGAAATCTATTCATGAGAGAAATTTGGTCACTCATGAGCAGGCATGAGCAGGTATGGCTTTGAAACAATGGAAGTATGTTCGAAAACATTATTTTTATTGATCTGTTCATGCCTGATCAGATATGCTCTGATGCGGTCAATTTCCAGACCTGCTCATGCCTAAAAAAATTCCCTGGGATTGAAAAAAAATTATGCTATTGAAAATCGTTTGAAATAATTATGTAGGTAGTATATTTTTCAAATTTCTAAATAAAAGAAAACAATGGATCTACCTTACTTATCAAAATTATCCTTATACGCTATTCCTGAGGCCATAGATTGTTGAAACAAGACCATATTTTGATTTGAAATTATAGTTCAATTCAAATTCAATTTCAGAAAAATAATAATACGTGATTGAAAATCATTTTTATTGAAATTTGAAATGTAGAACTTCGTGATTAAATTTCAAGAAAAATTCATTAGATAACTTTTTCTCTGGGCCTGATTTAAAAAAAATTAAAAAATTGAAAATGAAGAACAGTGATTTAAAATTGAAATACAGCAACCTTATAGTTTTCTTTTTCGCTTGTTCAATGTTCATACTACCTACATATTAGGGTGACAGCGAAAATGGACTTTTTCTTTTTTGAAAATGCGTACCCGCCAAAAATATTAGTTATGATGAAAAACAAATATTCCCAAAATTCCACTCCTCTGAGTTGAAATTAACCCGTGCCGCAAGACACTCAAAGTTGAGAAAGGGAGGCCCGAGCGCGACCGCAGTGGTCCCGCCACTACATGCCGCGGTGATAATTTCAGCGTTCGCGCTACGTTACGAAAAACCCCTCACCTCATTCTGGGTGGCAATGGAGGGGGTGGGTGTTAAAATTACTCAATAAGAAATTGGTTTAGGATGTCCGGAATATATCTATTCGGTTTTGAATTTTTTTATCAAGATTTTATGACCCTTAAAAAAACTTCTAAATGCAGTAATTTCTTACTTAACACCATTTTTGATGCTTATAGCACAAAAATTTGCTAGCATTTATATTTCTCCAAGGATTTGCACCTTCAGTATTGTAAATGGAGGGGTAATAGAAGGGATTATCAAGAAAATATTGCAAAAATTTTGGGTATTCAATTTTTGAAGGCTTATTTAGAACAAAAAGCATAAAAAATAGTGGTAAAAACTCACACGTTTACAAGTTTTTCCAAGGGTCATAAAATCTTGAAAAAAAAATTCAAAACCAAATAGATATATTCCGGACATCCTAAAGCAATTCCTTATTGAGTAATTTTAACACCCATCCCCTCCATTGCCACCCAGAATGAGGTGAGGGGGTTTTCGTAACGTAGCGCGAACGCTGAAATTATCACCACGGCATGTAGTGGCAAGACCACTGCGTTCGCGCTCGGGCCTCCCTTCCTCAACTTTGAGTGCCTTGCGGCACGGGTTAATTTCAACTCAGAGGGGTGAAATTTTGGGAATATTTTTTTTTCATCATAATTAATATTTTTGGCGGGTACGCATTTTCAAAAAAGAAAGTCCATTTTCGCTGTCACCCTACTACATATTTCAATAAGTTCAGGTTTTGTCAAATTGTGAGTTTGAATTGATGTTGAAAAATAAACTGCTGAACATTACCATTGGTACTCATCTTATAGTTTTTGTAATTTGCACAAAAACATTGAACTGAAAAGTATTTTCTTCAAGATGTCTAAATTCTCCAAAAAAGGCATTCTTTGATTATTTTGCTTTCACGGGTGAAAATGCGTTTCGTAGGAATTAGAAATAAAACGGTTATAAAAAGTGGAATACCCATTAAAATTCGGCTTATTATTTGAACCGTGAAAATTGTAGGAGTTTCATTATCGTAAAGATGTCAAAATTTTTGATATGCGGTGATTTTAATGAAAAAATTACTTACGTTGCGTTGGGTATTTTCCCTGAAACCTACGCGATCATTTAGGTGTACTTACTTAGATGTTTTATTCGCGGAAATCGAGTGGTCGTATTTAAAACAAAATTGTGTTATGTTGATAAATAAATAAGTACCTGTTTTTTTTCTCGAAAATCCAAGAATTTGGAGATTCTTTAAGTACAGAAAAAACTTGGAAAATTTTGAATTGAATTCTAATTAGGTGAGTCCTTAAATCAATTCTGTTGGAGTACCTATTATATAGATATATGGTAACTCCTTGAAATAACCAAAACCATATGTTCCTTTTTGTAGCTTGGCTTGGAATGGTAATTTTTTTAAAGATATGTGCGCGTTTGAATCAGTAAAAGTCAAATAAATTTCACTAGACTTGAATAAATTCGAAGTTTTTTCTAAGAAATAATATGTAGGCAGTGATGTGTTATTTTTACTTATCGTAAAATTGCCCCTGAAAAATTTTACGGCGTTATAAAAAATTGAAATAAATGTCACCGGTATTACTTTTAGGCATTAGTATAATTTTTATTTTATATATTTTTAAAATAAACTAAGTCAAATCAGGGTATGATTTGGGAATATTTCAAACTTATGAATTTTAGCTCTCTCATAAATTCAAATGCTTCTAAATTCCATTTTTTTCTATTTTTATGGTTCCAAGAAGAATATACAGCAATATCGTATAAATAATGGAAGAGTTTAAAATATTCTTTTACCAATTTCTGAATTTTTGTCCTTGCTCACCATCAAAGTGTGATTACCCAGTCATATCTCAATCTTACATTAGGTAGGTACAATGGTACATATTTCTTTTGCCTCAAATCTTAAATTATCTGAGAATGAAAAATCAATTGATTCACTTTTAATGGGTGCTTTAAATTATGATCAATTTTTCTTTGCATAATTCTCTATTTTACCTTTTTCCATAGCCAAGTACATACTCTCTCATTTTGAATCAGCGAAAAGTCACTGATAAATAGTCAGAATTGCAGCACAAAAAAAAATCAGCAAAATTCGTTGATTTTCACTGGATTTTCTTGATTTTTCAGTGAATTTGAGAGATTTTACTGACTTTCCAATGAATTTTCACTGATTTTCCTGCAATTTGTTTCACTGTTTACTTCAGTGAATTTTTTCACCGATTTATTACTGTGCTGCAATTCTGAATGTTTTTCAGTGATTTTCGATAATTTTCACCAATTTATAAATAAAAGAGTACAACCTAAAATAGAAGTTAGTGTTTTAAATTTTTTTTCTCCTTAAAATGTAGTTGAGTTTAAATAATTTTCACTACTTATATTTAATTTTAATAAATTTATTCTTAAAATATCGTGAAAAGAATAAATTTATGAGAATCAGAAGGGGGTCTTTATATTTTGATGATTGAAAAGGCGAGTAAATTGTAGTTCTCGGGATATTTTTTGCATTTAGATTTTTGAATTTTTTTTTCAAACAATTTTTTTCTGACCAAGTTGGTTTTCCTAGTTTTCTTTTCTTTCGGATTTTTAGATTTTTCTAAAAAAAACAAAAAACAAATTATGGATATTTAAACTTTTAGATACGAACATTTCAAGACGTAAAATTGATTTTCTCATCAAAATTAATAGGTATTTGATTGTGGATTTTTGGATTTTTGTAACGAAAAAACTGAATTTCTTTTTTCTGCTTTTTTGGGGGCGGGGGGGGGGGGTATTTTTCTTGGTATTTTTGGTTTATTTAAAAAAATTTAAATTAAATTAAATGGTATGAAACTCATTTTAAACCAAAAATAAAAATGATATCCGATTACTCTCTAAATCTGAATCAGTCAAATTCGGTGAAATTTGTGCCTTTTGAATCAGTAAAATAACATTTACAGAAAATCAGTCTTTTTTCACCGATCTTCCAGTCAAAAATCATTCATTTTTCACTAAATTTCCAATTTGTCAGAAAAAATCAGTGATTTTTGACTAAAAGATCAGTAAAAGCCCATTTATTTTGTGTAAAATTTATTTTAGTGATTTAGAAAGTCAATATTTCACAAAATTTTCCTGATTCAGATTGAGAAAGTTTTTTTTTTTGAAATAACGAAAAATAAATATCTCTTTCCACATATAGATGTCAATGTGAGAATAAAAATCGTTGTTTTAACCCCCTAGATTTATGATATCGTGCCTATTTTTAAAAAAAATTCTAAATTTGATTTCAGGAACCTCCAGGAGCACCACGATAAGGGGTATGGGGGGGATATAAGACCCACAGTCAATTTCCAGTCGGGAATTTCTGCAAAATTTCGGTGATTTCAAGTAATTCGCCAAAATCTTAAACATGTCGGCGAATTAAAAAAATGTTTGGAAATTTTGCAGCATAAATAATGAAAAACTGAGCCTTTTAAAATTTCAAGTTTACTATCCTCTTTCAGAAATCACAATCCAACTC
The DNA here is from genome assembly GCA_033439095.1 of Pseudococcus viburni. Lineage (NCBI taxonomy): Eukaryota > Metazoa > Arthropoda > Insecta > Hemiptera > Pseudococcidae > Pseudococcus > Pseudococcus viburni. The sequence goes on from JAVBJF010000377.1 coordinate 204,396, forward strand.
TAAAATTACTTACTTCCCAAATAAAAATTTTTCAAAAATTTCGGCCTCGCTGCTCTCGGCCTTTTTGAATTTTCTCTTCCATAATTTCAAAACAATCCAAATCCTACAAAAATGATTTTTTTTTTGTATTTTTCCTCAAAATTATTTCAACTAATTTTATCAATTTTTTTCTTATTAAAACTCATTTTCGATGTTTGAAAATAAAATTTTTCAAAAGCTTCGGCCTCGCTGCGTTCGGCCTTTTCGTATTTCTTCTCGAATAATTTTTGAGTAAAATTGACCGATTTTTTATTCAAGTTAATTAATTTAAAACATTGTTTTATTGCATTTTGAATTTAAGGTCTTCTACTTAAAATTTCCGCCCCCGCTTCGCTCGGGCCAAATTTATTTCTCTCGTATTCACATTGAAACTATAATCTTCTAAATCAAGTAGGCTAAGAAAATTTCATCGGTTTTTTTCAACTACGTACAATGAAATTACCGAGGGAAAAATTCAGGCATGAGCAGGACTGAGTCATTTATTTTTTCATGCAATTTCAAGTTTTTGTTACATTGATCTCATAAAAATTGTGTTTTTCCCTTTCTATGATGTTGCTTCACATTGATTTTGCTGTGATCATGGCAAAAAATTCTCGAATTTTTGAATTCTTATTCGGTAATTTTGAATTTTTTATTCTGCATTTTTGAACCTCATACCCTTCCCACCTCCCCCCTAAAAATGGGTTCAAACCGCCTCTGGCAACCTCAGAAATGATCATGTAAATAATGGCAATTTGAACTAAGTGTATAAAATTTCAACCCTTTCAAATATCGAATTGAAATCTTGAAAATAAATATAACTGAAGTATTTCCAGGGCAACTCGTCATAATCAAGCAGTCTCTCGAAACCCTCAAAGATCCCCATACAGAAAAAACCTTCCTTTCTTACCCAATCTACTTTTTCAAGATCCAGAACCATATGTGCTTAAAAATACTCATCAGCAGTTCAGCACGTATGCCTATAAGCCAATAACAAACAACAAATGTCGGCATTTTAGTCGGACATATGAATGAAGCATGAACCTAAGACACTGTAACCCGAACTCTTCAATTCACAACATCAACCAAGATTTTGACAAAAGATAGGGGCGTATGGTAAAATAAAACCTAAAGAAGCAGTTGGCCCATTCAGCCAGCAAAAATCAAACAACACAAAGACACGTTTCGTGAAAATTAAAACTCGCAATCGCCATCGCATCGTCACCTGGACATCCACGACAATAAAAATATCTATAACTGCGAAAATTTGAGATAAAAATCACTACTTATCAAATCAAAACACCCATATTCATTTGAAAATCAGCAAACAATAAGACAATTTTTCATCTCGAGGACCTTTTCGTATTTTCTACCATAATTTGTAAAAATAGCATCAATATTGGTGTATTTGTCGAAATTGAATCACCCATCGAGAGACCATAAAAACAGCCCATCTTTTGTGAAAAATTAATCATTTTGTATAATCGATCCATACGAATTTCCACACAATGGTATTTTTATTAGATTTTCAACTCAATACTTCCTTCTTATTCTCATTGCACATTCGAGTGTGTTAAAATACCCAAATACATAAAAACTCGATGAATTCTCCAATTTCATAAAAAAAACCGCTGTGCCGAACTGCACAACAAATTAAAAGGGTCGAAGGCCATCCTCTCGAAAATATATTCAACAATCCGCAATTTCGGAGTCGGAATTTTATACGAAATTATTTTCCACGCGATCGTCATCACGTGCGTGGTAAAAATTGGCCGCCATTAAGACGCTAGTAAAACCTACCCCGAATATTAATTTTTTCAAAAGCTTTTCCATTGTTAAAATTCCATCACCTTTAGGCACGTAATTGGTTAATGCTGAAATTAGCTCATTATAAAAGCGGAGTTTATTTTTCCGCTTCGAATAGACGTATAGGTACTAACGTTCGAAAATTATACGTTTCGAACATTAAAAAAAATTATTGCCTAGGATACGAATAAAATATACGCAAACGTGATATAAAAATTATCCGGGCGTGTCATTTCATTATCTAATAACGATGCTATCATTTAATTAAATTGTCGATTTTACGTCGAGTATTTCTCTTACTTTGAGGCGAAAATCTTGGAAATTGATAAACTGTTGGATTTTCGAATGTGCATATGGTTCATACAACTGAAGACGTCTGGACATCAGACCAGCTGCAAAAATTGCACCATCGTCCCCTATCGGGATAACATTCGAGCAGAATTTCATAAAACACTCGGACACTCGTCCGCAGATAAAAATCGATTTTTTTTCTCACTTTCTTGACAAACGATCGTCTCGGAGGGAAAAAATCTGAACCGATGCTTTTCAGATCCACGGGGTTGTTAATCATCAAGGTCGTCGTAGTCGAAAACGAGAGTTGTTTAAGGAAATTAACTTGCCCCAATAAAACACCATCGATCAATCTAACAATTCACGCAGACCTTAATTTGAATATAAAAAGTAAAACTTCTCGGTCTATTCAATTCTTCGCCCGACGAATCTTTATGGTCGGTCACAATCGTACGAAAAAAACTCATTTCGCAGTCAGGTTCTTTTATCAAAAGAGTTTCGATGTCGATTCGATCGATTTAACAAAAAACATCCCAATGGATTATAAAGACCACTCTTTTAGGTAGACATCGCAAGATCACGAGTTTTTGTCTATTTTAAAAGTTTTTTCAACGTTGTAAATTCTACGTAGCCACAAAAAATTGTAGATTTTCAAACGAGGATAATTTCACTTTTACCTAAAATGATTATTCTGTCATCGAGCATGAAATTTGGATCATTTCCATTGCATGCAAGTGGTTCTCTCGTTAAATTCGCGGCCATTTAGACCACACCCTACAAACGTGTCTCGAAAAAGCAGCCATCACTTTTTATACGTCCACTCGGCTCTAAGGCAATTATATACATCTGGATAGTCTATCCTCTCTATACGTGTTCCGGTTCTATGGTATTTTTTTCCATCGGGTCAAAGTTGCATATGTGTGGAGCCATGCAATAGCAGATCTGGATGTAGATGCCGACTTGGTTATTTAAAATAAAAAATGGGTAACATTTTCACGATTCAATTATTCGTATCGAAAAAGTAATTAAAATAGGGTTTCAAATTAAGGTACTTGCAGCTTTAATTAGGTAATATTTTTCAAGTCGAATCGAAGTTTCTTAATGATTGACCTGTTTATTTTGTTCCAATAGCCGAATTGATTTTATACCAATCGTTTGAATTATTACTCGTTAAGTAATCGTTAGAGTGGAGGTTTCGGTTTCGTGATGAGGTCTATGACTTTGAAATACCTATTTTATTCGATAGGCCTTGTCGAGAAACGTTTAGGAACTCGTTTTTTCTGTATTAATTAGTAAATACTGCAAGTAATGATGACCATACGAAATTGATTCGTTCTCAACCTTCGTGAGAATTGAGAAAAAATTAGGTATGTGAAATTTAAATGGATTTATTGGGTAGAATCTGAGATGCCAATATTTCAAAATCAAAACTTTTGAGTTTTATTGAATTTATTTTGAAGATCAAAAGATGTCATTTTGATTGATTGGTTTCAAGAATATGTATATACAGGGTGTCCGGTATGTCACCTTAAAAAAAAATACCATGTATTCTACTCGTCATAATAAATCAAAAATTCCTCTCACAAAATTTTCCCAAACCCACCCTTACCGAGATATCAGCAATTAAAAGTTATGTAGATGTTGCAACGTCGCCCGTACACTAAACAATTTTTGAAAGATTTATCCACAAAATAACGTAGAGTCATTTTATTTAGCAGCCAATTATTTCTACTACTTTGAATAGGAATATTTACGATTTATCGGGGTAAAATTTGCGAGGTTGCCACATGGATTAGAAAAAAGGAAAAAATTGTGAATTTTGGTAAATAATCACGATTTTTTTTAATAAAAGTGTTCAAAAGTAACGAAATGCCCGAAAAAATATCACCCAATATCACCCTTTATGAATTTACTCACATGATCAAAATTTCAAAAATTGATGACTCAGCATCTAACGTACCAAAAAAAATAAAAATAGGCTTGTTACATGCCAAAAGGGGGTACTATCCTAAATTAGTAAGTTAAAAGTCGAAAACGATTTCTAATTTTTTTGTTAAACCAGTTTTTCTCGCCTAGAATCAAATTTTTTGCATTAACCCCCTTATTCATGACCCTCTCCCCCCACAAAACCGTCATATGCTTCTAAGGATCCCATAGCACATTTACCACCACTTACCCCTCAGTAGTTTTCGTTAAAATCACTGAAATGGCGAAATTCAAGAAAATATCATGCCCCCTAAAATGTCGAATAACTCGTGAACTAAGGACCTGCGAATTTTTTTGTACATAACATTTCTTCTTGTATTCATGTATAGAATACGTGGTCTTTTTGTTTAAGGTGACATACCGGACACCCTGTATATCATACCAAGGTATTTGATTTCAGATTTTTTTATAAATAAGAAAAAATGAAATTTTAATCAAAAAAACATCCAAAATGATGGATCAGTTTAGATTTTTAATTGTTTCCCAATCATTCAATGAAATAGATTAGGCACGTGGCTGCATTTGTACTCTCTCATTTTTGAATCAGTGAAATTTATCAAAAATTACTGAAAAACAGTCATGAATTGCAGCACAGTAATAAATCAGTGAAAGAAAATTCACTGAAAACTCAGTGATATTTTTGGAATTCACTGAAAAATTTGTGAAATTCTTTGAATTATCAGTGAAAAATTGCTGAAAATCAGTGAATTTCACTGATTTTTCCTGTGCTGCAATTCTGACTGTTTATCAGTGATTTTTCACTGATTCAAAATGAGAGAGTATGAAATTCGAGGGCATAAATACCTACCAAAGGTACCTATCCCAGTTGGCAGTATTTTAGGCCAAAACAAAAATATTTAAATTATGTCCGAAAGGAACCCCTATTTAGAATTTCTGGTTCTGAAGTTCAATTTTCGACTTTTGATGAATTTTTGAAAATTCAAAATTACTTTACCTATGATTTTGCAAAAGTGCAACAAGTACATAAAAATGTAATGTGCTCTCTTAATTTGAATCAGTGAAAGTTCACTGAAGAAATAGCCAGAATAAAATTACTAAAGAATTAGTGAAATTTCCCGGCCAGCTAGTGAAAAACGGGGAATATAAAACTGCAGGACAAAAAAAAGGGATTGCACGACGAGAATGGCGCAACTAAATCATGACCAAATAATGGGAATTCACGATACAAAAAATGAGAATTGCACGACGAATTAATGTGAATGAACGATAATTTAGAGATAAAAATAATTCTTTCCACGACGAAAAGTTTTATACAATGAGATACAGTATGTACCTAGGTACCTAAAAGTCTTAAAACTAATTTGGACATGGACATAGTGTTCCAAAAGTTTCAATCTGAATAACTGGGACATAGTGTCTTGAAACTAATTTTGACATAGAAACAGTGTCCCAAACCCCTCAATCTGGACATAATACCCCAAAAAATTTTAATTTGGACATCCCAAATACCTCAATTTAGAAATAATAATATCCCAAAAAACTTGACTGGGACATAGTGTCCAAACTATATGGATATATTGTCCCAAAACTTCAAATTTAGACTCTCAAATTCCTCAATTTAGAAGTACCTACTACCTACTTACTTATTATTTCAAAAAGCTGAATTGGGACATTGTGTCCTGAAACTAATTTTGGGAATAGACAATGGACAATGGACATAGAGTCTCAAAACCCTCAATCTGGACGCAATATTCAAAAACTTTCCATTTGGATGTTCCAAAGACCTCATTTTAAACGTAATACCTCAAAAAACTCAACTGGACATGGTGTCCTGAAACTAATTTTGACATGGGCATAGTGTTCAATGTTTTTTTAAGTACAATTTCATCGTGGATTTAATTTTATCTGTTGTCGTTACAAAAGTAGTCGTTGGAAAAGTATTTTTATTGTTCATTAAATTTTTTGCCATGATTTTTTTGTTTCGTCACTGGAATATATTATTTCGACGTGCGATCTTATTTTCTGTGGTTCAATAATTTTTTTGTTTTAATGTGATGAATTTATTTTGTCGTTTGTTCCCTACTTTTTGTCGTGCAAACCCTTGGAATCTACTTTCCAGCTTTGGAAAATATCCCATAAAAAATCCCAAATGAACTTTTATGTACTTGCAAAGGCGGATTCTTATTGGTAACATATTTGATAAATTGAAGCCCAATTCCAAAATTCGTTTTCTGGGTCAAATATATTTTTTATTCGGCAAAATTTTTTTCGCAAAAATTGGAAAAATTGCAGGAAACTCTTGATCAATTTGAAACTTTTTTCAGTTGATTCTGAAGGTCGAAAATAAGGCATATATCTAAAAACTTTCAGCGATTTACCTCGATTAGATCGAATTTTAATATTTTGCACTTTTGCAGGAACATGGGGTAACTAATTTTGAATTTCCAAGAGATTCGCCAAAATTTGTAAAATGAACTTTATAGCATTTGATTTTTGGACAAGAGGCGTTTTTTGGGAGTACTTTTGATATTTTTCTGTTTCGGCTCAAAATTTTACCACCGATGGGATACTTTTCTTGTAAAGACCATAAAAAAATCATTAAAAAATCAAAGAAACCAAAAAAATTGAAAAAACTCATAAGATGAAAAGGACTTGGAAAGATTATATTTTCAATACAAATTCACGAATCCACTCCTATTAGATATAATTATTTTTTGTTTGAAAATTAGATTTACGTCTTGAAATCTGAAGTCCAATATACCTGCCATTTGTTTTTTGTACATAAGCTCACCCAGAAAATATTTAAAGGAGGGGCTGAGAATCCGAAAAAATAGGGGAGGGGGTAGAATTTCAATGAAAAAAATTGAGTAACTTGCTATTTCAGTGGCGCTGGTGTAGTCAGGATATTTTTAGTAGGCTGATGATACCTGAATAGATTTGAGCAAAGAAAAATTGAAAAATTGCGGAATTTTAGTGATTTTTCACTGATCTGGAATAGATTAATCAATCAGTGATTTTCAAAATAAAATGACTGCAAATTTAAAAAAAAATCACGTTTGAAGAGCAAAAAATTTCACATTTTTGTATCTAATAAAAAAATCTCATTTTCGAGGGGGGGGGGGGGCTTGAGCCCTCTGGCCCTCCTTCCCTGGATGCACTTATGTTTTTGTACTTGTGGTTTTTTTTTGGAACATTTTCCAGGAAAGCAAATAAACCAAAAATGAATAGACGTTAAAACGTAAAAACTTGATTTTTTCAACAGAACCAAATTATGAAATCGGTTTCTAAAACGATGTTTTTATTTTCTCGTTTGGCCATTTTAATAAAAAAAAGACATTTATTTTCGGTTTTAAATCGTGTTTTGTGCCATTAAACCTTTATACGAATTCAATAATGGTTTTTTTTTGGAGGGAGAGAGCCAGAAAAAAATCAAAATCAAGTAGACTTTTGAGTTTATTGAAATAAGTATTAATTTTTTCGAATTTTATGAGGGAAGCCTGAGTTTTTTCGGTGTAATTGGCATTTAGAAGAAAATCGGATTTGTAATCAATTATCTCAGATCAATTGCAAAAATTATTCTGACTGAATTAAACTATTAAACTCGTTTAGGTATTCGAATGACATTTCTTTCGTGAGTCATTCATATTCCATACCTACTTATAATATCGAAATTCTCGTAGGTAATGTAAAGATGCTCATGTCATGGCATTCTGAAAAAAAATCTTCATAGACTTAATTGAGGTACATTATTATGATTTAATAATTATGGATGAAATTCAATAAAATAATGATTTCTAATGATACTTGAATTTTTTCAAGCATGGAAATTTTTGAAAAATTTCAAAAAATTGAGATACGAAAATCTCAATTTATTAAAAACGAATTTCATATTCCAATTCATTAAGATCTTCAACCTTTCATTGTCAAAATTCAAGAATTTTGCAAAAAAAAGTAATTTCTTTCAAAATCAGGTACATAGGTAAAGTAAAATTATAAGGTTTAGTTTTTTCCTCAATTGTTTTATGTATAAAATGAATTTCAATCGTTAAATACCCGATTTTTGAGATCTAATGTAAAAAAACAGGAATGTGATTTTTCATCTTGCAATTTGGTCCAATTTGGAAAATTTGAAAATCCAAATAGTAAATTTTTTAATTTTTCAAAAATAATAGTTTTTTTGATCTCTCACTTCATAATCATCTTGCCTTTCAAAATTCTTTTTTCCTGCATCATTTCTAATTTCATTCCAGCTCTTGTAATTATAATTAGATCTGATTTTCATCCAAGCCTCCTTCTTTTCCTCTCTTGTCATTTTCATATTAGCGAAATTATAAAACAGTCAATTAAAAAGTACATACCTATAGGTATTCTAATTTTAAAATTAATTTTTTTGGTGTGTAGCATTTTGTCCCGTCAATTTTTCTCGTTTCTGTTCCCGAATCACTTCATCTCTTCAAATATAGGTAGTTTTACTCTTCCCCATTCAATTAATCTGATAATGATTTTCCCTCTTTCCTCCCATTTCTTCTCCCTTTTCTTTCGTCTCCAAAATTTTTTTCTTCAGTATAAGAATTGTTGACTCTCGAACGAAGAAGTTTGAAAATTGGTAATGAATGCATATTAAGTTTGTGCAGTCTGTAATTTCAATTTTTTGAAAACGAAATTTCGATATCTCGAGGTTTTTTGTATTTGGAAATTAAATCTACTTACACTAATCCATTTCTTATTTTTTTGACATGTTTTTTCCCCTCCAAAATTTGTAAAAAGGAGTTTAAAATTTTAGGATTTCAATTCGAGAGGAGGGGAGTGTTTATTTCATATTCAATATCGCTTCATATATACCTATTATAAAGTTTTTGATGAATAATGGTTGTTTTATTCTGGGATCTTGTGTTTCGTGAACTTAAAAATCTCTTTTGAAGGGGAAAAACATGTCGAATGAATGCAGACGAATTGAATTTTTTGTCGACTAAATATCATGCTTTGAATTATGAAAAACATTTCCTTAAATTATAAGTGAATTAAGTATTCTGTTTCCAAGATCTAATTTAAGGTAATCGCCATTCAAAAGCCATCAAATTAATTCTTTCATCATTTTCTGATCCCCTTATTTTTTGTAGGTATCAATTAGCAAAAATATTTGAACAATTTTTCAAAGCAAAATTGAAAATATTTTTCAAAGCAAAATTGAAAATATTTTTCAAAAAATTACAATATTCTATTTTCAAGAAAAAAAACAGCTGATTTGAATGACTTAATAAATTTTTTTACTCAAAAAAAGTTCTCAGACCTGCGAAAAAATAGAAAATTCACACAATTTTTTGCATTTGAGTATAATATATTGCACTCAACGTTGAAACAGAGCAAAGCAATTAACTTTCGCGAATTCTACCCATAAATTTACGATCAAACTTGTTAATGATTTCTATAACCCTTATAAATTAATACGAGCGACCCCGATACACCGAAAGGGAGTTTTTATTACACTGTTTCTATTCAACAATTGTACTCCAACTCGCACGAGTCCAAGTCATTTCACTCACGTAACCACATATGCAAAATACATCGTATGGAAAAAAAAGAATTAGGTATACCTAATCTATACATCCTTTTAATTCCCTTTCAACTTAGCCACGAACAAAAAACTACCCTTGTTTATATAAAAGAGTGGAAAAGAAAAAAAAGATGAACGTCCTTGACGGTTCGTTTTGAAGACAATTCTAAGAAAGCGCTCGACTCAAATTGTAGTTTGGTATTTTGATCGCATCAAAAGCAAACATCGTTTGAATAAATTAAAATTCCATCGAGGAATAAAAAGACTCGGTTAATTTTGTGAAAGATAAAAAAAATAAGGGTAACATATGTCGAGTATCTCTTACGTATACATACAGCAGACTACAATAATAAACGCTATAATAAATAAACACTTTGTACATCACCTGATTACTCTGTTTGAAAATAAACGATAAATTATGGATTCGAAGTAAACGCGGCACAGCAGTTTGAAAATAAGCTCGTAACGCGAAATAAATGTAAAAAAAAAACGCGACGAAAAAATAATTTTTTTACCAATGTTTTTATAATAATTGAACGCGAAAAGATAAAAATTATCTTTTAAATTTAATTACAAATTTATTAAGCAATTAACGTCATATGCGAGTGAATTTATTAAACGCGAAACGACTTTATAAAAATTTTACAAGAGTCGATCAAAACGTCATAAAATTGCACAAACTAATATTGCACTGAGTATAAAAATATTTTCTATGAACCGTGCTCCGCAGAAGTTAATAAAAAGATTATGCGGTAAATCCGTCCCCGCGGTTAGGTCGGTTTGCGGGGGCAATATGGCGGCCACTCGTGGACCAATCCGTATTAGAACAACGGCTGACGTCATAAGCTGTGACATGTAATCTTAACGTCATTTTTTATTTCAAACTTCACCTTATTACCTTATAAACACGACAACCAGCTACTTTATACCGAAATTGCTTTCTTATTTGTAAAGGGTCTTGATCTCGTCGTTTTATTTTATTCCTTTCGGACTGTACAACGACCGCGTCGGTTTGGCGTGTTGCACCAGCGTTTTTATCGAAAATTCGACCGGGAAATCGAAGTAGAGGGGGATGGAGGATGGAGATGTGTCGTCGAGGGAGTCGTCGATAGCAGCAGTATGAATGTATATTTACTTATATTCATGTGGTAGAATTTTTCAAACGAGTGGGTTAAAAATAGACGAGGTTGTTGAATTTTTGACCCCTTATAGGTGTCCCTTTGTCCCTCTGTCCCTACTCCCTACTTGGAGTGTTCGGAAAAAGGAAATCGATTGCTTTCGATGAATTATAATTCACGTGTTAGGAGTTGAAGTTTAAATTTACAAAAATAAGGACTAAATTTTTAAAATATTGTCTGCTCGTGGAGTTTACAATTTTTGGTAGGTAGGTAAATTGACTGCAATTTTTGGTTTACTTAATTTTATCGAAACCTGTTTTTTCGCCGGTTTGTATTAAAGAGAGCATTATTGCTCAATGCTCATGATTTGATTTTGAAATTGAGTAAGCTTTCTTATGAGCGACCTAAGTATCAATATTTTTGCTTGACTTGAAAAAATTATCCAGCAGTCGGCTACCACATGGTACTTCGCGTTTGAAAGGAAGATAAATAATAGATAAGTAAATTTCAATTGAAAGAGTCAATAGTTCCAATTGTGTTTTCAACCCCTCGATTTAGTGCAACTATAAAATTTTCTTTTTGCTATAAATACTAGTTCGATTTCAAATCTCGATTCTTTTACGTATACAAAAATTGTTAGTATGGCATTCGTTAAAACAAAAACGAATTGATGACATGATGGTATTTATTTTTTTCGATTTTTAAATTTTTTCACCCCCCCCCCTCCCCACCTGTGTTCTCACTGTTCTCATTGTAGGTCTATGATATATATTTCCAAGGAAAAATTGGATTTTTTTTCTACGTAAGAATAATAGTTTAAGAATAAGTAGGAACTGCGTGTTTGTAGAATTTAGAGAGCTTCGCTGTCTTTTCAAAAAAAAAAAGATGAAATATGTTTCGCATCGAAAAAATGTTGGTTTTCCTGCAGAAAATTTTTAAAAACATTTGAATATTAAATTTTTGCAGGGTTCTGGTAAAAGAGGACATTTGTTTATTTTTCAGGATTTTTTTTGGAAATGTTCACTTTCGTCGAAATTTTTTCAATTTTACTATTTCTTTCCTATCATCCCTCCCCCACCATCTAAATTTTTTAAGAAGTCAGAGGGGAGTTTTAAATATTTTGAATGAATTTTATTTTCAGTTTGGAAATAGAAATTGACGATTTATAAGTCTATTGAGGAAATCTAATTTTTGGAAAAAAAATTTTAATTTGACTTTTATCGATTTTTTAGAATTGTATAGTAAGAAAACGAAATTTGAACGTTTCAAGGGGTTTTCAACTTCTAAACAATCGAGGAATGTTCTTTCTTATTTGAATATTTTATAAACTTAAAATTCTCAACTTTGGAGAGGAAATTCGTTGTTTATTTTGTCAACAATCTACAATTTATTTGGATATTTTGTTCGGAATTTGAAAAAAATAATACATATAAGAAACTAATATCTAATTACATTTTTGTAAGTTTTTTATTTTGTATTTTATTCCATTTCCCTCCCCCCCCCCCTGCACACATCAAGAAAATTACTTAATTTCATGATGCAAATTGCCAACTAAGTAATTTTCAGTTGAAAAAATTTATTAAAAACATTTTAGTAAGTAAGTGCATATTAAATTTTCGTTTTCTGAATATTTTACAGTTTTTTTTATTACTCTTCAGGATTTTTTTCATCTGGAGAAAGGAGGAGGAAAATTAACATAGAAGTTAACATTTCCAGCTTCAACATTATTTTCATACCCTCATATTCTTCATTTCGTTATTTTTATGGAGTTGAACAAATTTTGTCAATTTTCAATTTACATATAAATAAGAATTATAATTTAGGCACGTACAATAATTTTCATATTCTAAATAGTTTTCAATTTGTATCCATTTTTTCTGAATTTTTTTTCTTGATTTTTTGGCAAAAAGAAATACATACTTAGAAATTTGAACGTTTCAAAGGATTTTTCAATTTTTCCCTCTTATTATTTCATTTCTTTTACGTACATGTGTGATTGGAGAGAAACATGCACCAAATTTTTTGATGCTACCTATAGTTCTTATTTGATTAATTATAAAAATTTATAATTTTTTTTATCCCCAATGTTTTCCATTTTATATCAAACGTCCTTAATTTGTCTTTTTTATTATTTTTGGTGGAAAAAAATTAAAATTTGAACGTTTTGAGGATTTTTCAACTCCATTTCATTCTCTAAAATTTTTTTAAAGTAAGTAAAGATAAATACCAAATTTTTTGATGTTATTTCTCAGTTTATTTTGATTATAAAAATTTATAATTTTCATCTTATCAATATTTCGCAATTTTCATAAAATTATCTGAATTCTTAACTTTTTTTTACCATTTTTGGCTAAAAAATTTAAATATGGATGTTTTGAGATTTTTTCAACCATATTCCTCCCCCCTCCCTCCTCATTCATACCTACTTATATACTTGATTCTCGTCATGCAATTAAAAAAATTCAAAATTTTAACCATTTAAATTTTTTGAATAACAATTTTGTATTTGAATGTCCTTGAATTTTTTTAATTTGCAGAAATTTTCACTTTTTTCCAAATTATCGTGATTGATTGATGAAGATACCTAATCCCAATAACTGAAAATTTCTAATGACTTTTCCCTTGAATTTATTAGTGGATTTTCATACAAAATTCGAGTTAGAAATGCCTACTGATGTGTCAAATTCAGAGATGAACCAAAGTTGGCTTGTTGGAAGGCCAAAAAATCAAATAAACTGATTTTTCCCATTTTTTCAAAGTCAACCCGAGAAAATTTTACAGAAAATTTCACCACCGTTAAACATTTTCCGACTCAAACCTAATCTTTCCGATTGAAAATGCAATGTTGACATTATTTATAGGGTTATACCCGTGTGCTTCTCCCGTTCGCTCCAACCTTGGTCTAATTCAATTTTAATTTTACGTTGAATTTTTTTTTCAGAAAGAAATTTGTGGTACATTGATTTTTTGTCCTAATTTCGAACAGAGTAAAATGTAATAATCATCATTTCGTCAACTAAGTATAATTTCACATTGTTGGTCAATATGAAATATTCTTTTTCAAATCCTATTGATAACTCAACAATTCCCCCTGCCCCCAAAGTGGGAATACTATTTGTAGCTTGCTGATAAAATACCAAATTAACAAGGTCATACGTGAACCGGACAGGAAGAGGGGGCAGTTTGCCTCTCAGGTAATGGCAAAATTGCATTTTTAATCGAAAAGATTGAATTTGAATCTGAAAATTTCGCATTATGATTTCTTTTTTCATGAATAATTTTCATTTTTTCAGTTAAAGTAGAAAAAATTGTATTTTGAGTCGAAGAAATGAAAAAAATTACATTTTATTCGGTAATCTTCGATTTTTTTGCTTCCTCGTGCAACAAGTAAGCAACTCCGATTTATCCATGAGAATTAAAAGTATGGTTTTTGAGGAAAATTTCTAGTTTTAATAGTTTTTACTGATTTTTTAATTTTTTATAAATAAAAAAAAATGACGTTCCTGAAATTCGGTTCCTTTTCTCACCTTTAAACCCCAAAACTTCGATTTTTATCGAACCTGCGATCAATACTACACCAATACCAGCCATAAACTCGGTATAACTTACATTTTTACTCAAACTTCTCAAAAAAAACTCGTTATCCGCGTACACCTCGCGTGTTAACAATCTCGCATTTGTTTAGTACACGAGTGAAAATTAAATCTGAAAGATTGTATCGAAACCGTTAGATACATTGGAATTGAATATTGGATGCTGGCTGTAGGTACCTGTAATACCTATATCGGTGTATATTACTTATGCATGTAGTCGTATTGGTATAAAAAAATACAACCCGGAGTGGAGTCTCGGAGTTACATTTCAAATAAGGCAGTAAAATTAACAGTGTAGATAAGCTCGGTTGGATGCATCGATGGAAAGAACGTGCTGCAGCGAAGAATAATAAAATGGAATTTGAGAAGTGGTTTTAAGTAAAAACTGGAATTGAGAAAAATATAGGTATTTGGTGTGAGAAATGGAGGTTTTTCTACACTCTCCGTCGTATCCACGAAGGTAACGAACGCAGTCCGAGTTATTTAGATTAACTAGCGATTTTTTCCCTTCGCCCTGCCTACCTGTACTAGAACTTCTCGAAGGTTAATGCACGAAGAACCTTCGATTAGTTTATTAGATTTTATTACACGTTCGACGACGAAAGTTTTTCCACGCTCAAGTCGACGAGAGAAGATATCGATATAATTTTCATATTACGTATACTTTGTAAGCCGAGTATAATATGCGTGATGGGAGCTTAGGAAGGAGGGGAAAGCGGGAGATTGAAATACGAGTACGTTAAATGCCGTGAAGATGTGAAAAATCGTCGAGTCGGACATGTGTTTAGGACTTCAAAGGGGGGAACCATGGTGCATGTTCACGGTCTCAGCAACGATTTCAAGTATGAACATAAATATTTCAAATACCCTTCGGCCTGCTGGAAGATTTTTCCAATTCCTAAGGATATGAAACATGATACGTTGGTACTTGGTAATGAAAAATATACACCGATGATGGCCTCGTCTTCCAAAAATATCGTCTGTTTCGAAACAGGATACTCGATCAATTCTCACTTACAGAGTATATAAATTTGAGCCATTATTTAAGCATATTTCGATGAATGGAGCCCCAAAGTGAGAAAAAAAATAGAAAAGATTTAATATAAGGCGTTTAAAGCGCTGTTGGTCGAAAACACGCGAAACGTTATTGCGGTTTCAATGCAATAACTGTGTGGTTGTTGAAATTGATCTTGAACGTATTGAAAACGTTTAAAGCTATTAAATTTAATACAAAGAAATAAGAGAAAAAAGTTATAATGGTGTTTTATTACTCGATCGGAGGGGGTAAGGACTAAACACTTCATAAAGTTTTTAATTTCTATATCAGCACAATACCAATAGACATAACTTCGAGTACAATGCTGATGGCTGCGTTCTGAGGGCGAAATAAACCCAATGGAGGTGTCGAGGAAAGGATATCCCCCGGATCTGGAATCGACGTCACCGAAATGGAAATTTTCCAAAATTTCAAAATCCTAATTGTCGTCCGAGGGTTAATAAACACATCGATAAAAGCCTATAGTACGAAAAAAGCGAAAGTTAGAACCATGTAATTGCTTTGTAAAAATAAGCTCTATGAGACATAACACACCGTACTGTTCAAATATACAAGCCGGATGATAAAAATATCATAAAATTTATTTATAGGCGATAAAGCATCGGACCTTTTATTTATTACAAACTTAAAAACAAATAAAATGGCGTTCATAATTCGCACGTACATTTAGCTCAGTTGCTAATGAGGTTTTTTTTTCCTCCCTTCTTCTTCGTATATGTATTTATTAAGCTCGGCGTACTTATACTGAGAGGTGTACTGGGCTGTGTGCTGTACACCAACAACAGCACCGAGAATCCGACCTTTCATCGTAAATTTTATTGAACTTATACTAAATATAATTTTGAACAAGACGGATCGATAATAGAATTATTTTCGGGCGTCAGGCGAACGGAATGCGGTAATTTTGAACCTGGTACGTTGAACGACGTTATTCTCGTGTTTCTTTTTTTTTGTGCTGTGCTAATAGCGTGTTTAGTGTATTTTGCGACGAATGAGTTGGACGGGAGTGTGAGCCATTGAGGTTATGTATGAATTTTCCTGCTTAAATGGTATACTGCTACTGTTGGTAAATGTGCTAAAGGTCGTCGATTTGCTGAATGTTGGCAATTGATTTTCAGCGATTTTTCACTGATTATTCAAAGAATTTTACAGATTTTTTTTTAGTAAATTTCATAAATATCACTGAGTTTTTAGTGAATTTTCACTGATTTCCAGTGATTTTCTTTCACTGACTTGCTTTCAGTGAAAATATTTTCACTGATTTATTCCTGTGCTGCAATTCTGACTGTTTTTCAGTGATTTTTGATAAATTTCACTGATTCAGAAATGAAAGAGTAAGTAGTCGTATAACACACTCATTGATGAAAGTCGAATTGTGTTCATCCTAGGCGGATCTAGGGGGGGGGGAGACTTGGAGAGCTCGAGCATCCTCCTTAAGTTTGGCAAGTAGATTTTTCATCATAAAAATATCAAAAGGATTTTTTTTTTTGTTTTTCAAGTATAACATTTTCAAAAAATTTCGAGGGTAGTATCTTAATCGATCTATTACTTGAATGAACATATTATTCTTTAAATCTGAATTAAATCAAATTCGGTAAAATTCATGTCTTTTTCAATGCTGAATGATTTTTCCTGTGATCCGGAGGTGGAGGGTGGAGGGTGGAGGGAGGAGGTCCCCTCCGGTTGATTTTCCCGTAGCCGGAGTCGGAGGTACTTTAATCAAAATTCTGGGAGCCGGAGTCGGAGCCGGAGGCACTTTTTTTAAAATTCCTGGAGCCGGAGCCAGAACCGGAGGCACTTTTTTAAAAGTTCTGGAGCCGGAGCCGGAAGGCACTTATATCAAAAATCTCGGAGCCGGAGTCAGAGCCGGAGGGACTAGATCCCCTCCCTCCAGATCCCTGGATTTTTCAATAATAATTCAGTCAAAAATCACTGATTTGTCACAAGGAAAGCATCCCAACTTGAAGTAAAATCTTAAGCTGAATTAAACATAAATTGAAAGTACATCATAAAAGATCAGCATATCCAAAATTTTAGGTTCTGAAGTTGATTTTTTGAATTTTGGCGAATTTTTTAAATTTTAAAATCATCTCGTCGTCCTGCAAAATATGAAAAATTGGTCTGATCAACGATAAAAAAATTGAAATCTGCCCTGGTAAGTATATATCTTATTTTTGACCTCCCGAATCGACTGAAAGTGATTTCGAGACGTTTCGGAGGATCCAAAAATTTTTTGAATGTTCCAACACTGGAAAAAAGCCAATAAAATTGGTCCATATGAATAAGTTCAGCACCTATAATCGTGGATTACCGATATTGGTAACCTATTTGATCGAAAATAGGGTATCTAATCTACCAAATTTCTGCGTTTCACCTCAATGCGTACGCTGTCGACGTAATTTAAAATTTTTCTCAAGAAAATTTTCTGCCAAAAATAGGTATGAATTTGACCTCGAAGTTACGAATTTCGGAAAATTGTGTTTTAATCGATCAAATAGGTCACAAATATGGGTAATCCGCGATTGTAAGTGCTGAAGTTCAAATGGATCATTTTTATGGGATTTTCTTCAGTGCTGGAAAATTCCAAAATTTTCTGGAGGCTTCAAAACGTCTGGAAACCGCTTCCAATAAATTCTAGAGGTCAAAAATCGGGTGTATACCAAATTTCGGATTTTTTGGTTGATAAAATTAAATTTTCCTATTTTGCTGGGCGATGATGTAGTAATTCTTAAATTTTCAAAAATTCACCTACACTGAGAAAAATGGAGAATGGAAAATGAATAGAAAGTGTTGCAAAAAATTATAAATTTTATTCAAAAAAAATAAATTTTATCCAAAAAAAATAAATTTTATCCAAAAATAATAAATTTTATCAAAAAAAAAAGTTTATCCAAAAAAAATAATAACGGGGAACCATTCGCAAAATTGACAATTTTTATCAAAAAAAAAAATAAAATTTATCACGAAATTTGGTAAAGTTTATTGCATAGAAAATAAAGTTTGTCAATTTTGCGATAAATATTATTATTTTGCGATAAATATTATTATTTTTTGAATAAATTTTACTAGTTTTGTGAATGGTGCCTTTTTATTATTACGTTTAATAAAATTTATTATTTATTTTTTTGATTGTAAATTCGAGAAATGAACTTCAATACCTGGAATTTTGGGTGTGGGGTTCTTTTATGATGTATACTTTCGATTTGTATTTGTTTCGGATCAAAATTTTACTTCGAGTTGTGATACCTCCTTTGTCAATCAATTCCCAATTTGTCAAAAAAATCTGTAATTTTTAACTGAAATATTAGTGAAAAATTACTGATTTTGAGTGAAATTTATTTCACCGATTCAAAAAGCAGAATTTCACCAAACTTGACCAATTCAGATTTAGAAAGTATCTATATTGACTGTTTGTTCTAAAAATTCCGCAGTTTTTTCAATTTTTCTATTCACAAGTATCGTTCGCCTACTGAAAATATCCTGACTACACTATTGAAATAACAGATTACTCAATTTTTTCATTGAATTTTGACCCCCCCCCCCTCCAATTTTTTCTTCAATTATTCAGTCACTCCCTTACATAATTTTTAGATTTGATTCAAACTTGAAAATGACGAATTTTCAGGGAAGAAATGACTAAATGAAAAAACCAATACTACATTCGTGTTCAGCAGGTCAAAATATCTCGATAAGCACCCTTTTTGTAATCGTTTAACATGAAGGCTCAAAATTCACGTTTTTCTTATGAAAAATCAATGTTGTTTATGAATTTTGAGAGCTGATACTTTCCAATGATACGATTGTTTTGGTGAATTGTTTGGTGTAGGTGATTGTGATGACCCATATAAAATCTACGTGCTCATAGGATGATTCGATACAAATGTAGTTCGAAATTTTTATACTTACAAGCAGCTACATACAAAATTGTCTACGTCAGTCGATTTTATCAGCCAATACCGAGGGAATATTGGTGAATTTGAAAATAATTTTTCACGCTCGAAGCCAGTAGCCAAAAAATTATATTAAAATAACTTCAAATGTGAAATACGTATGATTTGGTAAGTTTGCCAATTTTTTTAAAAATTTCTTCCCTCGTCGATAACGGAGTGTGAAATATGCATACGAAATTCATGATCGAGTTGGTTCAACTATGCATAGATGTATAAAAAAGGAAAAAGTGGATGTGTGTGGGATCTGATACTTTGTTTTCGATTTTTGACCGACGACCATTCAGATATTGAAATTCTTTGTTAAATTACAACGTTACACCCTTTTTCTTCTCTCTCATCATGTTCTGACTTATTTCACTTACGATGAATCGTGTAATAAAAAAGTGCCTGTGAATTGTATTGCTACTTTCTATAATACTCATGTAGTGCCTATCTTTAAATTTGAAGGAATTATTTCAAAAAATAACCAAATATTGTATTATTTACATGTTTGTTCTAGAATTATCGATAGCTCCTTCAATTTTATAGGTAGATAGAATTTTTTTAATTACGATGATTTTTCGTTCATCATGATCTATATTTTTATTGAAGGAAGGAAGGGGGGAGGGAAATACATGTTTCCTACAAAGTTGACATTAAATTTGAAACCCAAAAGAACCCATTTTTATGAAAGTTGACTTGTTTTTTTTCAGATTTTCTAATAGAGTAGGCCAATTTTGATTGGTGAGGGGGAAGCGGCTGAAAGGGTCGAGAAAAAGTTGTAAAATTGAGTCAAAAAAAGTAGTAGGTATAAAAACAGCTCTCATAAAACTTCATTATCAATCAAATTCTCTTTTTCTAAAGTTGATTTTTTTAAAGGAAATTTTTAAATAGGCTACTAAAATGATCACAATATTTTTATTTCAAACGATAATTCGAACAAATTTTTGATATCGTAAGTCATCATCAAACCATGGGATGAATTTTCATCGCAGAATTAATCTCACGTTTTTTTCTCGTTTTCGTTGTCGAAATAATCATTGGAATGGATTTTCATCCCAAAAAAATTATCCCACGATTTTTCCAAGCGTTTTTGATCTGCGATTAATTTGGGATGAGTTTTAATCGCAGAATTAATCACACATTTTTTCTAGTTTTTGAGGCCGGGATGATCATTGGAATGAATTTTCTTCCCAAAAAAATCATTCCACGATTTTTCCGTGCGTTTTTGGGCTGCGATTAATTTTGGATGAATTTTAATCGCAAAATTAATCGCACGTTTTTTCTCGATTTTGAGCCCGGAATGATCATTGGAATGGATTTTCAACCCAAAAAAATCAACCCACGATTTTTTCGAGAATTTTTGGACTGAAATTGAATTGGGATGAATTTTCATCACAGCATTAATTGCATGTTTTTTTCTCATTTTTTATGCCGGGATAATCAATGGGATGAATTTTCATCTCAAAAGCTTTATCTAAAAATAATAATTTTTAATAAAAATTGTCGTTTTACTATTGGTAAAAATTTCCATTTTCAGAAAAATTTGCCATTTTTGTTAAACATTTACCACTCTTGTTAAAAACTCACCAATTTTGTTAAAATTTACCATTTTCCTAAAAATCCTGATTTTTTATAAAAATATCTTACTATCGTTAAAAAATACACGATTTTCAATTTTTCAAAAATTCGCCAAAAATCGAGCTCGAACGAAGTAGCTTTTTTCAATTCGAAAAAGAACAGTTGTACGATGGAACGTACTGGAATGCTGAAGAGTCGTTCGAGGTTTGCAAAGAATGATTTTCAAAAATCAACCAATCAACTGAGTAATCGGAACAGCCAGGAAGAGCCTGACCAAAACGGATGTCACTAAATTGGCACCTTTCTTAATATTTTGTATTTTTGAAAAATGATAATTTTTATAGATGAGAAAGTACCTTGTCGTATACATTTTTATTTTCTTTAAGGTTGAAATTAAATAACTTTGCGAATATGAATTAACATTTTTCAAAACATTGAAAATTTATTGACCCATTGCCAAAGCTCTGAACTGGAATTTTTGCCAATTTCCAATTTCAGAATTTTTTTCATTTCGCAAATATGAATTCTTCTTTTTATAATTCTCGACGAACAGGAAACGCCTTCATTACAATAAAAATTCGTCAAATATTTTACATTCGCTCGCCTACGACTTCATGAAATTTTAAATACCCAGAAATTTATTATTCCAGATCACTTAAGCTTCGAGTCAATAAAATACGGTACTCATATACGCTCGATTCGCATTACAAATTATGTGTATCCTTCGGGTATATCTTGATGGGCTACATAAGTATAAATTTTCAGCTATTTTTACGAAAACTTTTTCACTTCGGGGGAATGAAATGCTTATATACGAGACCACTTAACCTTTGAGGTTCGCCTTAATATGAAAACATTGAAATTTTACTACTAGCGATAAAACGTGGCTAGGGGTAAGGTCTGGCCGGGGGTAGGGCACTTGAAAAAAGCGTGTTAAATATTTAAAAGAGAGCTAATGAATAAAAATGAGCGTTTTTCAAAGGGTGAAAAGTTTAGCAATTTAGTATCGGTGCGTGTTTTACGAGTTAGTCATTTTTATAACGAAAAGAAGGAAAAAAAACACCGTAGTCTTTTGATTGGCTTTTATGGATTTTCGTCCATGGCAACGAGTATAAAAACGTTCGCGAAAGATTCATTTCTTTTTCGCATCACGTACGTATAAAAATCGTGACTCTCGGTGCAATTCTCACGACTCACGACAAAATGTGTGCGGTCTGCGGATTGGATTGGCGTTCTGAGAATATTATAAAAATTATTTTGACTGCGTGAATTTGAATAGGTTAACTTGTCATTGGTATAACGTTTTACTGGACGGAAAATGTAATTTATGGAGTTTGGCTTGCCAACGTAGCTCCCCCTTGCAAATGGAAGTATTGATGTATTGGAAGAGGGAAAAAACCGATGAGGAGTCATTTTAAAGACTTAATTTGATCGAAACTCATCGCTAGGAATTTTTTTGGGGTTGGTTTTCGATAAAAGGCGCTTTGGGCTCATCCCTGCGCTTTTTTATTGGGCTTCCGTGCAGGATCGCCGTCGTCTTTTTTATGTCATTCGTAGACAAATTAATTCGATCAGAAATTCCCGGCGTCCGGGTTTATGAGCTAATTTCGCCTATACCAGCGACTTTTGATGGCCGGCCCAAAGGGCACTTTGCGTTGAAAATATATCCACGGCGAAAGACATTACACGATGGCAATATATTTTATGGGCAATAATGTCAGAAACGATGTACTTTGCAACAATGAAAACATATATTACCAGAACTCGTGCGGTATTAATCTTTAAGCCGTAAATTTTCCAACGAAATAGCTTCAAATAATAGCAAACTTTGAACTTTTTTTTATCCCTGTTCGACCCGAAAAACCGGAGAGGAAAAAACAACGCACGACGCGACCATCGTTCGCCGAATGCGGAAAATTTTCGATTGTCTGCGTACACACAAGTCTCGAGTAATCGCGAATGAAGATATCACTTTTTACGAGGGTTTTTTTTCCGAATGCTTATGAAAACAAACATAATAGTAAAAATAATCGCGCTTAAAAGTATTACTACACATAAACTAACTTGATGAAAAAAGATGGTATTAAAAACCACATTGGCATCGGCCCATTTGCGTGAAACCGAACTTACAACTGAATGTAGGTAAGTCATGGTTAATGCTTCTGGCATATTGAAAGGTGTGCTCGAACAGAAACAATGTATCGTGTATTGATAATCTGCGGACTCGTTTTATGATAATGTTTTTGAGTTGTGTTTCTGATAAAAAATTGTAACCGAAGTAAACTCTGTCGGAAAAAATTACTCATCATTGGTAGGTGTTTCGGTGACGTATGTCGAGGTATACGAATTTCGTATGCATGAAAATGTGTTTTTCCTACATTATGCAATAAATCAATTCAACAAAGAAATGAACAGTGTTACACAAACGTGAGAATTTTAAAACAAATTATCGTTACTCAGCGTGAGGCTCCCTCGTCATAGTAACTTTTTATCATAAACGGACGACTGACCTGATCGTCATAGTGATAACGGTTTGAATTCGCCGAACCTTACAGTTACTTGACTCGAGAAATACTATAGGTAGTGAAAAGTATGGTTTTTAGCAGAATTATATTGGCGATGGAAAAAAATTTATGGGGAGTGAAGTATGAGAGGTGACAAGAAAGAGCTTCCTTGAATGTCAAAAATTACGTAGTGAAATCGAGGTCTTGTCGAAAAAAGTTGTAAGTACAGGCCAGCACGAAAATGCTTTTTCAACTTCAATGGGTGATTTTGATAGTGTTTTTCGCGCTGATTAAGGGGAAAATGGTGAAAAAATTCGAGCACGTGGAGTTTTTCATGTTTTGAATTTTTTGTTGAAATTTTTTTACACTTTTTAATAACTTTTGACACTTGAAGTCAATTTTCTGAGCGAAGGAAGGGCTTTACGAAAAAAATGTACAGAATAAAAATTGTAAAACGTGAAATTTCTGTTCTGTAAAGTCTTGACTGTTTTTTCCTAGAAAACTAAACTTTTGAGATATTTTAGTAGAAAGCTCAAAGTTCGACTTTATCTTATTGAAAATGTCTCGAAAACTAAGCTTCCTAAAAAAAAAACTAATTGGACTCTGTTGATAGGAAATTTCACGTTCTAATTTATGTTCTATATATATTTTTTCGTAGGACCCTCCCTGTGCTCATAGAATCGACTTTAAGGTGTAAAAAAATTTCAACAATAAATTCTAATTGACAGAAACCCTGATGTGATGTTAAACAACTACAATCATATTCCAGTTCAGCTCTAAAAAAATAGGTTAGAATCATCTATCAGAATCAACTCCGTAGAAAAAAAATTGTTGTGTTTCCAGCCTGTGATAATTCAAGTTACAAATACCTAAGAAATGTTAAAAATGTGGTTCAGTACGAAAAAACCGATTTTTTGGAAAAATCAAGCCTCCAAGAAAAAATGAATAGAACATCTAATGGTAGAATGTAAATTCCTTTTTGTAAAGTGCAATTTTAGTTTTTTCTTTCTGGGAGGTTTATTTTTTGAGATGTTTTCAATAAACGATAAAAGTTGAATTTTTAAATTTAAATCAAAATAAGACTAGGTATCTTGAAAACTAAGCATTTTGAAAAAAAATTAAACGTTACGGAAATAAATTTCACGCTCTACAATTTATGTTTTATTCATTTTTTTTATAGGACCATTTTTTTACTCAGAAAATAGATTTTAAAGGTCCAAAGTTATCAAAAATTGAAAAACAAATTTTCAGCAAAAAATTCGAATAATGAAAAATCCTAAAGTAATGGAGAAAAACTGAAATCATACTCGAACTCAGCACTAAAAAAAAGGTCAGAATCACCGATCAGAATCAATTGTGCAGAAAAAATGACTGATTTGCTGGCCTTTGATATTTCCATTGTTTGATTACGCAGAAAAAAATTGAAAAAGCTTGTGTTATAAATTTTTACATTGAAATCATCCCCCTGTCTTCTTTTCCACCGGACCCTCTGCCCTAATGAGCTGGAAACATCTATGGTTAATTATCAGGAAATAATCAATTCAAAATGAATTTTCATTAACACTTGAAATCAGAAAAAAACTGAAGAAAAAAAATTGAAAATTTCCGACTCAGGTGGAATTTTCCCAATAATTTTCCAACCCGAATTTAATTTTTCTAATAAAAATACAATTTTGTGATTGTGAGGGAAGCGAAGGGACGAACTGGTTTTTCTGCTTCCGATTTGGAGTTTTGTTTCATGGCGACATAAATTGTACACTGTAAAGACCTAAAAATTGTAGGAGCTTTTTATTGAGAAGTCAGAACATCGATGTTTGAATAATTTTTATTGTCCAAAAAGTTGTGACATTTAATAATTTCACAGACTTTTTATTCAGTTTTTGTAAAAATCTATTTTTTTAAGTTGAGAGTAGGTACGTTCAAGAAAAAGTCAAATGACGTTATCATTATCTTGTAACAAAAAATCATGAAATTGAAAAAAATGACCATTAATGTATCTTTTTTATCGTTTCTCAAGTTTTATTCGCAGTTTCAAAGATGAGATTATTGGTACATAAATTGATGGTAATAAAATCTTAAAAATCATTTTATGATTAAATTCAGGTCCACATGTAAAAATTTTTGAGCTCCCTTCTCTCGCTAAATTCACTCATTACAAAATGGTATTTAATTTTTGGCCAGTGTAAAATTTTTGAAAAATTGCAACTATGGTAAAAAAATTAGGCTTTTCAAATTTTAGAGATTTTTTTCAAATGAATTGTAAAATTAAATTTTTGCGGGATCAAGTTTAGCAATTTTTACTGTTAAAATTCTAAAAACATGTATTGAAAGAAAATTTTAATTTTTTTTTTTAAATTTACCTAATTTTGAGGGATATGTCGTAGTTCGTGGGTCAATCTGTTAAACGGGGAATCAAATTTCATACATCAAATTTTGGACACCTCCAACATATTGAAATTTTTTTAGACTTGAAAAAATTTTAATAGGCAATGTGTTTATGGACATTTTGTTCAATTAAGAAAAAACTTGGAAAAAATTTGGTGAATTGATGATGACCTTTGTTCAGAAAAATCTTGAGAAAATTTTACAATACAAACCTGGAGAACTTACTAAAAGTTCTAAACTAAAAAGTCATCTGACTTTTTAATGAAACATTATTATAGGTACCTACTAAAACATATCCATGATTTAAAAATTGTTGCTCAAAGGCAAAATTTGCCCCATTTTTCTAAAATTGTCTATTTTTTCAGATGCCAAATGTTTTAAAAATTTACTGATTTACCTATTCAATTATTTATCAATTTTATCCAGATAATTCAAATTGATGGGTTAGAATACCTGCATTTGAAATCTGCATTTTTAGAGAACCCAGATCCATTCTCTGAAGAAATATTATCTTTGTGCCAATGCACATTCGGCACATTTTCTCGTCGATCCTGTTTAAAAGCATTTTAGTTAAGATAAAATTTCCCTCAGAAAGGAGATTGAAAGGGGAGGAAGGGGACTAAAAAGCAATTTTTTAGCTCAACTTCAATTTTTTCTTCTCAAAACGAAATTACATTTTTCCACGAAGTTACCTATTCTTTCTTTCTTTTTTTTTCAAAACATCTTTTCCTCAAATTTTACCACCGACAATTCAGTTTTGTCAACTTTTAAACTATTATGTTGAAATTTCATACGAAATGAAAATTCTGCGCAATGGAAGTGTATCTATCGAAACATACTGAGACGTCAAAAATGACGAAACACGTTTTTTGCCCGTTTAGTTTCGGCTGAGGGGGGGGGGTGTAAAATTTTGGCGAAGTTTTACATCGAAATGAACATTTTGGATGAGTTTTGTCCAAATCGGATCGAAGCGGATTTCACTACTTTTACCTACAGCTACAGAGACTCTTTAAAAAGAATCTCACATGAAAACAAATGTTATTTTCTGTATCAGATCGAGCTTTTTTTTTCATTTTTATTTTTTTTTAAATAGAGAAATTCATTGTCATCATCATCATTTTGGCAGGTCCACTCAATATGTGATTTGTAGTTTTGTGTGATTCCCAAAATTTTTCCAAATATGTGTCATGCTCTACGGAAACCTACCTCTGGGACAAAATCAACTTTTCGAGAAAACGCATTTGAAGATTGCACTTCGTTTTGGCACGTTTTAAGGGTCGATAGGCAACTATTCTTTCACTACATTATTTCTGGTGGTCATTTTCGACATTTTGGTGATTTGGACAATTTTCACCATGCATCAGTGTTGCCACTCTGAGCACTTTTTCTAAGCTGAAAAAACGTTCTAGCAAATTTTTCGTTGCGCAATGACAAGAGTTGTTTCATTTTTTATCAGTGATTAATTAATTTCGTAAATAATTGATTAATTGACGAACGATTACAGAGGATGCTTTGAACGGCAAAAAAGCAAAAAAAACGCAAAAAAATTGCAATAAAAAATGAATTTTAAGCCAAATTTTTGTAAAATGAGCTATTTTTAGTTTTTTTTTGTATTTTGTATCTTTGTATGCATTTTTATGTCAGAATTAAATTTTTCAACTTTTTTTGAATTTCTTGGCCATTTTTTGATTTTTTCTCAATTTTTAAACACGAGTTGTGAGGAGAGAGAGCGAAATCAGAATTTGGGGTTTGCGCCATTCGAAAGAGCGTGAAATTTTATATCAGAATCGACAATAAAACAAAAATTCATTTTTTGACCCAGAGGTAGGTTTCCGTAGAGCATGACACATATGGTGAAATGTTAATATTACAATGAATTGAAGTGTGCTCTTTTTGCATATTACTTTATTGTATGGGGTATAGAATTTTGTAATTATCTACTTCTTTTAAAAATGAAAACACCCAAAACTAAAGTTTTGCTTCTTTGGAAAAAAAATCTGCATAACCACATCTCAAAATTACAATTTTTGATCACTTTTTGAAAGAAATACATTTTTTTTCAAGAATATAATTTATAGGATTTTTCCGTACTAGGCAACTATTGCTCATATGCCAATATTGTGTTTTTTGCTTACTTATTATCTACAAAAAGCATTAAGATACCTATAGATACCTATCATTTCTATTTATGAATAAAAAACGTGTTTTCAAGGTATAGGCAGTATTTTTATTTTTTGGTGTTGTTTTTGGTCATAATTTTAACAAAAAAAAAGTTGGCTGATGGAAAAATACCAGCTGTATTTTTTCTGCCACTATGGAAAAAATTTCCATGACCTTTGTTCAGCATTAAAAGTTTTGATTGGCTCTTTGGTCTGATTCGTAGAAATTGAAATTAATTTTCTATTTTAATTTTTCAAAATCATCCATAAATAATTTTTTGACGATTTTTATGAAAAAAATCAGAACGATACGATAATTTAATTTAATCAGATTTTAAATTCACGACCAAACGATATAGGTAGAGGTATGTTTTTTAACAGATATGCCCATACGACAAATCGATAATTCTTATAGCAAAATAAGTATTTAAAAACTCATTAAAACTATATCATTTACATAATATTCAACATTGATGAAAAATTTACGACTTCGAAGGTATTCTATGACAATAAAACGTTATTTTTTCGAAAAAAATATATCGTAGGTATAGGTACGTTTACTACATTATCGTACAGTAAATGCCTGTTTTCATTAGCAACGCGACATGGTTACGGTCTGAGTGAGCTCTCATATTGATAAAAAAAATACAAAATAATATTTCTTATCATACCGAAGACCTATATACGTAATATCTGAACTTAACAGTGGCATGTTCCAAGTTACGTGAAAACTTTTCATTTCTACTGAATACTGAAAAACGGTTTATTTCTTTACTCGAGTGGAAATCATTACCTATATAACCACATTTTTACCTATTTTGTTGGATATTTGTAATAAATCGAATTCGTTACTGTTTCGTTGGCTTTAGGATTAGTTATTCGTAGGTACATGTACTATTTTGTGTTTATGGTAGAACAGGGATGGATAAAAATACCAATATAAATTTTTCTACATTTCAGAGTCCACGATACTTCTAATATTTTACAAGACGCGAGGATGTAGAAAAAAAACAAGACCAGATTTTTTACTCGCAGCTCATTACAATACCATTTATATGCGAGATGTATTCAATGAGTTGGTATCTGGTTGGAGGATTATACAACGACCATAAATTCTGATTCATTATGGTTTCTATGAAAACCTCTCCGTGAGCCGACAATCTTGTTACTGCCAAAGTACCGATATATCTTATTTGTCCGGTTTCTCAACTTTAAACCGGATAGGTCGAATGGCTAAAATATTCCAGTATTTAAATTAAACCTGAGAGCTGCATCGGCAACGACGCGGTTTCGTTCGATTTGAATATAAACGTTTTTCTGTGTATTTTTTAGGCTTTACATGGTTGAGATTTTTATTGCTTTGTTGGCGATGCGATGTGGATGTGGTTTTTTTAAAGATGTCGTTCTGCGGCTATTAAGAGTATTTCAATGTGATCTCCGCTGCGCCCGTGTCCAGTTCGATAAGATTGAGGCGTAAGATTTTTTTTCAAAGGAGGAGTTGGGATGTTGAGATGGAATGGAGGTGGGTTAAGGTTTTTTCGTGTTGGAGTGCTGCTGCGTTGGTTTGGATTTGAAGTTTGGAGTATGGGAGTTGATTTTCGATAACTGCATTGAAGTGTCGAATGGAAGTAGTTGAAGGAAATTTTTTTTATGAAAATTCGAAGCAAAACTGCTCAAATAACGTTAAAATTATAAAAAATATTAAAATTCACTCTCAAAATTTTTTGAAAATTCTGATGAAAATTGTTATATGAAGTCCAATTTTTTTTGAAAATGTGATGAAAATTGAAGTTCATTGGAAACTTTGCTGAAATTAAGTGAAAATCGTTTGAAATGAAATAGTCCTTTAAAAGTGAGCTAAAATTGCATAAAATATAAGGGAACCTGGGGCAAAATGCATCACCCTTGACCAAATGGTTCACCAGATCTATTCAAATTGGCCAAATCGTCACATTTTTGCAAAAAATTGAAATTTAAAGATTTTCTTTTCACTTCGATGAAAAAATTTCTTTTTGGTGCATACCATACCTCAGTCCTACAGACTTTTTTTCACATTTTTTTGCATTCTGCCCTACCTATGGGGCAGGATGTAAAATGCCATGGGGTAAGATGCAAACAGTAGAGACATGATGAAAAATCACGAATTTTTTTGTCAAATTTGCTCAAGTAAGTACATTCCAGGTGGATAACTGGATACCACAGATTTAAATAAAAGTATAATTTTTGGAAAGAGCAGGTCTAAAATCTTCATAATTAAAATTTCAGCTGTCTTAGTTGATTTTCCGATTGTTTTTGGCAAATTTTTGATATTTTATCTGTAAATTAAGACAAAAATGAGATATCTGAAAAAAAAACAAGAATATCAACAGAAGCATGTTTTAGTAGGTAGGTACCATAGAGTAAGATTTGTGAATTTTTCAAGAAATTTTTATTTTAAAATAGTGTTTGCAACATGCCCCATTTTCAATTTACAATATGCCCCAACATTACTGTATTTTTTAAAAGTACCTAATTACTATACTGGAAAGTAATAATGAGAGAAAATGGAAAACAAATACACCATTCGACAATTAATTGGACGTGCTTCACATAAAAATAGGCCTCCATTTTTTTTTTTCAAAATTTGATGAAGGCTCATTCCATGTCAACTCGAACAGGTTTTCACCTTAGGTCTTTCGATTTTGCTCAGAATTTTTCTACGGATTCCCTTCGATGGTCCAATAAAGGAATCATCGTCATTTCGATTCTAATCTTTTGATGTGGTCCTCGTAATTTTCGTAAATATTGGGATTTTTTGTGAAACGGGTCAACTTTGAAGGCTCATTTCTCGAAATTGGCGAGGTCTCAGATGAATATGTTGTACGGGTTTTGTAGAAAATTGTAAAAAGATTCAAAATTGATAATCACATTTTTAAAAGTTCAAAGTTGAACTTCTGTGATGAAAGCTCAACTATCATAATAAGTACAAAAGATGAAGACTACCATTTCAAAATCTGAAAAAATTACAGTGAGGATAACTTTTTATGTGTTTTTCAATTAATTACTTTTCAAGATGGAACCTTAACACCCCAGGGGGTACAAAGGTCCTCAACTTTGGTCAAAATTCAAAAAAATGAAAAAAGTGAAGTAACACATCGATTTCTACTGATTCGAAAAGCGCTGAGTTCAAAAACGACAATTTTTTTCAATTTTTGGTAATCTGGGGGTCAGTGTGGGGCACGGGAGAGGCGGATCGAGAAAGTAAGTTGATAACCGAACTCAGCACCCTCGAATTAGTAGAAGTCGATATGCCACACGCTATTTCATTTTTTCTGCATGCGTTTTCTCCAAATCGGATGGCTAAAATATCTCTTCAAGATATTACACACACAAAAAAAAAACGGTAACTATATTAAGAAATTTTGCAGCAGGAACACAAAATCACATTTTTGATAATAACTACTGATGAAAATGTTTTTCAATTGCATCACAGATCACAATAGGGCAATTTACATCCAGCCTCAGGTTCTATTAATCAAAATTTATTTAAAATTAAAAAAAAATGTCACACTTCAGAAAAACTGTCAAAAAGTATACTCAAAAATTGATGAAGCTTCAATAAAATTGCTTTACTCTCTCATTTTGAATCAGTGAAAAGTCACTGAAAAACAGTCAGAATTGCAACACAAGAAAAAATCAGCAAAATTCACTGATTTTCACTGATTTTTCTGCTAATTTCATAAATTTTACTGATTTTTCAGTGATTTTTTCAGTGATTTGTTTTCATTAAAATTTTTTTCACTGATTATCTCCTGTGCTGCAATTCTGAGTGTTTCTTAGTGATTTTCGATAATTTTCACTCATTTATAAATGAGAGGGTAGAGATAAAATATCTATAAAATTCGGTTTAAAAATCTTCAAATTTTTTGTAAATGAAATGAAAATTGTTCGAAAAGCGAAAAATTTGTTGAATTTCAATGAAAATTGTGCAAAAATATTATAAAAATTGAAAATATGTAGGTTTTTGCAAATCACTTGAAATTTCATAAGAATTTTATTAAAAATATCTAAAAGATGCTCAAACATAAAATTTTTCTGTGATCACAATCAATCTTTGCCTTATTTTGAGTATTATTCTGTTGCGATTTCAGAATTTTTCATGACATTTTGAATAATTTCTTATGCAGTCTTGATGGATTTTATGATTTTGTGAAATTTTTACCATCATTTGAACAATTTCTAGACCAGTAGGAACAATTTTTATGTCTAAACCATTTTTTCAACGTTTAAAATTTACCTAGGTAAATGTAATTTCAACTGTTACACAAAAATTGAAATTGAAATAATTCTAACAAGCCTACATTTTGCATGCTTTTTCAATATTTTAACAAATAAGTATTGCAAATTTTCAAACATTTTTTCAATTTCAAATAAATTAATTTTTTGTGAAATATTTGACGAAAATTTTAAAAATTTCGAGTTTTGGTTTTAAAATCTTTCTGAAACATTATTTTCAATAAAAACCAAAATGATACCGAAGAAATCAAACAAAGATGAATTTTTTAATCCTTACCCATAATATCATTGAAAATAAGGCGGAAACCTCAAACCTGAAATCGATTCAAAAAACAGAATGAAATCGCCCCAGCGAACGCTTAATTAGCTCCTTTAAAAAATCATCGACTATCGCATCCAATCGCTACAGGCTCCAACGCCTTTTTTTCTCGGCATCCATTAAATTCTACAAAAAAATATTAATCGTGATCTCCCAAGCGAAAAAAAACCCACTTGGAAAGGTTAAAACGCCTAATCGATTTTAATGTTATTTTAAAAGGCGAGTTTTTTTATCATTTCCAGACTAACGAACGAATGCTTGGCGGTTGTATGGATATAATGTATAAGTGACATCAAATAAATAATGGAATCTCGCTGTTATCTTAGCCTTATACTTACGATCCGCTGGATAAAGATAGAAAACAAAGATAAAGGTGGAAAAAACGCCGAGGAGAAGTGCGTATACTGGAACTCGAAGCCCAAGTATTATTTCGTAATTGCTTCCATATACCTGATCCTCCATTCGTATAAGAAAAACCGTGGACAGACGATAAACTTCATAATTTTATAGCCGTGTATTTTAAAGCGTTTAATGAAGACATATTCAAGGGAATCTGCGCGGCATCGAGTCCACCATTACTTTAGAGGCGGCCGGTTCACGCGATGAAATTAGGTATCGTCTTCGCAATATCAATTAATTCCATCTTGGAAATGGGAAAAAATTCTAGACTTTTGTAATTAATGTTCTGCGGCTGTTGGCATTCGAATCGATTAAAAAATGTTGAAAAATTTTTACGACTTGATCTCGTGCTGTTGTTCGTATATCATTTTTTTTCTGCTTTTAAATAAAATACAAAAAAATACCTATGTTTTAATTTCGTCCACGGGACGGATGATTCCAGTGGCATTAGACGAGTCGGTATCAATTTAGTTGTCTTTTGGGTAATAAATCATCGGCCAGGAAAACCTGTTTGAAGAAATTTTCTGGAAAAAATTTCTCGGGATCTTATCGCAGATTACGAGTTGTTATGGAATTTTAGGTTCTTGTTTGAAATGCTTTAATATCTAATAATAATTAAAGTAATTATTGGAGCTAGATATTTTCCAGAAAAATATCTTTTCAAATACAAAGTATTTTAATGAGTATATTTTTCAATTGCATAAATTTTGAGAATAATTTCATCATGTTGAGACTACCAATTTACAATTTTTTTGGAGTAGTCTTAATTTCAAATTTTAGAAAGTTGTTGTTCAATTCCTTGAAATTTCTAATTTTTATGAAAAAATGATTCTCATTTTTTTCCCCTCTCAGCTCAGTCAACAATCAGAAATATCTACAAGCCATTTTCTTAAATCAAAAAAGACTCGAATTCATAAAAATTGAAAAATTATTCATTAAAAATTGTGAATTTTTTACTTATTACTCTCTCATTCTGAATCAGTGAAAAGTCACTGGAAAATAGTCAGAATTGCAGCACAGGAAAAATCAGCAAAATTCACTGATTTTCAGCAAATTTTCGCTGATTTTTCAAAGATTTTCACTGATTTTTCAGAAAATTTCATAAATTTGGGGCACTGACTTTTCAGTGAATTTTTATCAATTTTCCGGTGATTTTCCAGTGATTGTGACTGATTTTCTAGTGATTTTTTACTGATTTTTTCTTACTGATTTGTTTTTAGTCAAATAAATTCACTGATTTTCTCCTTTGCTGCAATTCTGACTGTTTCTCAGTGATTTTCGATAATTTTCACTGCTTTATAATTGAGAGATACTGTAAATGCTTCATTTTCTAACGAAAAATGATCATAAAAATTTTTAAAACTCCTATCTGAAAATTAAAAAGGTTTCAAATTACCTCAAATTTTTACAAATGATGTCGAAAGATAAAGATTTTTCAAAATCAAAAATGTTTTGATTTCAGCTTCGCAGTGTATTCTCTCATTCTGAATCAGTGAAAAATCACTGATACGCAGCCAGAATTGCAGCATATTGCCAACGATTGCAGCACAGGAAAAATCAGAAAAATTCACTGATTTTCAGTGATTTTTCACTAAATTGCTTTTAGTGAGAATTTTTCACTGATTTATTACTGTGCTGCAACTCTAACTGGTTTTTAGTGAGTTTTTGTAATTTTCACTGATTCAAAAATGAAAGAGTAGTTTTTCTTAACAGAAAATGATCATAATGAAATTTTACCCTCCCCGTATGAAAATTAGTACAGTTCCAACTAGGTTTTTATTTCCAAAAAATGGAAAAAATAATTAAAACCCGATATCTTAGTAGAATTTTGAAATTTGTCAAAGTATGAGTAACGTTTTAGTGCAATTTTTGTCAATAGAAAATTACCCGAAAATTTTCATTTTACTCCCTTTTCTATGAGAAATGAGAAAGAGGTCAAAAGTTTGTGATTTCATAAAATAATGCAAATTTAAATTCTCAGAAGAACGAGCTAAAATTTTTCCAGGGGTATTTCGTGCTTGTTAAATAAGGCCTCATCGAGAAATTTTTGTCAGAAATTTCAAACATTTTCAATTTTAATTCTTTTTCTAACGCAACGTTTGAAAATTTGAAATTTTTTTCCTGAGATGGCTAAAATTTTTTTAGCACCGTTCACTGTTGAATAAGATTACGTTGAGAGGTTAGAATTAAAACTTTGAATGGTTTTTCGATTTTTTTCCCTCGAATTTCAAGTTACACTTCATCGTTTGTATGATATTTCTGATTCCACCCCCTCCCCGTCCTCCCTTCATCTGCGCTATGAAAAATTAAACGAGTGTTTCTGGCATTGATGTTCTGCTAAAGTGAGAAATTAAAAGAAAAAAACGATCCTTTGATCCGTTCCGATCACTTTGTCCCAAGAACCATTTTTAAATCCGTGTAATTTGTGACGATAACTATTGTCAAACCTTAAAATAATTTTTATTACATTAACACGTATGCCGAAAAGCACTTCGGTTTATCAACAAGTGATAAAAGTCTCAAAGTAAGAACTTGAAGTTTTGTACGTTTTATTGCCAAAGGTGCTGTATGTTTTCAAACTAATGGTTATAAAATTAAAAAGATTTACTAGCCAAATTATCTGTTACAATGTTTTGGTTTTCCTTCGGAAAGTAGTTTGGCACCGATACAATTTATTCGAGGGTTTGAACGAATATGAGTGGGGAAGAGGAGGGAAAGTTTTTACAGAAATCTTATAAAAATCTGTTTTGAGTGTGGTTAAAAATACGTTGAAAAAGATTATTACATGTCAGTTCTTCTATTAAGTTGATTCGTTGGAAAAAATGTTTCGTTTTGTTTTGTTAGGGATAGACTTAATTTGAAAAGAGGATGAATTGAGGGAGAAAACTCCATCAAATATTTATGTAGGTGAAAATGTTTTGTACTTTGATGGAAATGGAACCAGTATTCTTTAAGTAGGTTTAAAAAATGATGTACATAGATATCTAATTGCTGGAAATTAATTAATAAGGATACCCACTTCTGAAAAAAAAAAAATCATAATTGAAATCATAAAAATGAAGTAGGCTGGTGTATTTTCGTAGAGGAAATAGTTAATGTAGAAGAACAGGAGAAGCGCTGAAATATATGTTACATTCGAGTATTCTTGTTGCATCCCTTTCAATGTAGGGATCTTTTGTTAAAGTCTAAAATGACTCGCCCCATTGCGACATCTGAAAAAGAAGCAAAGAACTGTTCGTGTTCGAGAATATCTGCTTCGTTAATCAGATGGCGCTAGTGCTTCAATAATGGAAATAATGCATAATTTTTGATCAAATGTGGATAGATATTAATTAATTAATAAGTATTATAAACTTTATTCTATTTTGGCATATTTTTTACACGAGCATACCTAATTTTAACTTCTATAAAAAAAAAAGTATAAATTTTGGACAAAACTAAGGGCAACCGTCTTTTTTGGCTCTTGGCAATTTTTTTCAATCAAAATAATATAGAGAAGAAAATTAAAGAGTATGATCACCCCTCTCCCCAAAAAAAGATTGAATTTCCTTTTTTATTGAATTGCCAGATTTTTGAGTTTTTTTTTCAAATTTTTAATAAAATAAGATTTTTAAAAAATACCATTGAATTATCTATTGACTTTTTATTGCTTTTATTGCTCTTTTTTTCTTGCTAAGAATGGATAATCATGTGTTCAAACAGGGTGTTTATTACAAAATTTTTTTGAGAAAATTTTAAAATTTCTTATCAAAAAAGTCATCTCTTGAGAAAATTTTGTAAAAAAAAGTATGAAACCCTAAATTAATAACATTTTTTTCTACAGTACGCACATTAAGGAATGTAAAATTTCAATGAAAAATTGTTAGTATAAAGATTAATTTCAAATTTTGGAGAATTGTTTATTTCTTATCATTTTTATCAGATTGATAAAAAGAGCTCATAAATACAGGAAATTTTTTCTTTGTCTCTACATCTGTCGTAAGTATCAATTTTTGAAATTTTTTTTCGGAAAAATTATAAAGTTAATGTTAACTTGTGATGGTAAAACTCAAAAAATATTCAGGATTTCTTTTGAAGAAAAATTAAGTTTTAAAATAAAAAAATTATATGCCCAAATTTCATGTTGAAAATTTCTAAATAAATGTTTTAATCTATTTTAAAAAATTTCATGTTTTCAATTTTTGAGATGAAATTTTTTATGAATTTTGTATGATAAAATAGTAAGTATACTTTTAAGATGTAGATAAATATTTTCAATAAATTTAATATCTATTTGTCTGTTTGTAATTTTTCCTATAAGAAATAAAAAATTATTATACTTAATACATAATAGTGATCAATCAATTCAATTCCATATAAATTTTTGTTTCAATTGTATCATTGCAGAAGCATCGTCGGGGGGGAGTTCGGCCCCTGCTTGCCCCCCCCCCCAAATTCATGTTGTATTTATAAATTTACGTATCATTGCAGAGGCATCGTCGGGGGGGAGTTCGGCCCCTGCTTGCCCCCCCCAAATTCATGTTGTATTTATAAATTTACATTACACTTACACCAGATAGGAATTTTCAAAGCATTAAAACATGAAAAAACGTCATTTTAGGGCATTAAATTTTTTTTCAAAGTTCGCCCTCATTTCGCTCGGGCATAAACAAAATTACACTTCTATAATCTGTTTGAGACGAAAGTGCGAAGAAGGCTCCCTTTTTACCCCCTCTCCATTTTTAGTAGGTGAAAAAACTCAGTTCCACTTTTCCACTTCGAAAAAGCAAAAAAAGTTGTTCAACACACGGCCCCCTTTGTGCCCCCCCCCCCCCATTTTCGATTCTGTCGACGCCACTGTATCATTGACATTTTCACTTGTACCAATGCATTTGGAAATAATTTGCAGAACTGCAGATGGTCCACGAATTAAAATTTCTTTGTGAATTACTTTTACTCCATATAAAATTCAGAAATTTATCACAATTAAATATCCTTGCAGAAATTTTGTCGTCTTATTGAAAAAAATTCTACTCCAGAGGGTTAAACGCACCCAGATGATACCCTAAATAAGGCGCAGTCGCAATCCTACCCAAGCAATTATTTTATCATTTGTCAACGGAATCCAGAAGCCATAATGTTATTTCCATGGCAACCTGCGCGGCGACTGCTCTCAAAGAGAAGCAGACCGCCCGAAAAAGTCAAATCGATGAAATATTATTTTCGTATAAGCTGCACGATATTATGGCGGTGACGAAAAAAGTTATGGTTACCAAGCTAGGCGGTCGTATTGCCATGGCAACGGCAGCTGCGCTTTCAATCTCGGCCTAAAAGACGAATCAAACGTAACAGTTGGTCGAAGTAGGGCGATGACGTAATATAACGAGGGGAAATTCTCGAGCAGTTTCATCGACACGAGGAAAAGTTTTTCCGTACGAATGTGTGGAAAATTTCAATGAATGGGGAAGATTAAGATGAGAGTATGACTATTTGCCGATATTGCAGTGTTTTTTTTTTTAAATTTGAGAAAGAATTTGAATTGCAAAATGAAATGAAAAGAGTGGGGGGGGTGCATTGTTCATTGCCCGGATTAGTAGGTACGTACGTATTAAATTATTCAGGTAATGGAAAATAATTCAACAATGTACGGGCATGTGACTATTCTTGTATAGAAATTTTACTACGAAATTTTCTAGTTTGTTCTTATCTTCCCCCTCTCCCCCAACCAAATTCACACCAAAAATATGAAGCATGACTACTTCAAAAAATCGACGAAATAGTTCAATTAATTTAAAAGAAGTATACAACTATTCGTCTGATAATTTCTTATTCATATTTCGTTATGCTGTCGGATTTCAGGCGAAATGAGTATGCAATTTTATTAACATATTTTATTTGAAAAGGTAAACATATTCGTTTAATTGAAGGCGCAATTCTGTTCCTATCATAATCAAACACCGAAGTCGAAAAATTTCCCATATTTTTCGTATTTAATATTGCGTGTTCATTTAATAAAGTGATTGAATCACAAATTTGAAAATTAAAATGATTTCTTTCAAGAAATTTTCAAATACTATAAATTTTGAAATTGCTTCTTGTTTACTGCTGCTCTTTTTGTTAGTTGCCAACTAATTTTGAAATTGCCCCTTCATCATTTTTTTTTTGGGGGGGGGGGGTTACATATGCAATTTTAGAAAAGATAATATAAAAATTACCCAATGGGAAAATATTTTTCAAAAAATATTATGATTGAAATTTACTCTGGTGTTATATTTATAATTACGAGAGCCAAACTCCTCTGCCCCCTCTACTAAAAATTAAAATGATTCTGTGCTGGCTAATTCACAAATTTTGCAATATACGATCTATATTCAACCTTTCCCGATTCCAAAACAGTGATCACATTTTTAAGAAGGATTTAAAAAATCGATTCAGGGGTTCTTAAAATTTATAAAAAATGTATCCCTTCTTCAGTTTTTTTTTTTAAATGAAAAACATTTTATTAAATTAAAAATGAGGATTCGGAATACTCCAAAATTCATTACATATACATTGATTTTTATACGGCGTCATCACCTTATCACTGATTTCCCTTGGTTCAGGGGTTCTCAAAGTGGAAATTATAATTTTTTGGAAATCAGAAATGTTACACAATCATTTTCATGAAAATTTTACAAATATTCGGTTTGATTCTTTCGCTATTAATAATTAGGGCTGAGATTTTTATGCGCTATCAAATCGATTATAAGCGCTTATAAAAAGCGATTAAAATTGCCTAAAAAAGCATTTATATGCGCTATCAAACCCCACCATGCAGCATATCAAAATGTAGGTATTTTTAATCTGAATGCGGAAATGCTATCAAAATTACTAAATTAGAATAAGGAAAGAAGTAAAGTGAGAAAATCATCGAACTTTTATAAAATTATGAATTATGAGAAGAAAAAACATCGAACTTTTATAAAATTATGAATTATGAGAAGAAAAAACATCGAACTTTTTATTTTAAAATTTTCGTGAAAACGATGCGACTACAAATCAAAAACTCGTTCGACAAGTCGCAGACAAAATCTTGAATTTTTTTTTTTTAATTTTGAAGAGTTGATTTTTTTAAGCTCAAAATTTCAACTTTTATGCTGTTTTTTAGTGATTTTTTTTCAAATATGCGAGAACGGTCGAAATAAGCGTTAAATAAGCGTTTAAGGGCCTTTTTTTTGGCTAAAATAAGCATTTTCAAGCAATTACGTCGAAATAAGCAAAAATATGCGATATCAAATTGCATAATTCGGCGTAGAAATGCATGAATCGCAAAAGAAACCATGATATGCGGTATCTACTATCACGCTATCAAATATGCGATATCATAAAAATCTCAGCCCTATTAATAATTAATCAACCGCTTATTCGTAAATTTGGCAAAAACACAGATTGATCTAAAAAATTCACGGGCAAAGAAGAAGAAGGGGGAAGAGACGAGCGTGTCTGTAAATTTTATCATCACTTCTTTTAGAATTTCGATTGAAATTTTCGTAGCATTCAGAAAGAAATTTAGGGCTTTTAGGTACGTAGCTACGTACTTCTTTTTATGAAAACAGAATGTTGAGAAAAATTGTGAAAAATAATAATTCTTATTTTCTTGATTTTTCTACTTTGAATGAGAGTGTGGTATGGGTGCGTAATTTTCATCATTCATTCATTTATTTTTTTAAAATCAAAAGTTTTATTACTCATTTCTAGTCAAATGGCTCAAATAAACCTGAAAACAATAATCCTTCCCCTCCTCCCTCTCCCTCCTATGAGATGTACTGATGCTCTGTATAAGCAATTGAAGATTTTAACTTACGTATTTTCGGGGGAGGGGATAATTTCCTCGTTTTTATGTGTTTTTATTCATTCACCAAAGTGACTGACATGATATTATGAAAAATTAGTTAGTGGAGATTTTATACTTTTTCCAAAGATGGCAATTTTTTTGGTAATTTGATCCTGTCGAGGAAAAAAGATAAATAGCTCAAAAACCACTCAAACGAGGGCAAAAAAATCGACAAAAATCATGCAACATATCGATTTTTCTCGTTCTGATTTATCCGGAAGCTCGATGAGTAGAATTTATTTTTATATCTTCATTTGGATAAAAATTTTCTTCCAAACAATGCTTCTAATTTTAAAAATGGTAACGAAAATGAACCATTCTTTAATGCTCACAACAAAAAAAAAAAGGACATAGGTCTAGGTTTAAGCAGAATCAGAGAAAACCTTCATCTGTTCAGTTTGGTTTTCACAATTAAAATGGCCCATGTCGTTCCTCGTTCATTTTAATTATCATTTTATCGTCTTTTTTTTTAATATTTTGAGATTCTATAGAGGAAATTTTAAAAGAGGTAAATTATTTGACCAAGAGTGAGCATTATTTTCTTCTGAATTGTCTAGAAGAATAAGAAAAGAAATGTATTCAGAATTTTGCATGAATCATCTTGCATATTTTTGCCCCCCCCCCTCCTCCATACAATTGGCTAGCTCACGATCTGGGCATAATTTCAAATATTTTATACCTAATCTACTAATGCAAAATTTGCTCCATTTCATCTTTTGAATGTTAAATCATTCTTTTACTTCCTTATTTTTTGTAAAATTTTCTGAATACTATTTAATATCTCCATCACGAATTTTGCAAAAATTTCGATTTGAAACTTCTTTGTGGAATTTTTTAGAACATTTTTCTATCGAGTTTTCCCCCTTCATCTCTTTTCACTTTGGAATGACTTTAAAACGTCATATGCGTGAGATGTAACAATTTCATACGGATATGGGGACATACCTGAATCATAAAAATGGTGTTATTTTTATAGATAATTACTACCCTCCTCCTCTCTTCCCCCTTCCCTCACACACTTGATGATTGATGTACCTATGTTTTACTCTTTAAATTATTTTGATCTGTTTTAACGTAGGTAGTTTTAATTTAAGGTTCCATATTGAAAATACATTATTCAGCTTTCAGCCTTTTGTACACTGATTTAAATTTCACTGTTTTAAACACTTCTAGAACCCAGTTTTTCTGTCTTAACAAATTTCCATATCCGCACCCAGAAATTATGTAAGGGAGGGTCTGAGAATTGGAGAAAAATGGGGAGGAGGTGGTCGAAATTCAATGAAAAAATTGAGTGTCATCAGTTATTTCATTAGTAGGTATAGGTAGTCAGGATATTTCTAATACAAAAGGAGGGGAAAAAAATTAAAAATTGCGGGATTTTCAGAACAAAAATATATTTTTCTGAATCTGAATCAGTTAAATTTGGTAAAATTCTGCCTTTTTGAATCAGTAAAATAAATTCAACTAAAAATCAACGATTTTCCTCTGATCTTTCAGTCAAGATTAGATACTGATTTTTTCTAACAAATTGGGAACTGGCTGAAAAATTAGTGATTTTTGGCAGAAACATCAGTAAAAAATCACTGATTTTCAGTGAAATTTGTTTCATTGATTCAAAAAGGCAGAATTTCATCTTTGACTGATTCAGTTTTAAAGATATGTTCATTTAAAAATATTGATTGATTAAAATACCGCCGGAGCAAAGCGAAAGCGAAATTTAAAAAAATTACTCGTATGCTTGAAAAGCAAAAAATTCATTTCTTTTTGACATTTTTATGACGAAAAATTTCTTTGGTGAGCTTAAGGAGGAGGCTGGAGCCCCCTAAAACTTTCCTTGGGTGCGGCTTTATATTTCAAAACATTTTCGTTCATTTTTTTGAAAAAAATGTAAAAAAAATACACATTTGGTTCGTGAAAATTTCTCATTCGGCAATAATAATAATTTCGAAGCAATCTCATTCATTCCTTTGGTTATCAAACATCTCATAAATTAGACATTCAGAATCCTCCTGCATTCTGTAGGTATACTTGAATTATACGAAGGCACGATCAAAACACCCCGAATAAATCACACCACATTCACTGTAATCAATTCGATCCGGCCATTACACAGATTCACATTTAAAAAAACATCAGCAAAAAAGTGTCAAATACATTAGTAAAAAAAAAGAGAAACAAATTAGCGAACATAAATAACTACATAAGTACTTACCAGGGATAAAAAAAAGCGCGCTTGGACCATAAATCGTCTAATTGACTATTAACCGCTGAAGTATTCTTTATTAGGGTAATTACATGGGCAATATTAGATGATAAAATTAATTTACACGCCCATAAACCGAAACCATAAATAACTTTTAATGATAAAAATTACAGTTACAAAAAAATTACTACTTAAACGCGTTTTTACGCAGCTTTGAGAACGAATAAATACACCGAAATTATTGCTACGATAAAAATCATTTAAATTTAACGGCTGATCTGTAACAATGTTCACGTTTAAAACTCAGTTCTATCTTTAGTCTTGTATAAACATCCGATAGTAAAAAGGAGTTAAATGATTTCGATAGTGTACCCCCTTGTATTATATGGACATGCGTATAGTGTT
Organism: Pseudococcus viburni; assembly: GCA_033439095.1. Lineage (NCBI taxonomy): Eukaryota > Metazoa > Arthropoda > Insecta > Hemiptera > Pseudococcidae > Pseudococcus > Pseudococcus viburni. The sequence continues at coordinate 247,791 of JAVBJF010000377.1, forward strand.
CGACAGTTCCAGATATTCGCTTTGATAGATGTACGCCGACGGAAGATCGTAGCTGCTTCTTCATTGGCGCTTTACGATTTAGGGAATTTTTCTAATAGGGTGAAGTGGTTGCTTTGTTGGTGGGTCTTTTCTTCCTTTTTTCTTCCGTGTACGAGCTTCTGATTGAGTTGGAATGGATGAGGAGTGGAGGGAGAGGAGTACTTTTGAGTGTGTTTATAAGTAGGTATCGATAGATATAGATATGCAGGTATTTGTGCGATATGAAAACAGAATGTTGGAGGTACATAGCTATATGGAAAGGTTTTCGAAATACTGTTGACAAGTAAAGTACCTATCCTAACTGGAAGTAAAATTTTGAGTTGAAACAAAAATGAATCGAAAATAAGTCATAAAAGAACCACATGTTCCAAATTTCAGGTGCTATAGTTCATTTCTCGAATTTTGGTAAAATTTTTGAAGTTTCAAAATTATCTCGTCACCCTGCAAAGTATGAAAATTTGATCTAATCAACGAAAAACCCTTAAAGTTGGTAAATACCGTTTTCTCGACCTCTCGAATCGATTGGAAGCGATTTTGAGACTTTTGGAGCCTCCAGAAAATTTTGGAATTTTCCAACAAAATATGGATTTGAACTGGAAAGTAAGTACGAATTTCGGAAAATTGTGCCTTAATCGATCAAATTGGTTAGGTACCAATATGGGTAATTTGCGATTATAAATGCTTAAATTCATAAGGACCATTTTTATGGACTTTTCTTCAGTGCTAGAAAATTCTGAAATTTACTGGAGGCTCCAAAACGTCTCGAAACCGTTTCCAATTGATTCGAGAGGTCGAAAAAAGGGTATTTGCCAACTTTCAAGTTTTTTCGTTGATTAGATCATTTCGAAACTTTGCAGGACAACGAGGTAATTTTTTGGATATGGGGTTCTTCCATGGTGTACTTTCGATTTATTTTTATTCCAGCTCAAAATCTTTCTTCGAGTTGGGGTACCTCCCTCGTGGGTACTTGTTTTCAATATTATTTATTTTTTTTAAACCCAGAATTTTTAGGGAATTTGAGAAAATGTTGAAGCACGAAATAGTTTTCCATATTTTTTTATGATTTTTGTTTTATGAAGTATCAGGATTTTCAAGATTTGTTCTTAAAGTTTGATCTCATTTTTTACGAGATCAAAAATTTCATTTTGATCATCAGGAAAATTCAAAATTGATTAGAATTTACAAAATTAAAATTACACAAATAATTGAAAAAATTCTACTAAATATTGTTGCCATGAAAAAATGAAAGCATTTTCTGAAGATTTACATTTTTTAATCATTATAATTGTGTTTTGGCTTGAAAAAAAATTGCTCAATTCATTCTTTCTATTTCGACCTTTGAATGAAGTTCTAACAGGTGTGGATAATAATTTACCTATAATGCTCCATACTGCTGCAGTTTTTTTTCTTTTTGAAATAAAAATTAACGAAATTCTTGATGAACATAATCAATATTCGTAGTAATTCGCTTAAATCGTAAGGAAGTAAATTTAACGTACTCAAAAATGACATTGGTATTTAGAAAATATCCGTTCACTGCATGTTGTTTGAATTCAAAAAAAAAATTTTAATAAAAATTTAAACGTGAACTGTATGTATTGTTGCTCTAGAGCTATGCCAACTTTGGTATTAAATATTTGAGTATTCGTATGTAGCAGACCTGGGCAAGATCATTTATAAAATGATCTGAGATCAGATCAGATCAAAAAATGAAATATGATCTAGATCGACACAATGATCTTTTATCTTAAGATCAAATGATCTAGATCATGCCCAGGTCTGGTATGTAGATATCTAATTAGATTTGTTTTTTAACATTTTTACCTATAGACCTTTTAATCGCAAATCAAACGTAACTTTTTATTGAAACCTTGGATTTTATGTAAAATTGAACGACTTATTTAAAATTCGATGACTTTTTATTAAAATGTCGAAGTAACCTTTTTTTATCAAAAATTTCAAGATCTACTTTCAGAACTTTTGAACTGCTCTTTATACTCAGCCTAAAAACACAGGTAAGGTCAATTGGGGTAATTGTAAATTTTTCGGAAAATTGAACCGATTTTGTGATACTCTTTTTCGTTTTACTCTGTGAGTAAGAAAGCAAAGTGATTGAAATTTTTACCATGTATCAATGAATGTATAAGGAGTAATATGGCGGTTTGTTTTCATCGATTCGATTATTCATTCCGAAATTATGGACTTCGTTTACAATTGGACAAGAATATTTACATTTACCCCACAGTGGTGGGGTAAATGTAAATGCATACATTGTGCCTCATAAAAAACGTATCCCTCGGGTTTTTTTGCATAATTTGGAAAAAAATTATAGAGATTAAATATTTAAACGCGTGAAAAAACTAACTTGTAAAAAAAAATCAAAAAAAAACCAAAACCAAAAAAAATGATATTTTGTGTTTAAATTTGTGAATCCCATTTAAATAACACGTGTTTACAATTACCCCACACCTGAAAAATTTGATGGGTATTTGTAAATGCTGCAGAAAAATAATTTCTCAGCTTCAAAAATCATAAGAATTGAATTTCATCATTTTTGAATGTCCGTAGAACTAAATTAATGCATCAAACACCAACTTTTTTACTTTTTTCTATTTTTTCTCGAATTTTGAAGATTACGTAAATTGTGTGAAAATCGAAATTTGATATCATGTTTTTTTCATCGCGAAATTTTTCATCACAGCTGTCACCAAGAACCCGAAGTTTTTTATTATAGTAAGACCAATTATTCAAAGTTTTTATTTTTGGCAACTCCAGCTCGCTAGATGCATTTAAGTATTTACAGCACGACTTGTTTACAATTACCCCATGTTTACAATTACCCCATGTTTACAATTACCCCAAATGACCTTACCTACTACAATCTTTTTGAATTGTAGTGGATAATTCAACAAAAACGTAGTGTAATACTTAAATCATTGGCAAAATTGGAAACTTTTCTTCTTCGAATTATTCGAAAATTACTCTTATTTAAATTTTTTTCGTACTCGAAAAAATTGAAGAAAAAACATGGTTACGAGAACAATTCTTCAGGGATTTTTTTAATGCATAGGTACTCTCTCATTTCGGAACCAGCGAAATTAATCAAAAATCACTGAAAAACAGTCAGAATTGCATTTTTCGTGGAAAAATTACGTTCAAGTGAGAAATTCTTTACTGATTTTATTACTGTGGTGCAATTTTCTGTGATAAGTTGGAAAAAATGAAGAAAATTGTACCTACTTTGAGTCAAAAAAATCAGAAAAATTGTATTTTAGAAAAAAGATTTCAATTTTTCACCCCTCCGATAACCTATCTTTAATTCGTTTCTGCTCTCTCCCAACTCTCTCATTTCTGAATCAGTGAAATTTATCAAAAATCACTGAAAATCTGTCAGAATTGCAGCACAGTAATAAATCAGTGAAAATTCACTGAAAATTCAGTAATATTTATGAAATTTACTGAAAAATCTGTGAAATTCTTTGAATAATCAGTGAAAATTGCTGGAAATTAGCGAATTTTACTGATTTTTCCTGTGCTGCAATTCTGACTGCGTATCAGTGATTTTTCACTGATTCGGAATGAGAAAGTACAACAAGATATCTATTTTTGTTGAGAATTATACATACCTAGCTATTTTATTTTTTATGGTATGTAATGCTTACCAGTGGCGTACCCAGGGGGGGGGTCCAGGGGGTCTGGACCCCCCCCTTGGCGTCAGAAACTTACGTGAAAAAGTGCCTTTTTGGAGCATGAAAAATCTAATTGTCTCAAAGCTTCGCCCTCGCTTCGCTCGGGCATGAAAGAAATCACATTTGATAATTATGTATAATTATAGTCAGGAATTTATGTAAAAAATGCCTTTTTGAAGCATTAAAGATCAAATTTTCTCAAAATTTCGCCCTCGCTTCGCTCGGGCATGAAAGAAATTGCTAATTCCTATAAACTATTTGAATCAACAATGCAAAAAATAGTTCCCTTTTAATATTCCAAGTCTCCATACCCACTTTGCACCCTCCCCAAAAAAGCTTCTGACGCCAATTCTTGGATTTATTAGGTATTTGTATTGGCTTTTAAGGCCAAAATAATTAGTAAGTACCTACCTATGTAAGTTGTTTGTTCCAAGATTACATTATCATCAGTTTTTTTCCTTAAATGTGCTATGCAAATCGCATGAAAATTTAATAAAGTTTGAATTTTGTGTTTTTATAGTAAAAGGAAATTTGATGGGGGGGGGGGAGGTGAACTTACAATTTCTCAAAAATCATGAAATTTCGGACCCCCTCCTTGAGAAATTTCTGGTTACGCCACTGATGCTTACTCTCTCATTCCGAATCAGTGAAAAATCACTGATAAACAATCAGAATTGTAGCACAGGAAAAATCAGCGAAATTCACTGATTTTAAGTGATTTTTCACTGATTATTCAAAGAATTTCACAGATTTTTCAGTGAATTTCATAAATATCACTGAGTTTTCAGTGAATTTTTACTGATTTCCAGTGATTTTCTTTCACTGATTTGTTTTCAGTGAAAAAAAATTTCACTGATTTTCTCTTGTGCTGCAATTCTGACTGTTTCTCAGTGATTTTCGGTAATTTTCACTGATTTATAATTGAGAGAGTACGTTCAAGTTTAAGGTCGTCATTTTTCTTCCTATGAGACCTTTTGTATTTACATATTCCGAGGAGTTTCTCCATTCTCAAAAAGAAATAATAATACTTAATTCGGAAATTATGTTTAACTAAAGCAATCGACGAAATATACAATTTGGGAAGAAAATGTTTTACACCCCTTTATTCCTCAAACAAAAACCAAGTTTGGCATTATTGAAAGAGAAAAAAATTGGAAATTTTCAGCTGATGAAGTTGAATTTTTCATTATTTTTTTGGGAGGGAGGGCAAGCTGGTTCTGCACGTCTTTGTCTTATAGATCTTTTTTCCAGGATTGATGTGATGAAAATTTGAAGTTTTCCAATATCAACTTCTCCCTATACGTATAAAATATGAAACATTCACAAAAAATTACTTTGGAGATTACTTTAATTGAAAATATACCTACATAAATAGTCATAATTATTGTAAAACTGCAAAAAATACGAAGAAAAAGTAAAAATTAAAAAATTTCCAACCGGTAATTTTTTGCAATTTTGCCATTTTTTAAAATTAAGTTAGCGAAAATGTTTCTGATTCAAAATGCGCAGATTGGCCATTTTGGGGTGGACTAGATGTCGTCCCTTGCCTCCTTTATTTGTTCCAGCTTCTACACTGAACTGAATAGGAAGCAGAGGTGGCATCTCCTCTCTCTGGAAGAAAAATTGTATTTTCAACAGCAAAAATTCAGCGCAAGTAAATTTTTTTGAAAATTAATTTTTTGGGGATGAGTTGAGGAAACAGAAAAAAAAACTTGCATACTTTTAATTGAAAAGATCAAGATTCGTTTTTTTAGTTGGATATTTCCAATTTTCTGCTGTTTTAATAAGCCAACTTTGATTTGTCAGGGTTGGGGAGGGGGGGGGGGGTCAAAAATGAAGAATTATGAATTATCGATTTCAATAACAATTTTCTCAACCTCCTGAGTCCTGATATTCCTTTCTTGTTATTTTTGTTCTGATTACAAATCAATAAAATGTTTAATATTTTTAACAACGAGCCTTTTTCGATTCGTTTGTGTTTTTTTGTTCAAATCCTGCAATTATCCTTCATATTTGAAAACTTTCTAGTGGTTTATTTTCAGATAAAAAGCACCTATATTTGCTACCCAATCCAACTTACTCAATTTTTTTTATAGAATAGGAAAAGGTATACTCGTATTATTATAGACATGCTTTGTATAGAATTATTGTAGAGGTTATATTTAATCCTTTTTTTTTAATTAAAAATTTTTATTTTTCTGCTTACAGGTAAGCCGCTGAAAATCATTCCTCCCTCATAGTGACGTCGGAAGCTTTTTTTAGGAGGATGATGCAAAGTGGGTATGGAAACTTCGAATACCAGAAAAATTTTTGGACGAGTTTGTAAATTCTTATCTGATGTAATTTGGGGAGGGGATATTTGATACTTTATGCCCCGGCTGCTGATTTGAGGAAGCAATGCACCCCTCGTACTCTCTCATTTTGAATCAGTGAAAAATCACTGATAAAGAGTCAGAATTGCAGCACAGGAAAAAATCAGCGTACTTTTTGTTTTTCAACGGATTTTCGTCGATTTTTCAAAAAAATTCAGAGACTTTACCGACTTCTTAGTGAATTTTCACTGATTTTCCAGCAATTTTTTCACTGTTTACTTTCAGTGAAATTTTTTCACTGTTTATAAATGAGAAAGTCCCTTTTTTACGACGTCATTGCTCCCTCGAACGCTTTCTTTTTCTGGCTGTTTTTTTCAATGACCATTATTTTGTTCTAATGTTTCAACATTCATAACCTCATCTGATATCTGGTCTAAAAGTGATGGAAAATTTACCTTATTGGGAGGATAAATTTTCATGGTTGTGAGTGTGAATATAGTGTAAAATTTTTAGTTTGGAGTTTGGATTAAGTAAGTTATGAGGAATAAAAATCAAAAGATCATAAAATTGATTGAAAATATAATCTGGATTTTTAAACTTTTTCTTATGATCTTTTTGCATTAAATTTTATGAATTATTCTCTTTCTGGACGAATAATATATTCTTGTGTCTCATATAGAGATATTAATTCTAATTTTTAATACGTACTTACTTCCCAATCCAATTTTATGATTCACACAATCCCACACCAAAATATGAAGACTTCGCTGACCCATTCTGTCTAGTCCAACCGACGAATTTCCTGTTAAAAAAGTATATCCTACGTCTGAATGCAAAACTCCAAGGTTTTCAAAATCAATCGAAAGTAATAAAACAAGCTATTTCCTTTTACCCCTTTCCTCTTACACTTCAAACGAAATCCCATACCCAGACCAAGTTGGCACATTTACAGAGTTTCTGGTTTTTATCAAAATGTATACGTATATTTAAAATAGAAAATTTATGGCCAGTTGGACTATAGTGAAGTGGATTTATAAATTGGAAAAAAAATCTTTCAACATATTGTACGTCTCGATACGAAGAAGCGAATGTAATTCATCATACGAGACGAACCGCATTGACGTATAAAAATCCATATGTGAAAAAAAAAGAGAAGAAACCACTCGCGAGAATAAGTAGGTACCTATATAGGTGGTACCCTTATTGTGAATTTTTTTCCTATACGTTGGTATTGTTGGCGAATTCGATACGTGAACTAATTTATAGTTGAAAAAAATATTTTATTACCTCTTGGAAGAATCCCCCCTGTCGTCATGGGTAAATCTCAGCACTCTGGTTCTGTTCAGTGCTCCGCTGATGTCAAATAAGAAATATACTCTCGCTGCAGATATACTATAAAACGAATCAGCCATCTTTATATCTTCTTGGCTTGATAAACAGGTCCTTAATTTAACTCGTTTTCAAAGGAACCCCCATTTTATGGCTTTATATGATCGTAAAAAAGGCACCCCTTATTTATACTTTTCTTATTAATCCCGAAACAGCTTGGTCGAAGTAACGAGTATCTGTGTGTATAAATGTGCGAGAAATGGGCAAACGAGTCGAATACTGATTGGCAAATGAAAAAGATTCGGTGGGATGAGAAATCGATGCTGCGAGGGTCGAGTTTCTGGTAAATTTCGTAATATTTCTATGTATCTGTTCGACTATAACAAATTATCCGAGATCTATTGAATTCTCAACGAGTTTCGAGTCGAGGATGAAAAAAATGAGAAAATGGAAGGCTGGCTTTAGTGGCGACGAAAATAAAAGTCCGTTGTCTAATTTCCAATAGGTAAGTGTAATTTTTCTTGGCAGAATAATTTACAACCTGGTATATTTTACGATCACCTGTCTGGAGTGGAAAGAATTGTGGAAAACAAAATGGCTACCTTTGATAAAGATCTAAAGAGGTGAAATTGGTTTCGAAAATTTCCTAATAGGTGGGTAATAAATTATACTTAATATCAAAGGCGTTGGTTTATGAAAAATTATGACAGTTCCTAGAACCAGTTCAGAATTCGAATCGAAATAAGCTAACGAGTGCCTAGGTACCAAAACTTGGAGAAGCTTTACCCTCGGTCACCCCTTTAGACCACGGTTGTAACATTCCTCTTATCTAATAAACTAAAAGGATATAAACGTGTACAGCAGTAAAATGGAATCTCCTAATCTCTCGAAAGAAATAAACATTCCTCGTAAAATCTCCTCGAAGCAATAAAACCCAGATCCTAACAACATTACGCGGAAAAGAGAAAAAATTTTGAAAAGGGATGCGCGAGATAAAAGGTGAAAAAAAAATACTATTCAATCCTTTGAGAGGATTTTTTTTTCGGCGAGGAGACCAACCCGGAAACATATTCAAATTAGTTTTTTTTGCCTCGGTCGGCGTAAGAAATCGAGAAAAAAACATTTGTTTACACAATGTGTTCCTGGTTCGTGAAAGGGAAATGATTTTTTCATGTAAACAATCGTCTCGTATCGGCAACGTTTGCTTTGTTCGCACGATCATCTTATTCTTGAACAATTAATTTGTGTATTTGGAAAGGGTTTTTTCGGTGTGGCTTTCACGGTGTGTGATGTAAACGAATTCGATGGTATCGGAGTCGATCGAGATTGTTGTGATTTAATTAAACGTCGAATCGTGGTGGAAGATTTTGTGTCGAAATTCGGTGTGTGGATATTTTTGTATAATTTGAATGTTTGAGTGATGGTGAGTACGTGTTTACGTGCTGGATGGTATTTGTCGATGTGGAAATTCATTTTTTTGAGGTAAATGATTTACCAAGATGGAAGAAGTTCGATTTTTTAATTATTGTGGGTGTTTTTTCGTTCATTATTACATCATTTTGTGAATATTCATGTTGGAAATTTTGCTTGTTGAATAATTATGAATTTTTCAACCAATTAAATAGTTTTTTTCGTTGCTTTCGAGACTTTTTGCTTGACGTATTTGTTCTGTTTTTTTTTTTTTTGAAATTTTAAAAAGTTTTGAATGTCAAAAATTCTTTACTTGAAAAAATTTAGCTGAAATTTTTGCCCCAAATTGAGTCAACATTATTGATAACATATCCAGCGTATTTATTTTTCCAACAAAGAATTCTCGATCGGGGTTGATTTCAATTTTAACCAATATTGATAAAAAATTCACGAAAATTGACTTTATGTCTATTTTATTTCATACGTACTTATCTAAGTGCATAGGCATACATTTGAGTGCACTTGAAACAGATATACTTATGTAAAAATAAACGATAGGTACAATTCTTTTTTTTAAGTTAAAAGAAGAGGACCGGTTTGATTAAAATGTAAATTTTCGCTGCAAAAAATTAATAATTTTTGGCTTTTGAAGTTTTGAATTTTTTTTTAATCTCCTTGATTTCCCTTTCAAGGGAGGTATTCCCAACTCGAAAGTAAAATTTTGAGTCCAAACAAAAAAAAAATCGAAAGTACATCATAACAGAATCCGGTACCCAAAATTTCAGGTGCTGAAGTTCATTTCTCGATTTTTGGTGAATTTTTTAAATTTCAAAATTACTTTCGCCCCGCGAAATATGAAAATTTGACTTAATCACCGAAAACAGCTGTAATTTGGGTGTATATCCTATTTTTGACCTCTCGAATCGATTGGAAGCAATTTCCAGACGTTTCGGAGCCACCAGAAAATTTTGGGATTTTCCTACGCTGGAGAAAATCCCATAAAAATGTCCCATATATACTTCAGCACCTATAATCGCTGATTATCCATATTGGTGACCTATTTGATCGATTGAAACACAATTTCCCAAAATTTGTAACTTTGAGTTCAAATCCGCATTTTTGGGCAAGAATTTTTTTTATGTGCTGGAAAATTCCAAAATTTTCTGGCACATAGCTCCGAAACGTCTTGAAACCACTTCTCGTCAATTCGGGAGGTCGGAAATAGGGTATATACCAAGTTTCAGCTTTTTACCCAGTTACGTGTAAAAGGGGGAATATTTTGGAATTTTTTCCAGAAAAATATCCATGCTCAAAAATGCGAATTTGAACCCAAAGTTACGAATTTTGGAAAATTGTGTTTTAATCGATCAAATATGTAGGTCACCATTATGGATAATCCGCGATTATAGGCGCTGAAGTGCATATGGGCCATTTTTATGGGGTTTTCCCCAGCGCTGAAAAATTTCAAAAAATTTTAGTTGCTTCGAGACTTTTTGAAACCACTCTTCCATTCGATTCAGGAGGTCGAAAATAGGGTGTCAACCAAGTTTTAACTTTTTACCTCGAGGTACGCGCATTAGGCGATTTTAAATTTTTTCCAGGAAAATTTTTTGCCTAAAAATGTGTATTTGAACTCAAAGTTACGAATTTTGGAATATTGTATTTTATTCGATCAAATAGGTCACCAATATGGATAATTCGCGATTATAGGTGCTGAAGTGCATATGGGCCATTTTTATGGGCTTTTCTTCAGCGCTGGAAAATACAAAAATTTTCTGGTAGCTCCGAAACGTCTCGAAACCGCTTTCAATCGATTCGGGAGGTCGGAAATAGGGTATACATCAAATTTCAGCTCTTTTCGTTGATTAGATCAAATTTTTATATTTCGCAGGGCGAGGTAATTTTGAAATTTTAAAAATTCGCCAAAAATTGAGAAATGAACTTCAGCACCTGAAATTTTGGATATGTAGTCCTGTTATGATGTACTATCGTTTTTTTTTGTTTGGGCTCGAAATTTTACTTCGAATTGTAATACCTTCCTTGTTAGGTTAATTTATTACAGTCATTTCTGCACATGCACAATTACCGCAATGAGAGTGTTTATTATTGTTCTAATTTTGAAAAGAGTGCCATGTAAAATATCGTTAAAATGCTAAAAATTTCCTAAAAAAATTCTAAAATGGTAAAAGAAAATTATGAAAATGATGTAAAAGTTCATAATTTGTATGTTTAAAATTGTTCAAAATTCTAAAATAATCATCGAAAATCATTTAAGGCTGATGAATCACCATCAGTTGTAGAATTGTGTAAAATGGGATTTTAAATATGGGCTTAAACCGTCGTGGAAATTGTTAAAACGAAAAAAAAGTTTTTATTTGACTGAACATTATTACGAATGACTTACGATTTCATAAAAATTCAATAAAGTTGGGTAGGTACCTAATACCTAGTACTTGAAATAATAAAATTTGAAATTAAAAGTTGTTAAAAAAATGCATAACATACCTAAGTAAATATTAGAAAAGTTGCTGGTAAAATCGAAAAAAAAAAATTGTGGAAACACTAATGTTTTTTCAACATTTCATCCTCATTTTTGATCATTTTTTACGAAGTTTCGATAATTTTCACATTTTAACAAACAACAAAGGGGTTAGCTGGGTAGGAGGTGAATTTAGCTTTCAGTGCTTTTGAGCTCCCAAATACCTCAAGTGGTGTATCTTGACTAGAAAATTTTTTTCGCAAAATTTTTGCCAAACTCATTTTTTTGTCGTTTTTTCGTCAATTTTCAATTCCGGTCAAAGTGTTTGAAAATTTTCGTTGTTTTGCACATGGTTTGGCATTGTAGAGGCGTACCTGCCTAGAATTAATTTTTTAGTAATTTCGGTTCACTCCTTTATGATGTTTTGACCATTTGAAATTTTCAACTGTGAAAAATACCTAAATAGCGAAGTTTGACCCCTAGGCGGAGATGGACCGTAACTTTAGGGGGGCCGCTTGAGCCCCAGTTTAAACAAAAAAAAGTTAATTTTTGACATTTTCAAAAATTGTTCTATCCTTATCATTAAGTACGAGATTTTTACTCAACTTTTTCTAATATGAAGAATCAATGGAAGGCAAGAAGGTTATATTATAGTCATACCATTTGAGGATGAATTGTGTAAAATGAAAGTTATCAACCCCGAGCAAAGCGAGGACGAAAATTTTTGAAGAAAAAGGAATGCAAAAGCTAAATTTATTCATTTCTTTGCTGAAATCAAATTTTAGTATTAAAATGGAGATGAAATCTTCAACCTTTCATTCTTAAATATACTTTTATTTTCATATGCCCGCCCTAGCGAAACGAGGGCTAAAAATTGAAAAATTGATGATTTTCGTAAAAAAAAAAATAGTTCTTTTTTAATAGTTTGTTGTTTGAAAAAATTCAATTTCTTTGACGTAGAAAGTTCTTTTTTAATAGTTTGTTGTTTGAAAAAATTCAATTTCTTTGACGTAGAAATTTCGTGATTCTCGAAGTTTTTTTTTTACGAAATTTCGTATTTTTTTGCTACATGGTGAAACAAGGTTCACAGAATTTTTGAAAAAATTTCTGTTTCTAGAATCGATAATTGTGCGTTGTGTTTGATCGATTACTAGTAAGCACCAAATTATTTTTTTCATCGAAAATACCATTTTATTTTAGTGACTTGAAAAAAGCAAGAAAATTCGTCACATATATTCTTTTGAGTGAAATATATATGTACACGAAAATGATATGCTTGAGCCCCCCCATGCCCCCCCCCCGTTATCTCCGCCTATGGCTTTGACCACTTATTAGAAATATCCCAAGAAACGTGTTTTTTAACGTACATAATAGATGCTCCTCACCTATTCACTTATTATGGTTTTCGATGTTGCAAGGGCCAAAAATCGCGAAAAACCGTATAGAAATGTTGCTATTTCAGCAGATTTTTCAAATTTTGAGCATTTTATATGCGGAAAAAACGACCGAATGAAAATACAAACGCCGGAATCGTGTTTAGTAGGTCAAAATACCTCGAGAAAAATCGTTTTCGCGATATTATTGAAATTTCAAAATTTACTTTTTTCACTGATTTTGTATGACAAAAAAAGTGAATTTCGAAATTTCAGTAAAAAACGATCGCGAAAATGGTGTCTATCGAGATATTTTGACTGTGGTGGGGGGATTTTTTTTAAAATTATTACAGAACCTTGATTCGTTGATGGTTTGCCAGAGGCTTATCCACATTAACGAATTAAGGGGAGACAATATTTTAATCTACTTACTACCTAACTTATAACATAGGTATACAATTTATTTACAATTTAATTGCGGTAATAGTTAGTGATCAAGATCATGGAATGTAGTATCAGGACATGAAAAGGGCATAATGGATGGGAAGAAGACATAATAGGGGGTTAAAGACATGGATTGGGTTTGTAACATAGTAGGGAAATGATGACATGGTATGGGGGTGAGTGACTCGCGAAGTTTATTGAGTAATTGTTTAGATACTCAGATGTGTTTAAGGGGGGAGGGGGGTGAAATTGGTGGAGATATATCAATAGTTTTCAAACTTACTTTGCTAATATTTTTCTTTGAAAGATTTTTGGTAGTATTTACAGAATCATAATATCAAGTAAGTACCTAGATTTTCATCAATTTATGATAAATTCACTATTTTTTATTATTCATCTTATAGTCCAGGGATTTTAGGAGCTGACCCCCCAAAAATGAAAGCCTGATTTTTTTTTCGTGTTTTACGTTCGTAATGGTCCACTACACAACATACTAAAATGGACACCCCCACAACCCTCCGCTACCCCCAGGGGAGGGGTAAACGTCCGCTGAAAACCGGGTTTTCGTGAATATCTCCTCAAATAAGCCTCAAAATTGAAAAGTAGTTATGAACAATCTTGTTCTAAGCGTAATTTCCTATCGGAAGGGTTTTTTTCTTTTTCAAAAACACTCACTTCCTTGACCAAAAATTAAGGGTAAAAAACACCTATTTTTCAACAATTTACATCATTTTTGGAAAAAATCGAAACTTTTGGGAATATCTCCTCAAAAAAGCCTCAAAATGGAAAAATGATTATGAACAATCATGTTCTACGTGTAATTTCCTATCAGACAGGTTCGTTTTTTTTCGAAAACACCGCTTCTTTTCCCAAAAATTAAGGGTTAAAAACGCCTATTTTTCCAATATTTACAGTATTTTCGGAAATGATGGAAACACGAAGCTGAAAATATCGTTTTTGAATCCTTACAACGCATAGAAATGTTTCGTATCACCAATAATCAGCAATAACACCGCGTTTATAGTACATTTTTTTTCCACAACCTCGATTTTTTGAATGCAGTATTCAATAACCTCCCTTATAATTAACGGTAGGGGTTGAAATTTTTGACTTTTTTTGAAATACCCTACCAGCATGTACATATAAAAAATACTCATTTTGGGTACTTTTAGCTTTGTATTTCCATAATTTCCAAAAAATACTGTAAATATTGGAAAAATAGGCGTTTTAAACCCTTCATTTTTTGGCAAAGAAGCGGGTGTTTTCGAAAAAAAAACGAACCTGTCTAATAGGAAATTACACGTAGAACATGATTGTTCATAATCATTTTTCCATTTTGAGGCTTTTTTGAGGAGATATTCCCAAAAGTTTCGATTTTTTCCAAAAATGCTGTAAATTGTTGAAAAATAGGTGTTTTTTACCCTTAATTTTTGGCAAAGGAAGTGTGTTTTTGAAAAAAAAAAAACCCTTCCGATAGGAAATTACGCGTAGAACAAGATTGTTCATAACTACTTTTCAATTTTGAGGCTTATTTGAGGAGATATTCACGAAAAACCGGTTTTCAGCGGACGTTTACCCCTCCCCTGGGGGTAGCGGAGGGTTGTGGGGGTGTCAATTTTAGTATGTTGTGTAGTGGACCATTACGAACGTAAAACACGAAAAAAAAATCAGGCTTTAATTTTTGGGGGGTTTGGTACATTGTTTCTCTTATTTGCCTGGACTATTATAAATTTTTTAAAAATGGTAAATGTTAAAAGGATTTGAAAAAAGAAAAGAAAATTATAAAAATGGAATAGAAAAAGTAAAGATAAACGGTAAGAAAAAAAATGAAAAATCCTTAGTCACGTTAATTTCAAAAGTAAATTCATTTTAACTACGATGTAAAAAAAAATGATCAAGTACTTGATGTGAAATTTTTCCATTTTATACCTCGTTTTTGTCAATATTATCAAAATTCGTATTTGAGGGAACAGATAATGAGAAAAAACTTATTATAAATGTGTACTAATTTTGGTTGCTACTGAGGCTTAGATGCAAAAAAAGCAAAGTAACGTTTTGATTCTGTTGGCATGAAATTTTATTTCAAGTTTTTCGAAGTAGGGCACAGAAATTTTTATAGATAGGTACATATTTAAAAACTAAACTGAAACTTAAACAAATATAGGTACATAAATCACAGTTAGATATTTTTAAATATTGAATAGACTAGAAACCAGGAGACAATTTCGATCTAAAATACAGTCAGCATCCATTATGATTATTATTAGCAATGTGAAACTAATACTTCATACTGACGAATTGAAATCTCTTGTCCTTCAAATGGAATGTATAAGCATCGATGACTTGAATGAATCTGTATGAAGATAAATAGGTATACATATGAATCTGGATGCTGAAACCACCCTTAGGGGTCAAAAATTGGTTTTTGAGTTGACACTAATTTTGGGCCTTTCAGAAGGAGTAGAATCAAGTGGAAACCTCAACTCAAAAACCAATTTTTGATCCCTAAGGATCGTTCTAGTATCCAGGCTCACATATAGCAATGAGAACATTTTTCAAAAAAATACGTAAAAAGTTATTTTAAAGTATGTCAGTTTTTACAATAAACATGTATGCTTATAAAATATGTTTCAAGTTTTTCATTATGTCGGTTCATTGAAAAGCGAATTTTTCTTCATTTTTAATGTTTTACTTTTTTTGGAATATCTGAAGGAAATTTTTAGATCGAGGGAAGAGTAATCAAAAAAAAAATCGAGATCTGATTGATATTCGTGAACGTGTATTTTGGTAAGTAGGTAATCATCTTAAATTTAAAAAATTTTAGATTCATATTTTACCTAATGAGGCTCAATGATAATTTAGGGCTGAATTATAAAACCGAAACGAGCCCATTCAAAACTTTATGAATTCTGATAGCCATCTAGAAATTTCTTAAACCATTTTAGATTTGAAGGACTTCTTTTCTTTGATGACCTTAAAATCTAATTTCCAAAAATTGCAATTTTTCAAAGAAAAATTTGATTTTTTATGCTAGAATTACAGTTTATTTAAAGTTTTGTAATTTTGAAATCTTAATGAATCCGACATTATTTATGCTTAAATGTAGGTATGTAATTTTTATAGTCACGTAAGTATAATTTCTTTACCTTTCCCGGAATAAGAGAACCATTATACATCGCTCTTCCTACATACAATTTCTCTCCATAAGTTGTCACTCCCACTGGAATTGAATTTGGTGGTATCGAACCATTTCTGGCTCTTATCCAAGAAATATTACTGGAAGACGCGCAGAGAACCTGGAAAATGAAAAAAAAAAACATTCAATTATATTGTATAAGTATTTGGTAATTATGTTAAATTTGAATTCGTCATAAAAAAATTTCTGGTGTACCTCGTATTCTTTTTTGGCATGTTCTTCGCAATTATATGATGCGAAAGCATATCTGAACCCAGGTGAAACTTTTCCTGGTATAACATCGCCTTTGTGGAAAACTCTGGCTACATATAAGGGCGTTCCATCGTTATTATGACCAGCTTGAAGTGCTTCTTGAGGAATACTTCCATTTGATGCAGGAACGTAATGATATGGGTGCGAAATTAAGCCAGGCATTTCTTGAGGTTTTTGCTGATGAAATTTAAAAGAGTTTAAATTGAACTAAATTTCTACCCAAAAGTAAAACGACTTTGAAAATTTTAAATTAAAAATTTTGATGATAAAATAGGGATTATTAATGGAGATTTTGATAGCATGACCTTGAAATCGACTCATTTCATTTTCCAATTACTTATTCTCGTAACCTTGACAGAATTTTTTTAAAATTATGATTGAAAATTCATTTTTACATTTTTAACATGAATTTTCACATTTGATGAAATCCACTTCAAAAAATTGAAAGTTTTTATGGGTAGGTATAATTTGGTATGTATGAAAAAATACGAATAGAAAAATGAAAGTAGGTACATTGGAACTTAGATTGTCTAGCGTTTCATTTGATGTTATTTCATGAATTATGACGTTATAATTTTCTGTTTTATAAGGTAATGTTGGATAGATATCTTAATTTTAATAACTTAAAAAAAAAAACGTTGATTTACCTGTTTGTGTGGAACAATGTATAAGTCTTCTATTTTAAAAAATTGTTACTCATCGACACATTTGACACGAGAATTATAAATTTAGTGATTATTTTGCTTTTGAACTTCACTCTTTTAGGTGAGACCGTTGTGATGGTTCAATGAATACTAAATAAACAAATAAATAAACGAATGATTAATGTTTCATCAACCTATACTGTTGACCTGTGAACCTGAGTCCCTGAGTCATTTTTATCAACGTACCTGCGTCATTACCTAGTAATTTTGATATGCACGTAGAGGTAGATGAATGAATCGCGTCAATTTTCTCTTTCAAAGCGTAATGAATCTACATCAATATAAATGGGATGTAGCTGAGATGAATTTTCTGGTTAATTATTAATTAACTGGTCTTGTTCATTACGTATTTTTTTCGACGAATTGTTTCGAAAATTCCTGATTGAAAATTTCGAGAAATCAGGTTAATGAACAGGTTGGAAAGTCCCGTCCAAACGCCAACTCTAAATTGAGATTTCTTTCGAAATTATGCCATAAACGTTTCAGAATTAAATTCTCTTTCCAAGGCATGGCTACAGCAAAAAATTTCCGATATTTTGGTTAAAGTAACGGAAAAGGTGCTAAGAATCACGAATTTCAATTTTATTGCAAATCTTGAATTATAAAATATGTTGGATTTTTCTCATGCTCTCAAGAGTCTTTGGTAAATTTTTCCATCAATTTTACAAAATCAATATCAACATTTTCCAAAACCCAGAAATTTTCGACTAATGTAAAGGAAATAGAAATTCTCTAAAAACATTGAAAAATTGAGTACACTGAGAAAAAAAAGTGTGGCGATATTGACCACAAATTGTGGAAAAACTTATCCAGTCCGAGTTTATGATGCTTTTCACCACAACTGTGGTACTTGTTTAAGTTTTAATCACAACTGTGGTACTTTTTACCACAGCTGTGGCAAAAAAAGTACCACAACTGTGGTAAAAAGCATCATAAACTCGGACTGGATAAGTTTTTCCACGATTTGTAGTCAATTTTACCACACATTTTTCTCAGTGTAGGTGTTTTTCAAATCCGAAAAAATATTTCGATTTCGCCCACACGAAAAAAAAATATTACTCATAATTCGTTGAAAATCAATAAATTCTATTTCAGTCGAGTGAAATATGCTTATCGTCAAATTAAACACTTCAACACGTTTTGGAATTTCGTAAAAATGAACTTGGCTCGTTTAAGGAATTCTCGAAGACGAGTCTGAAAACTGAAAAAATTTCAACGACATCATAAATTTTCAATATTAAAATTCCATAGGGGTAAAGAGTATAAAACAAGATGATTTATTTAGGTCAAACATGAAGGAATTTAATTCGGCTGGAAGTGGAATGAAATTTCCAAATGACCTTGTACCATTCCTCAAGTTGAAAAATTCTCAACACATTAATAAAAGCTCTAAACTTTATTCTAAACGTGAAATTCCATCGCTCTTTGAATAATTATGTGTTTGGTAAAATTTACTCGTAAACCAGGGGACGATGTATTATATGGAGTTGATAGGTAACCATGGTAACGAACCTCACAACTGAGAGATCTTTTATCTAAGTACAAAAATGGTCACTTCGGGATCGAAAAATTACTGGCCAAAAAGCATAGAACGTCGCCCGATTGCAGGTTTCTATGGTAACCAAGATGGCATCTTAAGAGAGATGAGAGATACCCTCTTATTAAATGTCCAAATTATAATTTATTACTCGGTCAGCTTAACAAGCCTGGAGTCCAAAGATGAGCTGAGTCAGTTTATTTAATAACGAGTTTCGTGGAATTGGATATAGCTCCGGTCTTTTGTGTCTTTTTTTTCTCGGTGGTGCGAGGTGGCGAGCGAGGAATTGAGAGATTGTGGCGATAGTGGCGGATATTTCATCGTCTGGAGTTGAAAATACGTAGGTAGTACTTCTTCGTACAGATATTTATGTTTTGAAGACTTTTTTACTCGTGGAAGTTGGTACTCGGTAGTACCATACATTGATTAATGATTAATCTATGGCAGTACCTCGAAAATTAAGTGAACAATCTAAATCATGATTTTTTTCTCAATTCAAAAAGCAAATCTAAAATTCTATCGACAAATTGTAGAAAAAAATCATTTTTAAGCATTGTAAAAATGGAAGATACTTACAAAATCGGTATGCTAACTTTGTAGAGCTAGGTATGGAAATTATCAACTAAAGAAATTTTGAAAAAAAATCAATCTTCAAAATATACAGGGTGGCTCAGTTAAGGTGTGAAATATTAAAACCACGTATTCTACTTATCATTTGGAGTAAAAAATGTTATATAGGTACATGATGAGTCATGAACGCTTCATTACTGAGTTATTCGCCTTTAAAGGGGGCCGAGATTTCACCCAAAATTGGCAATTTTTGCTCTAGCAGTGAAAATTTTCGGGGGGTAGGTGGTGGAAAAAGTAAAAGGAGGTCCATAAAAACGTATACCAATTTTTTTTTTTTTTGGTTCATAAGTAAGTGTTTTAAAGTAAAAAATGTGTTTCTGTACCAGAGAAATGGTCGAACAAGAACAAGAAATCATTTTTTTGAAATTTTATTCACTTCAGGGGTAGTACTATACTTATTTAACACCTATTAACCCAAATTTCTGTTTTTTTTATTTATTGGATGCTGAGTAAGCAATTTATCAAATTTCGACCATCCCACAAAATTACAATAAAAATCGAATTTAATGATTTCTCATGATTCCTCATTATTATAAAAAAAATTTCACCTAAACCTAAAATTTTTTTCTAAAAAATCAAAAAAATGGAGGGTATCTCAGCATAATTTATTTTGTGGCAACGCTGTAATTAACTTCCGCGTAAGTAACCCCGGCGCTCGTCTCGTTAAACGCAACATTTTACGGGCGTCGCGAGGCGCAACGTTGCCGAATTTCCAGTTCTTTACTCGGCAATATCTCAGAAAAAAAGCGTTTTGGGACCATGTTGAATATGACATTTTTTGTTCGTATTGATAAGTAGAATATGGGGTTTCAATATTTCACACCTTAACCGAGCCACCCTGTATGATCCCGAAAATTTAACTAATTTTTTATACCATGAACAATTTTTTGCTTGATTTGAAAAAAACTAGCTGCTAATAAAAAGTTCGACTAAAAAAAAATAAAATAAAGAAAATGTATTTGCCTAATTTCAAAAATGAAGGAGCTAAAATCATAAATTTAAACAAGATAATTGTAATATAATTTGATGATCTATAAAAAAAATGATACGTTTGGAAAATGTATCAGAGACGTCTTTTTGCTCAATTTCAAAAAGAAGTGGTCTACAAATACAAAATTTGCAATAAAAAAATTCTTGAAAAAATTATTCCTGCAAATGGATGATAGGATTGATAGGTATTTTGAAAATTGAGCAAATTTTCGTGTGATGAATTTTTATCAAATTCAACCCAAAAAAAACTAAATTGTGGAATGATGAGGTATTTACTTTGAAAATTGAAACATTCTCACAATAAATTCTGGTTAAATCTCAAAATTGAGAGGATCATAATAATTGACCTCAACCGAAATTTTTTTAAAAAAATTATGGAAATAAATAGATATCTACTTGGCTCAAAAATTGAATAAAATTTCATAAGTATGGTGATTTTTTGCCTGATTGAAGAATAAAATGGCCTTGAATGAAAATTTATCACCAAAATAATTTCAAAAAAATCAGTATTGAAAATAAATGTAGATAATTTTCTGGAAATTTAATCAAATTTTCTAATGGATGATTTTTACCTGATTTCTGATATGAAATTGCCAAAAATGCAAATTTCAACCAAAAATTTAAAAAAATTGAATTGTAATTTGGAAAATTAAAAAAATCAAGGTAGGCATCAAAACGCAAATTTCAAAAAAAAAAATTGAAATAAGTGGTAGGTATTTTGAAAGCTGAACCAATTGCCAAAGGGACGAGTTTTGCCTATTTTCAAAAATAAAGGGACCACAAATGCGAATCCTAACCACAAAAGTTCAAAAAAAAATCAATTGTAGAAATGGAAGATAATATTATTTTAAATTTGAATAAATTTTCGTATGATGACTTTTTGCTTAATTTCAAAAATGAAGTTACAAATTTTTCCAAAGTTGAAAAGTTTAATCCCCACTGTAGGAGAAACATCACAATTTTAAGGGAAAATGAACCAATCCTGTTTATGGGAAATTCAACGTAGAACAATGTTTATTTCACCACTTTTTCCCCTCCGACCCTCTATTTTAGCACTACAGCTGAAAAACGCATACATGCAAAGGTTATTGACCTCATACGGGGGTGGCTCACAAGTTGCCGGATGCAACTTTTGACAGCATATTTTTGAGTCCATCCTAACTTCAAATTACACATAAAATGATCATTTTTTCAAAGTTAGAAAAGTTTAACCCCCACTGCAAATCGAATGTCGCAATTTTGAAAACAACTGAACTGATCTAGTTTGTAGGAAAGGCTCCGGTGTGATTTGGGGGTCATTTGGCCCTTGGTGGAACTTTGACAAAATTTTTATGCCATTCGACTTGCCTATGTAGAAAATGATTTTAGAGCGCAAAAACGAATTTTTACCACACCCCCCGGGGGCGGGGGCCTCAAAATACGTGATTTTCACTCTAAAAATTCTATCTCCGCGAGTTTTCAACCGATTTTTTTCAAATTTGGCATGTAGGCAGAGGTACTTGAGGGGAGTACCCTGAAATTTTTTCAGATTTTTTCGACCACTACAATGACCTTAAATTTGACCTTGAAAGTTTAAAATCGCCCTGGGGGCACCGTTTTGGCGTGTGGTATAAAGAAAAAAATATTTTCATGTTTCTCACTCTATTTTACACTACTTAGAATTTTTTTCAATTTTTTTTGAGTGGTGGCCTATGCGTGACGTTCAAAAAACCGATAAATCGGTCGTTTTACCTAGTACTTGAGAAATACACTTTGAAAAAAGACAAACATGTTAATCGCAATTTTATAGCTGGAAAAGCTTCTATATGATGTCCAGAGTCTTTGATAAAGTCGCATCGCCCCAGCTCCTATTGCTTTTTGAGGGGGGGGGGGGCCTTATGAAAGAAAAAATTGTTTTGCACCGATTTCGCTTAAATTCACGTAAATGGTTGTGTAGGTGTACTGTAGGTGTAGAAGTACTCCCCAAAAATTTTTAGCCCCCCTCGACCTCACGGGGCTGAGCCATCGCTTCCCAAAGTTGGAAATTTTTGGTTAAGATGACAAAAAATCGAGTTTTTCGACTATAAAACCGCTCCAAAATTCTAATTTTGAAAAACTTGGTATTTTCTGTGCACATTTTGAGGTAACGAATCCGACTAGCCCATCAAATTTTTCATTCGAATGGTTTACACCCCCTCCTTATAAATAAAATCTCATCACTGCCCGTTTGAAAGTGTACAGATCGTTGGGTTTTCAGAAAAAAATGACCTCGTAATATTTTTTTTACAAAATTCAGCTCGCGACACATCAGGGGGCAAGTGGAATTGTATCAACCTACTTAAATTTTCAATTAGGTGAATGAAAAATATTCAGATACTAACCTGAAATTTTAGGAAGCAATGGCTAAACCTTTCTCCTAAGTCGCGGGAGCCTAAAATTTTTTGGGGAATATTTCTATGTAATTTTTCAAAAAACTGCTCAGATTTGAGAAATAATGGCTCAACCCCCTGATGTGTCGGGAGCTGATGTTCGTAAACAAATATTTTTGTACCTTAATAAGTTGACATGTAAAGTTGACCAAAATCGATGCGAAAAAAAACATTTTTTGAAACGGGCTCCCTCATCCCCCCCCCCCCCCCGCAAAAAGAACGAGGAGTAGGTGCGGTGCTTTTTTACCACACACTCAAGACATCATAATTGAACATTTTGAATCAAAAAATTTTCACTTTCTCGCGAAATGTCATTTTTGGGTCACCTATGTAACAAAGATTTTTTTTTGAAAAACCCACGATCTGTACACTTTCAAACGGGCCGTGATGGGGAGGGGGTGTAAACCATTCGAATGAAAAATTTGATGGGCTAGTCGGATTCATCACCTCAAAATGTGCACAGAAAATACCAAGTTTTTCAAAATTAGAATTTTGGAGCGGTTTTGTAGTCGAAAAACTCGATTTTTTTGTCATCTCAACCAAAAATGTCCAACTTTGGGAAACGATGGCTCAGCCCCGTGAGGTCGAGGGGGGCTAAAAATTTTTGGGGAGTACTTCTACACCTACAGAACCATTTACGTGAATTTGAGCGAAATTGGTGCAAAACAATTTTTTCTTTCATAAGCCCCCCCCCCCGCCTCAAAAAGCAATAGGGGCTGAGGCGATGCGACTTTATCAAAGACTCTGGACATCATATAGAAGCTTTTCTAGCTATAAAATTGCGATTAACATGTTTGTCTTTTTTCAAAGTGTATTTCTCAAGTACCTACTAGGTAAAACGACCGATTTATCGGTTTTCTGAACGTCACGCATAGGCCACCACTCAAAAAAAATTGAAAAAAATTCTAAGTAGTGTAAAATAGAGTGAGAAACATGAAAATATATTTTTCTTTATACCACACGCCAAAACGGTGCCCCAAGGGCGATTTTAAACTTTCAAGGTCAAATTTAAGGTCATTGTAGTGGTCGAAAAAATCTGAAAAAATTTCAGGGTACTCCCCTAAAGTACCTCTGCCTACATGCCAAGTTTGAAAAAAATCGGTTGAAAACTCGCGGAGATAGAATTTTTAGAGTGAAAATCACGTATTTTGAGGCCCCCGTCCCCGGGGGGTGTGGTAAAAATTCGTTTTTGCGCTCTAAAATCATCTTCTACATAGGCAAGTCGAATGGCATAAAAATTTTGTCAAAGTTCCACCAAGGGCCAAATGACTCCCAAATCACACTAGAGCCTTTCACGTAGAAAATTTTTTATTTCACCACTTTTTCCCCTCCAACCTTCTATTTTAGCACTACAGCTGAAAAACGCATACATGCAAAGGTTATTGACCTCAAACAGGGGTGGCTCACAAGTTGCCGGATGCAACTTTTGACAGCATATTTTTGAGTCCATCCTAACTTCAAATTACACATAAAATGATCATTTTTTTCAATTTTTCTGAAAGTTGGAAAAGTTTAACCCCCACTGGAAGTCGAATGTCGCAATTTTGAGAACAGCTGAACCGGTCAAGTTTGTAGGAAATTTCACGTAGAAAATTTTTTATTTCGCCACTTTTCCCCCTCCGACCCTTCCTTTCGTCGCTACAGTCAGAAAATGTATATCTGAAAAGGTTATTGACCTCTTGCGGGGTATCCGGTGAGGGGGGGTGCAACTTTTAGGAGTACGTTCGGTAGGCTATTCTGTACAAATAATGTAAAATTCAGCTTTCCCCCAACGATTCCGAGATTTTGCTACAATTCCTGTAATACTAATGTAAATGTTTTACCAACAAATCTTGAAAAAAATAATGTTCTGTTTTGAAAATTGGAAAAAAAAGTGTGAATATTTTTTTACCCTACTCCAAAAATAAAGAGGCCAAAAATGCAAAGTTGAACCAGAAAATATTTAAAATATCAAATTGTGAAAATGGTAAGGTGCCATATCTTGAGAATTGAATTAATTTTAATATATGACGATATGGCCAAAAAATACATACAAAATTCAGCCCACAAAATTCTTTCAAATTTAATCTTGAAAATGGACGATGTTTTGAAAATCAAAAACATTTTTATTCGACGAGTTGTTGCCTAATTTTAAAAATGAATGAGCTATAAACTGAAATTCCAACCTAATTTTAAAATTGAAGGGGCTAAAAAAACCTTCTGAAATAATTTGACTTCAAAAAATATTGACGTTTTTCAACTTTAAATATTTGTCCTTAGCCCTTTCAGTTTTGATGTTAGGCTAAAACTCATCAAAATTCTGAATTTTTGTCGAAATTTGTATGCGCTCCTTCAATTTTAAAATCAGGCAAAAACTATACTATGGGAAAAAAGTTTATTGTTAAATTCCAGAGAAACTATATTCCTTTCTGCAACTAAAAATACATTTTAATTCAATTTTTTTTCGAAATGAAGTAACGTTTAATTAATTTCAAAGATAAGCACCATCTTTATCTAATATATTTTCTCGATGATCTCACCAGACTTCCTAATACAGTCTCTAATTCCACCCTCACAACCACGTACACTTAAAAATCATGTATGTATCATCTTTTTTTGAAATTTTTTTTCCAATCTAAATTTCAATTCAACCCTCTCAATTTCGAACAACACCGCCTACCAAATTCTCAAATGGTTTTTCATCAAAACTACGAATGAATGAAACAGGAAATAACCCCGAATACAGATTCCATCGCTGAGAAAATGCCAAACGGAGCAATGTTGCCATAGAAACGAAAAATGGAACCCAGTCAAGTCAAAGTACACGAGGACGCTTTCAAGATAATCTCCCCTGATAAATTAATATCTATACGGAGGGCTATAAAAATACAAGTCTTCGGATAATACAGGGTTTGACGATTTTACGACTTTGTTGCCGAGTTCTTCTTGGAGGAAAAAATAAGGGAGAATTTCTCGACCCTTTTGATACAGATCTGAGGCTAAATTAAAAACAGTAGGATTTTCTTCTCTTATTGGTTTATAGTCTTGGTTAATATTGGTAATGGTTAAATATTTTCGAAATCTTGATTAAAAGTTATCGCATAGGTAGGTAGTGAAGCAAACATTTTCTAAATTTCTAATCAGCTGAGTGACTCATGGTTGTATGACGTCATCTTCATCGTAAATATACGTAATTTTCCAATGAGTCAACTTAAAATCATTAAAAAAAATTGAAATTGAAATTGAAAATACGTAATTTCGATAACGATTCAACTACTCGAACACTTCGTTTAATTCCAAGTACCAAAGTTTCGAAATAAAAATAAATTCCTCGAAGTGACAACCCGCCGATAAAATAATTAAAATTTATTCGATATTATGAATAGGTAGGTAATCATAAACGCTTGTGACATTATACCTTCTTAATTATCATCGTATGACATTAAATAGATATGATTCGAGAAACAGACAATTTAAAAATAATAAAACGAGAAACAACGATAGGTAATCGGATAAAAATAAACATTTGGAATGTTTGGCCAAATATAAATAACTAAGTAACCGAATACTTTGAAAATTACATTTGTACTGCAACCTCGTATTCGTGATGGCGAACTTCTTGACCTCCAAATGGAATATATAAGCAACTGTGACTCGGATGTATCTGGCAAAAAAGATAAGAAATTTATCAATAGGTACTCGAGACGATACTAAATAAACCAATTGAAATTCGAGAGCAAATTTCCGGCAGAAAAATTCGCCAATGGTTCCAAATAGGTACGTACCTTTCCAGGAGTCAGAGATCCTTCGTGCATGACTCGACCGATGTATAATTTCTCTCCGGCGCTGGTTGTTCCGGCAACGATGGCGTTATGGGGTACTTCGCCGTTTCTGGCAAATTGCCAAGCTACACTCGAGCTGCAAAGTACCTATGGGAGAAGATCGTGAGATGAGAATAATCACAGACGATAGGATTAAATTTAAAGAGGCTTACTTCGTATTCGTGTTTATGGATTTCTCCTCCGGCGTAAGCTATGTAAGCTGATTGATGATGAGGGGCTATTTTACAAGGCACGAGATCGCCTTCGTGGAAACATCTTCCGACAAATAATGGGGCTCCGTCGACATCTCTGCCTGCTTGGACTGCAGTAGAAGGAACATTTCCATGGGTAGCGCCTACCCAAGCGTACGAACCCATATCTGGTCTCCAACCGTAATCTAAATAATTTTGAACACGTGTTAATTTTCAATTGGAATTATTTTTTCGAGAACTTTGGACCCACCCTTCAAAAAAATCATCACGTTTGGCTAATTTAATAATTAGTAAAATAATTCCCTATGCCTATGATTTTAAAATTATCGTCAACTTACTCATTTTTTCAGATAAATTGCACAAAAAATATGTAGGAAAAAAACCACAGCGAGTAAAATACGCGAACAATTCAATAAATTACACCTATCCACGTTACAAGTACCGAGTTATTAATACGATACTTATTGTGGAATAAAATAAGGCAAGACTATTGAGCTCTTATCTGTGTATTCCTGATACCATGAGCTCATGCACTTGGGAGGGGCTGAATTTGTCTTGTCATCAAGTTTATCACCATCAAACGGATATTTCAAGAGATACGAAATTTCACGAAAATAAAACTTAATCCAAATTACTCACTCGTTGTGTTCTGTTGAGAATTCGCGTAGCTAAACCTTCACAAATACTTGCAACTTGCAGTCGACTGTATTTAACACGTATTTATTGAAAAACAACGTTACGTAGGATTAATTTACGTGCTTTTATACTTCTCTAGAAACACGAACCGATGATTAGAGAGGTAATCGCTGCAATTGAGTGTAAATAATGAATCAGTTACATACGAAGCTGAGAAATCTTCGTAGTAAAAGTTTTGTAACGCTGTTTCGTTAATTAAAATTTTTCTGTTGCTGGTGTCGATAAGATATTCAAACTTTCTAGAAGTTTTTCTATGTTTGAATAGTCGAATCGTGTTTGTAGCTTCGAAGCTACGTGGTTATGGTGGAGTTTTTATTTACCAAAGGAAGGCTATCTTGAGCATAAATTTCTTGTCATTACCTACTGATAAATTTGTCACAAAGCTGGGTTCGTTCGATGGAAATTTACATAGTATTACCTGTGTGAAATCGGATGATAAGAAGCAAAGTGTCGATAAATTGTTCGAAAATATGGGAATGTCTGAGTGACCATGGTACTCAATAGTTTTCAGTTTTATGTTTTTTTTAAAATTTATTTTGGTGTTGCGTAAAAAAAGTAGACCAATGTGTCATGTAAAACATCATCATTTATTTAACGTATTTCAGGAAAATATTTGTGTGAGCATTATTTTTAGAGAATTGAGGGAATAAAAACTGAAAAAAAAAAACTGAAATAAAGTAGGTACCTAATACAGAGAATAATTCTGAAATATTAAGGAGGGAATCCCTTTCAAAAAGTACCTAAATAATAAATTCACTTTAGAATTAATTTGAAAAAGGTTTTAATTCTTATTTTTTATATTTTTAAATTAGGTACTTTCATTCAATTTTAATTCAATCTATTTTTAGAAATATTTTTGACCAAGAATTTTGAACCAACTCCCTCCAATTTTGCTTTTTACATTATTTATTATTTTTCTATTAAATTATATTCTATCATATATCTTCATGACAATAACTGTTGATTGGAAAAAAAGCTAAAAAAATTTTAGATATGTAATTTTTTCATCCTTAAAATTAAAATGGTTTTGTTTTGGAGCAGGAAAACATCCGAAAAACACAAAATAGTGGAAAAATCACGAATTTTTAAATTATAGCTCGAAATCACCGAAAAATCACGAAATTTTGTGAAAAAAACTTCGGAAAGTATGAAATTTTAACAAAAAATGAGCAACGAAAGTAAATTATTAATTTGGTTGGTTTTTGAATTTTAATCCCAGTTATGAAATTTTTTCCCAAGAATGAATTATTTTGGTTCTAAAAATTGAAAATTCTCAAATCTTGAACCTCGCTTCATTTGGGCATGCATATGAAGCCACTTTCTTTAGTGTAAGAGCCAGGGGTTGAAGGATCTCGCATTCCCTTAACCTTGAGGGCTTGAATGTTGAAAAAGGGCGAATTTTAGCTTTATTTGAACTTTTTTTTTCAAACATTTTCGCCTTTGTCTGATCAGGTTTGATGAATTTATGGATTGTGTATTAAGTATTATTCATCTAAGAAATGTGAAATAAAAAAAGAGGGGGTTGTTTAAAAAACAGCTGTGATAAAAAAATTAAAAAATTTTAGTTTTTGATTTTGAATGAAAATGTTATGAGAAAAGCGATGGTGATATTAGTTTTTTTAATAAAACAATTCCCCCATAATACTTTTTTTAGTTTTGAAAGTTCGTTTTTTGATTGAATTTGTTTTAAAAAACAATTATAGTCAACATTTTAAAATGAAAACACGTATAATTTTTCATAATTTAAAAAAAAAATTGTACAGTACCTATTTTCCGACATTTTGATGACCATTCAACTGATTCAACACCCACTGAATAAAATTTTCACTCTCCAAATACGATTTCCAAGTGTTATTATTTTGATCTCCTGTAAAATTTGATTTTTTTCAACTGTAGTTGTTTTTAAACGATTACGTCAATTGTACGAACCCTTTTCCTTCATCATCCTAGTTGATTTCAAGATTTGATATGAATATGAAGTTGAAAAAATGTGTCCCTCCAGCCTCCGTCTTTCAGGAGTTTTAACTCGGTCAAAAGTTAATTGAAATATAGGTACGCTTTGTTCTGCAGCAGTGCTTTGAATGAAGAGCTCTGGAAAACTTATAAAAAAATTAGCCTGAAAAATTTAGAAAAAAATTGGCCTGGAAAATTTAGAAAAGTTCAGGAGAATTATTTTTGAAAAACTCTGAATAGGTTTGTCATAATGTCAGAAATTTCTTGATTTTTGAAGGGCATTATTATTTTAATAATTTGGGATTTTTTGGAGTATCGAAAAATTAGCACAAAAAATTATGAATTTTTTGTTTTTCAATTTGTCATTCAATTCAACTTATCATCGGTTATCATATCAATAAAAATAGAAGATTCATAAATACATGTTTCAAGAATTCAACTCTTAAAAAAATAATGCTCTCAATTTCAATTAAATTAAAATAAAAATTTCAAAAATATTAAAATAAAAAAAATTATGATGGGCAACTTTGTTAATGTACGTAAGAACAGGTAATTTACGGTAATTTCGTTTTACCGTTGTCGGCCATACTGGAATTTCATTTATTTATTTTTATTGATAACTCGAAAAACTAGTTGATAAGTGGGTGAAATCTGAAATTGAAATTTTATTCAATAATTATTTTTCAGAGTGATTTAGTAACTTTTCTAGTGTCTAGTTTCCATTTAAATTTTTTCAATTGGAATTTAGTGATCAAATGATATGGAAAAGTGACCATTTCCACTGAAAATCAGCTTATCAGCTGATTAATTTTAGACTACGTCGTACCAAGAACCACTCCTCAGGTAGGCAAGAACAGGTCAGCAATTTAGTACACGTATAATTTTTGAGACATTTGAATGTATTTGAATTGAATTATTTCTAGTTCTGGATACTTCACCGTGCTTCAGTTTGTTTTTCCAATATCCAAAGCACCATGGAACGATACAATGAAGCTAGAAAGAGACAAGATCTCCAGAAGATATTTGTAAAACAATGTTTATTAAATAAGGTGTTCGTTGGAACGTATACTGAAAGAAGACTAATAGAATCTGTATGTAAATATGCGTACGTATCATGAGTATTTCGTTTATTTGATTACATAAATTCATTTAATAGAAGTTTTTCATGTTGATAATTGATTTCGTTACAGAGATGTAATAGAAGTAGATCAAAAAGATCACGAATTCACCAGTACACTTGGCAAGGTTACTGAAAAGCTGAAAAGTTGTTCGAGTGGGAAAATGGTTAGCTGTATTATAGGTAAAATTTTCCTTGACAAGTTATGTTAATAATCACACTTGGATAAATTTCTAATCTCATGATTTTAATTTTTATAGGTGATATAACCGAAGGGTACTCCATTTATACAGATTTATCAGGCTGTGCTTTTGGTTCATATTGGTTTATGATCAAAGATGTTATATTTACTGATACTTCGGTATCTATCAGTGTTAAATGTTTAAGGTAATGTTTTTCAATCACTCGAGTAAATTTAATAATATTGAATATTAAATTTTGAATTTTATTATATTTGCAGATCTTACGAAGTCGACGTTGAACCACTAACGACCAAATATCTTTCAGAATTTTGGAATAATTTTGATTTATCAAAATTTCTATCTAATATCATTGCTAATATCGCATCAATTTGCACTAAAGAAAACATTATCCACACGTTTCGTTTTCTAAGCGCAGTATTTCTGTCCTTAGCTGTAGGCACATACGAATTATTGCAACTTTTATTGAAATTCTTTCACGAATTGAATAACACTTTCCACATATGTGTACCAGTATTAATCGCAGCTATTGAAGGACTAACTAAAGCTTTCGGAGGATTACTTATCTTTTTCACTTATCTATTTAGAAAAGATGCGTCACCAAGAATGCCCAATTTTGATTTACAAAATAAGCCGAAGTATTTACAATATCCGAATCAGAACAACAAATATGTGAATTATCGATCATCTCAACAAAATTATGGCCCTGGTGGTAATTTTTTTTATAGAGATGGAATTGGAGGAAAAATATACCCAAACTAGAATTTACGCTGAGACTGAAGATGGAATTTCGTCCATGGGTATTTTTTTCAATGTTGAAGCATTTTGTCACACGTATTTATTTTTTTCTAGTCTTAAGAGTGAAATAATACAGTATCAAATTTTCTACTATAATGTTATCGATTTTATACTTTGATGAAGTACGGTTCTTTTTTATGTAAATTTTTTGCATGAACTTTTTAACAGATTATTTAGTTTTATATTTTGTTGTTAATTTGACGATTAGTAAATATTGTTTTGAATTTTGGGAGAAGTTTTTCTATTTTACTTCATAGGATTTAATGAAGTGTTTATTTCGCGTGTGTGTTTATTTGAGTTTTAGATTTGATGATTTGAATTTTCTAAAAATGATATACCTTGGTAAAATTATTAATTTTTTATGTCTTTTTCCCTAATTACACATCATGCATGTTTGTTAAGAAAATTTCTGTCGAGGTAACCAGGTGAAATTAGAAATTAAAATTTTTTCATAATTAATACGTTCGCGTCTTAATTAAAACACGTTTTCTCAATTTAATTCGTTAAAAGTTTTTAGAACTCTACAAACAGTTTTAAAAAAATCATACATAAACGAATGAGGTAAAAATAATGATTACGATTGTATTTTAGATTATATCCGATCAGATACAAACTACAATAAAAACATACGAACTAAATTTTGGTATACGTGAATTTTTAAGAAGGAATGACCTTAACGATAATCGGATTTAGGTTCGAATCAAATAACCCTGTTCATTTGGTGATCCCAATAACACCACAGGCTAATCTAGCTCCAGCGTTACCGGTGGAAAGGCTCAATTCGTGGCCACCTTTTCCTAAATCGTCCGGATCAGCGTGAACCTACCAATGGGGGGAAAAAATTAAAAAAATGGACAAATCCAAATTACACTTGTAAATCGTAATATCGTTTTATTTACCACTACAGTCCTTCCAACGACACTGAGAGGACCACTGAGAGAAATAGCCGAATCCTTGATACTTATTTTGGCTACTCCGCTGCTGTCAGCTACGACGTTACCTAAATCTCCAACATGACGGACGGAATCTTCCGGTGCACCGTGGGTTTTACTGAAGGGGTTAAAGTGCGGACCGGCACTGGTGCAACCTGCGATAAAAACAAGAAAATTTATTTAAAATGTTTCCATGTACAGACAAAAAACACGAACGAAATAAATAAAAACGGTTGCACACGGCACGTTGTAGCGTGAACTTCCCACCCGCCAGGCTTCCGTGTGTAAGAAGGTGATAAGCAAAGTAAATGAATCTTGTATTGTATTCAAATGAAAAGCCCGAATAAACTTCACCAATTACCATAATTTTATCGACAACAGTGTCAAGGTTAATCGTCAGATACTAGAAATATCGTCGGGTGATAAATGACAAAAAATGTGGTTTTATTACCACACATACGATTTCAAAAAAACTACCAACCGTTGGTATTGTCTCCAAATTCGTGAACGTGGAATCCGTGTAAACCAGCTGCAAGTCCACTTATTTCACCGGTAACTTCGACTGGATCTTTTTCACCCTAGAATAGATTTCAAAGTGAATTATTACTATAGTGAAAATTGATAATTTGAAGTAAGAGGGGTTGGAAATTTCGATTGGTTGAGAAAAATTCCATTCTGTTAATGTAACATGCTTCAATGCTGATGACCCTGGTACACTAGATACTAGGTACATGCTTATCTCTCCCATTTTTAAACCTGTTCGAACCAGGCTAATTTAACTATCGTTATACTTTGGGAAATTATAGGAATGTTCTAGAATGCAGTTACATTTTGACATACACTTTTTACTTCTATGGAAGCGTGGCATGTTTCAAAATGAGCTTAATTCTTTCATCAGTAAGAGCTAGCATGAATTTACATTGAGCAAAATTTTTATTCATGAAAGAGAGTGAAAACTAAACACGTGAATATTGATTTTTTCCTGCCTACAGCGAAGATAGCCTTGGAAATCATTTAGAACTAATTTAACAAGAGGGACTAAATTTCATGAAAACAGAATGGAATTATATCGAATGATGAGCACATCTTACACCATATTACGTAAATACTTACGTTTTGAGTGAAGTAAACTGTCCCCTTCACGTTTTCACCATTCAAAACACATACAGCTTTAACTGGCATTCTACTATGACCTGAACCTATTTTGACAAAATAAAAAAGCACACCCCAAATTAAAAACTACTCGCGATAACTGAGAATTTAATTCGATCGAAAGAAACAATTAATTTAAATTTGACAACCGAATCACAGCAGAACAGAACTTTTTCTGAAGTATGAACTTTCAAAATTTAGACTTGACTAGCGGTAGATAGCAGAGTATTTATCAGTTCGACTTCAGAATTGCCAACATTCCCGAAAG
The DNA here is from genome assembly GCA_033439095.1 of Pseudococcus viburni. NCBI lineage: Eukaryota > Metazoa > Arthropoda > Insecta > Hemiptera > Pseudococcidae > Pseudococcus > Pseudococcus viburni. Next base: position 281,711 of record JAVBJF010000377.1, read on the forward strand.
TTATTTGCGTAATTTGTATTTTTGTACGTGCAACACTGTTCTGCTGCATTTTTATTGGTCGAATTTTAATGTTTGCATGACGTCACGAGACAAACATCCAATCACGAAAGAGTTTGATATGGTGCTGAATTCAAACTGTAGAGTCTCTTTTAACGTGTTTTTATTTTTAATTATTTTATTTCCTTAATTAACGATTTAAACGATGAAATTTGTTTTAAAAACGAAGTATAATCGAAATTTAACTCGAATTAAAAGTAATTAAATCGAAAAAACCATCCTCTTTTGCCAAATTTGGTAATTAATTTTTCCCCACTTCCTGATTAGAAAAAAATCAGAGTAAACAAAAACAATCAAAATCTATGTCAATTTTGTAATCCATAGAATACAAGGCAATCAGTTTTTTGCATTCGTCAAATAGTAAATGAACTATGATTAGTTAAATTCGTTAACCGATATTGTTTGTAGTTAAGTAATGATTTATTCTAATTATTCGTGTTGTTCCATGGTTGTTGAGTGATTCTCGTGTGTAATCTGTGAGGTGAGTATTCGTCTAAATACTTTTAATTGTTTCAATTGCCAAATTACCTCTAGCTCTCTTCACCATGCCAAATGCATCCGCAGATTGCATCTATGTCGAATACTTCAGACAGTAATTACACATTTTAGCTTTACCAACCATACGATGAGCTGAGTATTGTATTACGTGATACGGGCGATTGAATTGAAGTGGAAAACCATCTGCTCGACATGTGACTTGGTATTATGTTATTTATTCAATGAAAATGAATGTGATCATCGTATTGAACTATATTAGACATTTAAAAGGTCGAGCAGCCAAGTAGCAACTATTCAACGATTGAGTCAGGTTGCAAGTCTACGTTTTCGTCGTTCGTTTTATCGGAAGTGTTTTGATTTTTATAAATTGAGGAAAATTTATTACTGTAGTAATGTTGTTTCTCAATGAGTATTTGAAAGAATTTTCGCCTTAAAAATCTCAATCACAATGCATATGTTGGCTGATTGTTCTCTATTGAAATGCACTACGTTTAGGAAATGTTGAATTTATACTACTATGCTTTATTTACTATTTCTGCCATATGCGAATAATTATCGAACGTATTCGTTATACGAATGAATTATTATGACCGGAATTTATTTCAGTGGTCGTGTGCAAAATGGCTTTGGCATTTCGTAACTTTTTTGCTCAAAATAAACAAATTTTTCGGCCTTTGTGATCAATTACCGATAAACCGAGACAATTACAAAATTAAAAAAAAAATTAATCACTGACAGATCTGTTTTAGGATACATATGTATCGGCTCCAATCAAAAGGAACATTTTTTTATTTAAAAAAATTATCTTTTGGACGTCAATTCAACTGATAACTTTTATCGTTGCTAAAAGGCAAAAAAGTTCGAACTTTGATGGCAACACCTTTGTCAACAGATGGTTCAAATTGGCAACACCGTAGCTTGTCCAATGGTAATGAATGAGAATTGTACCCTTAAAAGTTAAGGGTGAGGTGCATTGGTTTTCTTCACCCCTAAAGCTCGACCGAGTATACGTTCGAAATAACAAATCGATAGATAGTATACTCCTTCATTTTTCGGGTATAGTTGTGCTTTTCTCGGTTTACATTATTTCTGTGTAAATAAAATCCAGTTAATATCCGGAAAATGATGTAAATTGTTACGAATCATTGGCATATTACGCGTCGAAATTATCAGAAGTAAGGTGTTATTGATTCCATTTATTTAACATTCAACGCGTCCTAATTAGTAATTCGATCCTGACTGCTTGTATCATTAGAATCGTTAGCACTACGAAGTTTTCGTATGATGTGTGATTGATTTGTCATAATATCGTAATTATTTCACCCGAGGTTCGAAATTATACCTATCGTTCATCTTTTTTGGTCCACTAATCGAATTTCTTTGATGTGGAATGAGTCATCATTGTAGTGGGAGGTGTTCACGTAGCGTGTAATAATATCACGCGAAACGTATGTAACAACAAAAGGGCTCCGAATAGAATTTTTTCCTTTATTCCAGTCTGAGTTCTAACCTTATTGGTATTTTTAATTTGTTACAGATGCTAGAAGACAGCATGAAACGAACTAGGAAAAAATATGGATAAATTAAGTAAGTCGAAATATCAACATAGAATATCTCACCACTTCCGTTATTATTTAAATCGTATGTAATTAAAGTCGTTCGACCGTGTAATGTTAATGATGACGGTTCGTGTGCTTCAATCGGTGACCGCAAAGGGAGGTGTTTTTGGAAATAATTTGTATGTACTTAGGTATTTAAAGACGATTTTCAACGCATCAATATGTTTTTAGATGAAAGTGGGGGAAAAATGTATTTAAGAATGTTTGGAATTTTATATTTTCATATGGTGCCGGTATCTTTGAGAATTTTGATTAATGAAGTGTCTATGGTTTGTGTTTTGAGAGGAGAGATCTAACGCATGTTTCTATGCAGATGAGAAATTCTTGAAATGCGACAAATTCGAGTCGAGGAATTCGTATTCGTTTGGTTTTTTGGCACTCTTCCGCTATTTCGGATACTTTTTCAATTTATTTATCAATGCTTTATTCAAATTACTCTTTTTGAGTATTTTTTTTGGAAAAATGAGCAAATTAACGAAGTATCTATCCAATGTCCTATTTTAATGATATTGCTGGTAATTTGATTCGTTCGAGTGTGATATTATAATGATTATAAAATTCTTCGTAAATAAATCATCGATAATTTTATCGATTTGAAGTACATTTACCGGCATAGATGAAAAAATTATACGTAAATTACTTCTGTTCACTGTTCGTATTCAGGTCGATTTATTTGTCTAGAATGAAGAATATTTATAAATAATTGATGGTTAGAATAATAAACTAATTTGGTGTCTAGTTTGAAGAAAAATTGAGGGTTTCCACAGTTGATCTACAAGGATAATCAAATATTTAATATCGAAGACGCAAGGGAGAGGTGAAGGGATGGATCACCTCAATTCCACGAGACCAAAATTTCAGGTGTTTCATTTGGTAAAATTAAGTTCTAGTTGGAAAATTTTCGATTATCTTTTGGAAAATATTCATTTTGAGAGTCAAAAAAATTAGAAAAAAATACTCTTTGAAATTGGAAAATCCATCACAGTCGGAAATTTTCGACCCCCTCCCCCCTTCCACATTAAGTACATTTAATTTCCAGATATCCTAATTAGGTCCATTTTTTGGCATTGTTTCTTTGTTGTCTTCAGTTTTTTCAAAAAGTTCCTAAAATCCATTTTTTTAAATTTTTTAACTGAAAAAAAAACAAAAAATGAAATTTTTTTCAAATGAAGTATTATTTTGAAAAAAATTGAAGTTGATTTTTCTCATTTTTTGTTCTCGATTATTTGAAAGTTGATTTTATTTTGACTTTGGTTTTAATTTTTGAAAATATAACGGAGTGTCATCGTCAATTCATCATTGATACCTCTTTTAATAGATCCTGTCAAGAATTAAAAGGGGAAAGTAAAGCGGAGGTTCAGGATAGGGGACAATTTACCTCCTGACAAAATCGGATTTTTAGATTTAAAAAAATTAATGAATTTTGAGGGAGAAAATTCTCAAAAATTATGATTTCTTTTCTGTTTTAATTTGTGAAGAAATACGTCTTTAGTTGGAAAAATGGCATAAGTGTTTTTGAATTATTGAAACCGAAAAAATTCTGTATACATAAGTCGGATACCTATACCACCACCAATCTCAACTGTGGTTCTTATTGGAGAGAAAAAGGGTGGGTACTATACATTTCCACGAGCTGTCTTAATGTACGATTTTTATAAAAATTGAAGAAAATTAAATGTATTTTTAAGAGAAAAAATTTTGACTAGTAGTAATTAAAAATGAAAAACGAAAGTCCTAAAAAAATAATTGAATTTTTGACTTGAACACGGTTGAAAATATTGCAAAAGAAGATATTCTGTAAAATGTTTTTAAGAATTGGGGGGGGGGGGTTAAAATTGGTATTGGGTCGTGGTACATCATCGATGGTCATAATGGCCTTAAAACCCTTAGTTTTCTCTCAAATTTCACTTTTTCGCGAAAAAGGCACAAAAAATGTGATTTTTTCACAGAATTTTGTAACGAATGAGCTGTAACTTTTTTTCAAAAAGAGATACATAGAGGTCCGCGGTTTGCGGCATTCGATTTGCCGTGAAATTTCCCACAAGATTAGCCCAAAAAAAAATTTCAATTTTGTTTGTAATGCTCAGGCTTATTGACCTCGAAAAATCAGTTTTTTGCCCCCCCCCCACCCCCAAAGTAAACTTTGATCAAAAAAAATATTTTTTCCTTTATTAGTTACATAAAAGCAACCCAAATTTGGCAATGAGAACCCAAAAACAAAATTCGTGTCGCCCTGTGAAATTTATGAAAATCAAAAAATTAATTTTTGGAAAAATGGGAATAAAAAAATTAAAAAACTGCAGCATGTACCTATTTATTCAACTTTCTAACAGTTTTGACTATATTTAATCAAAAATTCGCTTGTTTTTACCATGTCGTGAGAAATTATGACAGATTTTACCTCTTGAAAAAAAACTACTGTTCTAGCTTTAGTTGAAAAAAAACTATAATTTTATATGAACTTACCATGAGAATAGTAGAGGAAAGTTACTAACACGAATAAACGAATAGTTAGAATCATTTTGAACTTTGAAGGTGTTAACTAGACGTACGAACTACGACCATATAGGTACCACGATTGTTGAAGTACATATAATTGAGCTTACTTACTGTTTTAAATACTGAGATTGGTAGGTAATCTGATTGATCTTAAAAAATAATAGGCATTGATGCCATACCGTTAATTATTTTCATGCAATTATGCATCACATTAGGAAGTAATTAGGAGCAAATGAATATTTATTGCGCCATTGCATTTCACCATTCCAGTTACCAATAAAAAACTTGGCTGTAGGAATAATTAATTTGTGTAGTGATCTCAACGGATAAAGATTCACAAATATTTTTCTTCTGACGTAATTTTCTAACCCATTTGAAATCAACACTTACAGATCATCTAGAAGATTTCATCAACTTTGATATTTTCCAAATCTCATATTTGTAGGTAGGTAGCTGAACATTGGGTAGATTTTTTTCGGTAGGTACTTTTTCCCTTTTTCTGCTAAATTTGCCAAAAACTTCGAAATCTATATTTTTTTTATTAAAAAAAAATTATTTATTTATTTTGGAAAATTTTCAATTTCTGAATAAAATTTGAGTGAGAAAGGTACATAAAATGACAATTTTGAGTATTCAATTATAACACTCTCATTCGTGGCCTAACTGCTCGATTACAGAACAATTTTCCAAAATTCGTAACTACCGAATCAAATCTTATTTTGTCAGGCAAAAAAATGTTGAAAAATTTCTGATGCAAGATTACTTTTCAATTTATTAAAATTGCTTACCAATTTTGAAAATTAAAAAAAAAATGCGAACAGAAAGTCATCCCTTTGAGGCAGTGGTCGGCAGATAAAATCTTCATCAAAAATTCCTTATAAGGCAGACGACCCGGCTTTTGTATTCGGATCCCCATTGTTACATTTATTTATTCAGCCTTTGTTAATTTTATTGTCCTACTTGACCTAAATTTTTGGTATGAAGGTCTTTTCAATTTTTGACAGTTTTATTGTCCTACGTGATCTAAGTTTTTGATAAAATTTAAAATGAATTTTTTACTTTTATTTTTTTTGTTTTTTTTGTGATGGGAAGCGTTGGCTTTGTATTTTTCGGATTCCTTTTGTTACATTTATTTCTTCAACCTTTGTTAGTTTTATTTCCCTACGTGGCCAGAATTTTCAATGAAATTTTAATTCTTTGATTGCCGTCTTCTGTGTCGGCATTTTTGGACCAGCGTGTTCGGGTTCCCTTTGTTATGATTATTACTTCAACCTTTGTTCACTTTATTACCCTACGTAACCTGAATTTGTGATACAATTTAGAATGGAATTTTTATTCAGTTTTTTTTCTTTAGGATGGGTCACCTCCTGTGTCGGCATTTTTAGACCAAGATAAAAGGGTGGTTTTATGGCCCCTCTGAGGAATCAAATTTCTCAGCAGGGGGTCGGCAGATGAAAAATTTCTATTCTAAATCTCATTCAAAATTCTGGTCACGTAGGGCAATAAGACTAACAAATAATGAAGAAATAAAATTCTTTGTCCTGATCAAAAAATGCCGACGCAGCAGGTGTCCCACCACAAAGAAAATGAAACAATGAAATTCGATAAAATTTTAAATTGAATTTCTTTTGTTTCTTTCTGTTTGTGATGGGCCAACTATTGTGTCGGAATTTATAGGCGGGGATAAAGACAGGTTTTATTGAACTTTTGAGGCATCATAAATTTCTTAGCAAGGGTTCAGCCAAAGGGTTCAGCAAATGACATATTTTAGATCAGCATAAAGTTAATATTAAAAGTTAGAATCCTTGTGATTGGTCAAATTTTTTCAGTTTGACAATAAACAAAATAAAAAAAGGAAGTCCGCTATTATGACACAGTGTGTCTAGTTTCGTTTTTCAAAAATTGAATTTAGAGGAAGAGGGTTATGGGGAACCCAAAAAAATTTCAAAAACGAAAAAATGAAGTTCAAAAAACACATTTTGGTCTCTCCTCCCTGAAAATACTTGCGCTAGGGGTCCAACATTTTTGTCAGAATTTTTTCTCATCATTATTGATCTTCTGGGGTAGGTTTTGTCAAAATCTCTTTCAAGGGCCAAAACACCATACTTGTCCTGCTATTGTTTTCAAACTCGGGAATCTTTGAGAATTTGATTGACCTCGGTTGGAGGTAGGGTGATTCATACCAAAAAATGAACTACTAATTGAATACTAAAAACTGGACCGAAGAGCTGACTTGGGTAGGGTAGATGAAGGAGAAAAAGTGCAAGCAGTACCCTTTCAATTATAAATCGGTGAAAATTATCGAAAATCACTGAGAAACAGTCAGAATTGCAGCACAGGAGAAAATCAGTGAAATTTTTTTTATTGAAAATAAATTAGTGAGAAAAGTCACTGGAAAATCAGTGAAAATTCATTGAAAACCAGTGAAATTTATGAAATTTGCTGAAAAATCAGTGAAAATCTTTGAAAAATCAGTAAATTTTGCTGATTTTTCCTGTGCTGCAATTCTGACTATTTATCAGTGACTTTTCACTGATTCAGAATGAGAGAGTATTTATAATAATTATTTATAATTTTTCAATTTTTAAAAATTATTTTAAAAATTGGTAAAAAAAACTCCTGTAAAATTAAACTATTTACTTTATTTTTTTCCAATTTTGTAGGATTTAATGGTCGTGTTCGTGTGATGGTTTGATATTTTCCATCAAACATTATTTTAATTTAAAAAGGATGGAAGAGGAAAGAGACTTCAAATGTCAAGATCTTTTTGCCATTTCCGGATTAAAGACGAATAATAACCCGTCGAGATTCAAAACTAACAAAATTTTGGGCAATATTCCGAGTTCTTAGACCTACTATGTTACTCCTGCTGGCTTTATATTAAAACTTACGATAGCATGGAGAGAAAAGATGGAAAGTTGAACACGTGGGACCAATTGGTAAACTATGTGACGTAGTTTTTACTTACTGATTATAAAGGGGAGTTTTTAATTTGTATGGAGTAAAGAGAATCTATTTTTATACGGATGCCTCTGAGAGACCGAAGCAGATGCCCGTACGGTACGTTTCGTAAGAGCGCCAGAAATTAGTTGTTTTTGTGTGTGTAATGAATGAACGGTGTTCGGACGCGTTTGTGTTTTCAAAATAATCACTAAAGCAGGACATTTTGTGTGTTTGTGGTGTAGAAATTTCATGTCTACGTAACCATTGTATGTACTTGTAGTTAGTAAGTGATGAGAAATTTGTGACGTCGTTTTGGTGATGTACGGTGATCTCTGAATGGTATTTTATTCTTTTGCCCTTGAAAGTGAAAGGGGTCGATATTTTGATTTTATCGATGGTTAATATATTTTTTATTTGATTTTTTCCCATCGAGATGTTAAATGTAGAGTCAAGTTGTGATGCTGATGAGGTGATTCATAGGGTTATTTTGAAGTTGAGCCTTCATTACGAAAGTCATGGGTTATTTTGGCTACTGAATTTGAATTTTTTGAACCGAGAATGACAGTTTTTTCCATATCCAATTATCCGTACTCATGTTTACATAAAACGAGCAAAAATTATAGTAGTAGGGAATTACATTCAAAACTGATTTATAAATAGATATGTTTTGATCTTAAAGAACATAGAATTTAATTTTTACCAAAACTTTTCGTGTGTAGAATTAGTGTCTATTTCGTTCCATTGTTGTTTTTGATATACAATTTATATTATTATGAAGATCAAATTCTTCGCTTCAGGGGAATGATGTTTTTCTCATCAACATTTTTCAATGTAACTCGAGAAAAATTGGATTTTGAAAATTTTTCATTGTAACTTTTTAGAAAGCAAATAGGATTAGCTTTCAAATGATGTAATTATTTTCTGATTTCGTTCAGTTTCAGTGATAATGATGTCACAAAAAAGAGAATTGTACGAGCTCGAAGAGTAATTGCATCATTCAAAGGATAATTCTTTTTTTTTTCAAAATAGTTACCTACTATGAAAATTTTTTTAAATTTTCCCCTTCTCCAATTGTTTAAAAAAATGTGGGTATATTGATAGAAAAAACTCCCAAATCGTTAGATACACGAGAGGGGAGGGGACAGTTTGAATTTCACGAGATTTTTTTTCTTAAAAATTAGTAATCCTTGAAAAAATTGGTAATTTACCTAGTTTTCAATTCAAATTGGTAATTTTACCTATTTTTCAATTCAAATTGTTCATTTCCTTACAATTTTTCAAATAATTCAATTATTTTTGGAAATTAATCACACGAAAAACAAAGAAAAAATGATCAGTTTTAAGTTTTCGTGGCTCTTCTCTTGTCCCTTCCTCCTTCTCCTCCTTAAAAATTGAAAATCAAGGATTTAAATGTTGGAAATGCTGTATTTTCTTATGGCTGCAATGAATCGGAAAATGTTTTCACTTTCTCTCCTTCAAAATTTTTAAAAATAGAATTGAGTCGTTATAGCCCCCCCCCCCAAAAAAAAACAAAAAAAACAAATAGAAAATCGAGAATTAAACTTTTTGAAATTCCATCTTTTGGCAACTGTGGATCAAAAAATGTTCACAATCTTCCCCTTTCCTTCCCTCTCTATTCAATCAACTTGAAATTGAATTCCAGAATTTCGCGTTAAATATGCTGGTTCACTTTCCTCCAGCAGGATTTTGGAGAACTTCATGGATGAAAAAACAAATAATAAATTTTATCCAAAAAAATAATAACGAGAGGCACCATTTACAAAATTGGCAAAATTTATTCTGAAAAAATAATATTCATCGCGAAATTTGGTAAAATTCATTTCGATACAACAAATTTTACCAAATTTCGCGATAAATATTATTATTTTTTGGAATAAATTTTATCAGTTTTGTTATTACTTTTTAGATAAACTTTTTTTTTGATAAAATTAATTTATTTTGGATAAAAGTTATCATTTTTTGGATAAAATTCATTTTTTTGGATAAAATTTATCATTTTTTTAACACTTTTTATTTATTTTTCATTTCTCATTATTTTCAGTGTAGCTTCGTGTTGATTTTTTTTTTTGAAAAAACCTCCAGGTTAAATTCATTTAGACAAATTGAAAAATTTTGCACGAAAATTTTTATACGAATTTTTGGGTTGAGATTTCAATACTATCTTGGAAATTCTATCAAAGTTTTGTTTTTTGATTGTGTTATATAGACGCCTTCATTGACTAGCATTTTACTTCATTTTTTTTGTCACCCCCCCTCTTCCTCTTTTCCCTCATCAATAAAAATCAAATTTCAGCCCTATTCCTTCTTTTTTTTCCCATCATTGGTAAAATTTCCGAAGAGATCAACTCCCCTCAAATTCTTGTATTTTTTCATTCGAATTGAAACGACCCTGAATCGCCCATCGCCCATACGTTTCCCATACACGACATACTAATAAAAAAAAATCACTCTTTCCATCCATCTGCTCTGAAAAAAAATATCAAACCAGAAACCACCGATTTACAAATGTCGAGTCGACATTAGAAAAGTTCTCACAAACAGGAAGATTGCATAGATGGAAAATGGTGAAGTAGTAAACGAGAGTATCCGGTAATGAGACAACTACTAAATGAGACCGGTTAAGGTTATAAACATCATCGCGATTCTGTCCGCAGCGAAATTATTTTAATGAGTTGAAAGAAAAAGTCCACGATAAGTTATCGAAAAAAAGTTGATTTTTCTGGTTTATGACTCGCCATTAAGTGGCTTGCGATGAAAACTCCGTCATCGCCAATTTTTTTGTTATCATTTCGAGTTACGAAAATGTATAAATATTTTAGTGTTTTTTCGATAACAATTTAGAAAAATAGGAAAAATTTGGCGTATTTTTTAAAATTAATTTATGACTGATTTTTGATACGAGGTGAAAAATTTTCTTTGAAGGACAATTTGCGGGAATCTTGGAGTAAATATTTATATAAAAATATTTCAATTCGATAGGTAGGTACACTACATTGATAATCAAGTGGAAAAAAATTATCGCCGGATACGCTGTTCGAGTGATAAGCGAACCCAGGGACCTTTATAATACGTATTCAGATAGAAAATAGTATACGCGGTCAATATTACTAATTTAGTACTCATTACAACGGTTACGTAGTCAAGATGTGATTCATTTTTTCTTACAGAGTTTTGATTTCGATTAAGTGCGCACTCGTCTCGAGTATTATTCCCGATTGAATAATTTTTAAGTGTGAATTTTCTCGCGAACGCCGCCATGTTTATCGCGTTGATGTGTTTCGTGAAAACTCTGTTCGACTATTCGAACAAAAACGTTTTTGGTAAAAATAAGAAATCGCGTGACGATGTTAAAGCCGCCAAAAAAGCCAAAGCTAAAAGTACTGCTGCAAAGAAACAAGCCAAACGTAAGAAGAAATTTATTAGGTTTAGGAAAGGTTAGTACATTATGGTGAAACTTCTATATTATTATCGTACTCGTATATACCGCCTTCTTGCTTATAAAAAGTTCCATAAACCTGCGTAAAGGTAAAAGAAAATCCATTGTTGTGTAGTTACCCTCACCCTTGTTGTGAAATTCATCAACGTGCAGTAGATTGATGTTTGCTCATTTCACACAGTTTATTTAGGGGCTCACCTGGGTGTTGAGGGGAAGGAAGGGGCTGGTGGTATTTTTTCGTGCCCGAAAGCGTATAAATGGTAATGCTACGTGACTTTTCCAACGTAAGTTTATGTAAGTGAACAGCAATGCTCAAGATACCGAATGATTTTTAATTTTTTATCGTCGATAAATTCCAACCATTTAGATACTGTGTACTTTTTGGGTTCGTACGTACACTTCGTTTAAATAAATAATTAACCGGAGAATGTTTTCGAGTTGGGTACGTTTTCTGCGGAAACCATTGAAAAATTAAATTTATGGAATGTTTAGGTGTGTGGATTACACAAAAGAGTGAAAGAATGATTAATTTATTGGATTGGGTGAAAATGTATAAATATTTTAAATCATTTTATACGGTGTTGGAAGTAGATGAGAGGGGATTTCCAAACGATCGTATCGATTCAATAGTTTAATCAGTATTGACCTCAAATTGTACCAAAGTCCGAGGTTGATTTCTTTTATGCTTATCTCGTATATATTTATGACGTTTTATGGAAAGTGTATGTTGAATCGACTTGATTTGGTTTTTTGATGGTATCAGTCTAACAGAAGAATTATTTTAAATAAAATTCGTAAAATATTTTTAGAACGAATGTAAGCTGCTTCTTGTCATGGAAATAAAATTGGTGGGGGGGGGGGGTGGAGATATCGAGCCACAATAACTGAATATTTGATTTCGATCTGATGATTTTGAATTTAATTGAGTAGTTTATTTGTTTTGTAGACATCAAAAAAAAAAAAAAAAGATGAAATAGTTATATTTAGATGATGAAGAGAGAAAAAAATAGAGAATGTAGGAAATTGAATGTCGTAAAAAATCCACCAATTTTTCGTACAAAATTGCCATCTACGCGTTTATTTGTAGTTTGTAGAGTGCTTGCGTGACGCTGGTTTGAAAAATCACTCGTGGAATGTGTGAAATAAATTTACCAAGTTGATAAATGTCTCTAGAAGTGACATCTAAATAAGCTACCTGTTGAGTATTTTATTTTCAAAAAAAATCCATTGCATTGGTAATAATTCAAATGTTTTTATAGCTTTATTTCTCCCCCTTTATTTTTCTAACCCTCTGTTCTCATTTTTGAAAATTTTAGATCAATTTTTTGATGTTATTTATACCTTTTTAAAAATGGAATCTTATCATCTAAATTTTTCTCAATATGTTGTTAGGTTCTGATGCAAGCTTTACCCTAACCAACTTTTCTAAAAAATCAGTCAGGTTGTCCGGACTGAACAGGGAGAGAGAGCTCCACCCAGCTCTCCAGTGATAGCGTAATTTAAAAACTTACTTAAGAAAATTAGGATTGTGTTGAAAATTTTGCAAAATAATTCTTTTTTCTTAAAAATTTTTTCCATTTGAGTAAAAAAATAGAAAAAAATTCATTACATCTCACTTGAAAATTTTTTATTTTTTGCTCTTTCAATAATGCATGTTGGGCTCATTTGCAAGTTTAGTATTTTTCATGTAATTTGAACCCCTGAAAAATAAAACGAATTTGTAGCAATTACTTTTTGTGAAAATATCAAATTTGAAGGAAAATTAAAATTATAATGTTGAAAAATGTCACATTTTGACAGAAAAATAAAAATAATTAAAATTTAGATGGCCGCCCGTCACAAAATTTGAAGGGGTATAGTAGGATAAGTATGGTGTTTTGGCCTACGAAAGGGATTTTGATGAAACCTACCCCAAAAGTTGAGTCATGATGAGAAAAAATTCTGACAATAATTTTGGACCCCCTGAGCAAGTATTTTCGGAGGGAGGGGCCAAAATTTGTTTTTTAAACTTGATTTTTTTCGTTTTTCGCCAAATGTAGATGAAAATTTCGTGTTTTTTTAAATTGAATCTAGAGGGTCAGAGGAACCCTATTTTTTTTTCAAAATTCTGACCCTCTAGATTCAATTTAAAAAAACACGAAATTTTCATCTACATTTGGCGAAAAACGAAAAAATTAAGTTTAGAAAACAAATTTTGGCCCCTCCCCCCGAAATACTTGCTCTGGGGGTCCAAAATTTTTATCAGAATTTTTTCTCATCTTGACTCAACTTTTGGGGTAGGTTTCATCAAAATCTCTTTCGTAGGCTAAAACACCATACTTATTACTTATTCTGCTATACCCTTTCAATTTTAAAAAGTCAATTAAAAAATTGTGAAGTGTGAAAAAATATTACATAGGTAGTGGTATTTCAATTTAAAAAAATCAAAATTTCAAAAACCTTTTTAAAAATTTTGGAATGTAAGTAATTTTTCCATTTTTTCGCATAAAAATTTTTTCATCAAAAGCCGTGTATTAAAATTTTTTATGTACATTGCAAAAAATTGCTTTCGAAGTAGTTTCATAGCCCGAAAACACAAATTCTGTTTGCTCTTTTAAATTCAGTTTTTCTGATGAACAGTTTTTTTTTCAAACTTTTCAAATTTCAAGCAATAGGAAGAGTCATTTGGTATTTTTATGAAAGATTTTTGAATGGAAGGGCCGTTAGAAAGTTGTCTTACTCCAGTAAAAAGTTCGCCTCACTCCTGCCATTCCTCAATTTCCCTTCAAAATTACTGTATTTCAAAAAAATTTGAAATTTGGAGTGAAGATGGATAATATTGTGATTTTTCATTAAAATGGAAACGAGGGGAGGGGTAGAGGTGGAAATTCGTCATTGATTCGATGATATTTTTGGTTTAAAATATTTATACTGTGTATTTTATCCATAATAAAAACAAGTGTAGGTACCTACAATTATTTTTATCTCTAGTAATTGAAAAATTTGAGGAAAAAATGGCAACCGTGTAAAGGGTCCAAATAATATTTTTGGGGTAAAAACCATTACATTTATTCAAATTTTTGCAGAATTACTATTGAATTTCTTGAATTATGGTGAATTGTGTGATTTCTGTTGAAAAATCTAAAATGGGGGGGGGGGGAGACACGTGTGACACGTGCTCCTTCTTCGATCGGACTGAAATTTTTTCTGTGTAATACCTACCCATAAAGGAAAAAATTGGCGGGGTGGCAACTTGACATTTCAAAAAAATTCTAAGTGGAGGAAATAGATTTTTTGCTAGTTTTTTTTTGAAAGCTCTGGTAAAAATTCTGTGTCCACTCTCTTTTGATTTTTAAGTGAAAAAAGTACAAACCCGTCTTCCTTCTCAAGGTCTCAACAATTTTTGTGATTTTGAAGATTCATAATTTGTGGTCCAAATTGTATTTCAATTTTATGGATTTCTTAGTTGTACATTTACGTCAAAAAAACATTTTCATTTTTTTAATGTTTGAAGAATAAATGAAGAACAGTATAAGCAGTGTAAGCAGCTAAGCACTCAACAAATCCAAATGAAAAAATTTCAAATTTTGTTATTTTCATCTTGAATTGCTGAAAATTCAGGGTTTGGTTCAACTTTTTGAAATATACAAAAATAACAAAATTTTCTAGCTTATCATTTTTGTCTGTGAAAAATTTTCATCTGATCCAAAATGCATATTTCATAGTAAATCCTTAAATTGTTAAATTTTCAACATTCTGACATTCATTTCTCATTTTTTATGCTGAGGGTCTAAAGGTAGGAAGCAAAATCCATCTATGTACAATCGATTTTTCTTTTTACTTTCCCAAGTACATACATTGCAGACCTTCAACGGATAAAATGGGTAATTTTTGAGATAGGTAATTTTGAGGAAAAACTGTCTCAACATTTGAAAATTCTTGAATTTCAATTTGACTGAAAATCAATCTCCATAAAAAATTTTCAGCGCCAAATAAAAATAAAAAAAACTTGTTAAAAATGAGCCATCTTCTGACGCAATAAGACCTAACACTACAGACGTAATAGCGCTTCGAAAAACTTCCCGAATCGTAACAATATCGAGTTTTATCGTTTCGCGATAAAAGAACCCTCCTCGAACCTCGATGAAATTTTAAGAACCACTTTCTCAGCTAGTTAATTTCCTACGTGTACTTGTATGCTCGATGTACTCAACATCTACACTTCATTCTACAGCTGTACTGCACTATGAGTACGCTGTATGTAACAATTCGAGTTTTATAACTCGCATTTATAACAAACGTCGTCTCTGGTCGTCGGTATTTAGTTATTTAAATAAAACGAGCTCAGCGCGCGCGCGGCACAAGATGATGGTTTATATTACGAGATTTTTATTATATTACAAGTACATACACAACAAGACCGAAGGCGAGCCGAAGTCTTTACAGGAAATTAATCGTTGAGCGAAACGACCAAATGAATGAACCGGGGCATACCGGGGGAAAAGAGAGGCTCATGTCTGTGTAATTTTTGTCTACGTAGGTGTGAATTTTTATCGATAAAATTGCATCGAGTGTTTTTTTCCTTTCATGTCTGAAACAATAATGCATGTCGGAGATGTTGAATAACGAGAAAGTGTTGATGTGATGATGGTGGTATCGAAAACTGAAAGGATTGCGAAGCTTGATTGATGATGGTTTTGATTTGAAATGAGAACGAAGGCGAAGGTGGATTATGTGGAGCGGTGTTTGACGAGGAAAAGTTTTAGAGACCTTGAAAATTCGGCTTACGAAAGCCAAGTTGCGAATGTATTGATGGATTGATAAAGACTCTACTGGATTAGTTATTTTGGTTCACTAATTGAATGACAGTAGTTTGGCAGATGAATGAACTGCATCGATCCAATGAAGCTAATTTAGGGAGAGCTGGGATTGAAATCATTCTTCAGAGAAGATGAGGATAGAAACAACTAACAATAATATTGTATATTAGATAGAGTATCAGAAATTGATAGCTTTTGATCTCAAAATATTATTTTAGGTATCAAAAGAGATTAGCTAAGTACAGTTTGATAGAACAACGAAATTTTCTTTTGAAAAATCCTCTATCTTTCTTATTATGGTTTATGGCTCGTAGGCAGAGAAAAAATTTTCTGAAATGGAAAAATTAGCCTATTTTTAAAAATAGATTTCAGCTGGTATTTCATTTTCAGATTTTTTACCCATCTTCCATTTTTGAAATTTTTTCTTTGCTTTAACCTCTTTTTTCTATATCTTTCGTTATTTGATTTCATCAGGAACTACTTCGACTGATATAAGGTAATTTAGCCAAAATAGCCACTTTTTAGAAAATTTGAAAAATGTAACTAAGTCAGAAAAAATTTCATAAATCTGGATGAGTTGGAAAATTTTGGAATTTTTTAAAACAACAAACTATTTAGGAAAAAATGATGAATTTTCAAATCTTGACTTTCATTCCGCTCGGGCATATGAAGCTTTCAGGGTTCCAGGACAGATCGAAGTTGGTAATATTGGAAGGATAAAAATTGAAAATTTTTTACTCAAAAATACTTTTTTTTTTCTTACTCAAATTGAAAATTTTCTAAAAAAAAGAAAGATTACCTGTCCATTTCTCTAAATTTTTGACTTGAACCTGATTTTTCCCACTAAAAATGCTGTTTTGTGATTAGAGAGGGACAGACTCCCTCTTTTTCCCTCCCTTGATCAATCCTGTTTTGTGAACTACAAAATCGATTCTCAAAAATTTATTGTATGAATCACGTAAATTTAAACTTACTCCCTGTTCTCCAGAAAGTATAAATGTGTTGAAACAGAAACAAAAATCGCTTTTTTCTCCTCCGATTTTATCCGGGGTTTACTTCTGAGTTCTGATTATATATTAGAAGTGTATTTTTGAGAATATTTGAGAAAATTGATCTGAAAAACTTGGAAAAGTAGTGAAAACTTTTATTTTCTAAAAAATAATGATAACCATGAGCTTATTTGCTCAAATTGTTGATAGCAGTCCTGTTATTTAATTTTGGAACTGACAATCAAAAGTGCATTTACCTTCTCCATTTTTTATGGTTAAAAAGGATAGATTAAATTTTAGTTTGAGAAATTGGTTTAAGAAAGTTTTAAATTTGGAAGACAGTTTGAGTCCATTTCTTAGAAAAAGTACTTTTTTTTAATGCTAAAAACTGATGCTGAAAAGAGATTTTTCAAAGTTCCAACAGTCGAAGTCAATTTTTTCAAAAAAAAAAGCTCATTACTCATTACTTACAGTAGGTGAGGTTTTAACATGAATAACCTAATTAAAAGAGGGGAGGAGGAAGGTGTCTTGAAGATGAAATTCAGTTCATGACAAGAAAACGATTTTGACCGTCTTCCAACTATTGCTAATGCATAATTAATTTTCATCTCGTTATTTTTGCTCATCAGTCATCACAGTATCGAAAATAGCTCTCGTTCGAGATGAAAAAAATGTTTTTTGGAGCAGTATGAATGTTTCTTTGGATCAAAATGTTCATGATTTGAATTTTTGATAAAGAATAAAAAATTCGTTTGAGAAAAAGCTGAATTTTTCGCCGTTTTTGACGTTGGAATTTTTTTTTCCAAACCGTTCAGTTTTTTTAGTGGATTTGGGGGATTGAAAGGAGGAGCGTTCATGAGAAGAAACTTTGTGCTAGTGGCAAATACGAACTTGAATGGCCTATAAATTCAGTATGAGATGCCTTTAATACGAATTAGGAGTTGGTTTCCACAAAAAGCTCTTTTGGGAGAAATAATGGGTTCTCAAAATTGAGATTACTGCTTGAAAGGTGTTTTTTTTCAACATTTTGAGAACTGAATGTAGTGAGGGTTAATTTTTGGATTTTGAACATTTTTTTGACAAAATGAGGGGGGGGGGGGAGAGGTCAATTTTTTAAGAAATGTTGCAAGTTCCATTTTGTATCTTTTCCATAAATTTTCTCTGAAGAACTTTTTATGGTGTAAAATTGTGTATAAGATTTCCATCCCCTCAATTCAATCATACTTTGCTGGTATCATTGGGATTTTATTATTTTGGGAACCCCTGAAAAAATAAAAATTTCAAGTTTGCGACAAACGAATTCTTTTTCTGTTTAGGTATATTTGCCTTACAAGCTCGAATTTCAATTTGAACTTTTATTCCGTGAACCACAAAAAATTGACTCCTGACTCCGGTCTGACTCCGGCTCAAAAGAAAAAATGGACTCTTGATTCAAGGGAGAAAGCTGACTCCTAACTCCACCTTGACTCCGGAGTCACTCTCAGACCTCGACTCCTAACTCCATCTTGACTCCGGAGTCAAACTCACACTCTGACTCTTGACTCCGGAGTAAAACTCACACTTTGACTTTTGACTCCGGAGTAAAATTCACATCCTGACTCCTGACTCCACCTTGATGCCGGAGTCGACTCCTATTCCCTGATTTTAATATAAAATTATTTTTAAATTTATTGGAATTATTTTGTTTAAATTATTTTTATTTTATTTTTAATATTTATCAAGATTTTAAGAACTTGGGTATTTATTTTTTTAAATTTATTTTTGGAGAGTCAATTTTGAGTACCTCTGAAAAAATTCAAAAGTTCTGTTTTGAAGAACGAAAAGTAAAATGCCTGCGAATATGGATATTTTTTGCATGTAATGCACGAAATTGCATTTTCTATTTTTGATTTCCTAGTTTTCAAATTTTTTACCTAAAAAAAAATGTAAAAAGCAGTTGTTAAATCACATCTTTCAAATTCGCTGTATTTTTTAAATGGGGGGGGGGGGGGGTCAAAAAATGAAGTCTTAATTTCTTCTCCCCTAATTTTTTCCAGATTTTAATTAAAATTAAATGAAAGACGGGGCTTCTGAATTTTTTTGATGAGGGGGGGGGGTGTAGTACGTATCTTGATATGTTTATGAATTGATGAGGACTCATTGACAAAAAATGACCGACTTTCTTACATATTTCGCCAGCATTTCTAATTTCTATTCATAAATTAAAGCTCCTTCTATGTATGTAATAATTGGTCAAAGAAACATCTATTAAATTATACGCTTATTTAGTATCTACAATAAAACTACATAATGCTAACATGCTTACCCATTATCACGTCGCGAATTAATATCTCGTGACTGAAACAAGTTGCGGTTTTAAATTGGTTACCTACGACTAGAATTTGAATGCAATTTGTGATAAAATTTTACCGACGGAATGTAACGCTTGGAAAGAATTACCATTGCGATGCCAGAACGTCTATGGGATTTGTTCCAAAATAAACTACATACAAGAACGTAGTTATTCTGTTAAGGTGTTGGCAAAATGTGACACAGAATAGACTCTTGCGGACAAAAACAATTGATCGATCGATTCGATTCGTTGGGCAGATGATTCCAGTATGAAAAATTAATTTTTCTGGTGTATGTGGGAAGAAGATCGGAGAATCTCAGAATCATCCAAGTATTTATCAATTTATCGAATGATCGATTTAATATCGCTGCTGTAAAAATTAATCAATGACAAAATATGATCGGATGAGTTTAATATATGTGAGGCGTTAAAATCGGTACAATTTAGTGAAAGTCGACTGACGATAATGGGATCGTGGTAATCGCGCGGTAAGATATAAGCCATGACACTGATTTCATGTCAAAGTGTCGCGGGTCATCTGCCACGTTCTCGCATCAGAGTCACAGATCTAATTATATCTTCGGTTTCTATGCAGTGCATTAAACCGAAATGGAGTTTATCGTTCCTGTCGCTTCGAGTCAAAAGGATCCACGGTCTTATTTAACTATATTTATCACCGAGCCTATTCAAATCTACTCGTGTGCTTCGTATTTTGAATTCAAGGAAGCGCGATAGTGAACTTTGATGATGGTTTTGTATGTAAATAATAAAATGAAAAAACCGTCAACGCGTGAATGAATTGCTGCTCGATCACGATTTCAACGAGTTTCCTGTTAGGTTAACGGATATCAGACCCATACGGAATGTATCGAGAATTTTCCTCTTTATGTTTATGTATATTCTTCCGTAGAGATTTAGGAAGTACATGCGTGTGTCGCTGACTATCCGAAGAGAAGGTTTTTATTATCTTTTTGATTGGAAGAGACATTTTAGTGCGATTTTTTGCCTCGAGATGGTGGGATTTTATTGTTTTATTTCTTCTTGGTTGTTGTTTTGGAACTAATCTCGCGATGAAGAGAGGAGAAAAGGGAAAGGTTTGTCGTATGAAATTGAAAATATTTCAGTTTGGTTTAATTTCGAATGTTGGTCCGATTTTTTTGAACTGTGTTCCTGACATTTCTGAATTAAATTTCAGATTTGAGAAAATTTTCTGTTGAAAAAAAATTGAAAAAATGATCGCCTCTTTTCTAGAGAAATTCAATTGTAAATTTTTCTGAAATTTAAACCTTGGTTGGGTGTTCAGTTTTTTTTTTAATTTTATTTTTTTTTTGGAAATGGTTTATGTATTTTGAGTAATATTGAAAACTATTTTCAAAGCAGTGCAACCAAATTGAACGGGGGTACAATTGTGAAAGTAAAGATTATACCTTTTTAGGAAAAATTTTAAAAATAATTGCAGTGTGAGTCAGAAAAAATTCCATTTGAATTGACATTACTTGTTAGCTCCCTCTACCTTCCAAGAAAGACAATTCGCTTCATCACGGTTTGAAATGCCATAATTTTTCCTTGTCGCCAAATTTTGTGCTTTTTTTCTTCCTGTTTTGTAAAAATCTGCATAAGAAACGATTAGATTGCAAGAGGAGGGGAGGGGATTAATATCACAACGTAACATTCTGAATTTTGAAAAATAGAATTAAAAAAATCATGGTATTTTACGGAAAATTGAAAATTACTTTTAAAAAATGATAATTTATAATTGATAACAGTGGAGACAAATTAGAAAATGAAAAAAACATTTTTGCCTAGCAAAGTTTTTATTTCGGAAAATTATCAAGAGTGGTCCCCTGAATAACCCCAAAGAGTTAACACCCCGCAGACCTCAGGCTAACTTTTTTTAGAGGGGGTTAACCCCTACAAAAACTCATTTTTTCACATTATCTCCTCGGGGATTGATTTTTGGATAAAAATAGCTCAGTACTTTTTTTGTTCTGCATTTAATTTCCAACATTTTTTGTATGAAATTTTTTTCAGTAGGATCGTAAGCAGAGGAGATAGAGAGTTCTGAAGGAAGGTGGGTTAGGGAAGGTGGGGTGGACACATAGGAGGGGGTACAGAGTCAAGAAGCATTTTTAACCTTCTACCCCCCCCCCCCCATTTTCCGTAATACAAGCGTTGTTCATTTTTTGTACAGTTTTTGAAAAAGGTAATTCATTCTAGAAATATAAAATTTTTAAAAATCAACTTTTTTAGTTTTTAAAATTTGTTTCTTGATTTTTTTGTATTTTTTAAGGATTGTTCTCAGTAATTTTCCAAAGAAAAATTTCCCCATTTTTCAATTTATTTGTCCTTTTTCGGGGGGGGGGGGCGTTTACCCTTGACAGTCTCCAACAAAAAATGTTTTCTATTTTTTCAATTATTCATCTTGAATTTTTGAATTTTTGTATTTTTTTAAATTATCGTTTGTTCTTGAAATTCTTAATTTCTCCAATTCATCGCGTCATTTTTTTGTTTAGTTAGAAATGAAAAAAGTCATTTGCTCTTGAAAACATCCGACAATTTTTTTTCAATTTTTCCAATTTATTTATTTTCTGAAAGAGAATCGTTTATTCTTGAAAATTTTCAATAAAAGATTTTGTTTCAATTTACCTATTTTTTTTTTTGCAATTTTAATTTTAAAAGTGACTCGTGTTTAAAAAGTTCTCAATGAGAAATTTTCTCAATTTTTCTAAAATTTATTGCATAATTTTTATACTGAGAGGAAGGGGAGAGGGGGAATCCGTTTAATTCTGAGAATTTCCAATGTAAAATGTTTTCAATTTTTTTGATTCATTCTCTTAATTTGAATCTGTAATTTTTTCTTAACTACTGAAATGAATCAGTAAAAATTTCAATTTACTGATTTAAAAATGTAAATTCACAAATTCAATCAGTACCTAGATTTTTCACTGATTTCTACAGTGACTCAATTCTGTCTATTTCATCAGTCAATTTTGACTGATTCGAGTTAAAAGATCAGTTGGCAAGAAGGGGTGAGGTCGTTTACTCTGGACAATATTGATTTTTCAACAATTATTTCTCAATTTTTCCAATTTTTCGCGTGATTTTTTGCATTCTTCCATAAAAGTACGTTTACTCGTAGAAATTTTCAAACAAAAAATTTTCTTTTCGATTGTTACGTGAATATCAATTTTGACAACTTTGGACGAAGAAATTTATCTCCCAAATACTGCTCTAGCCCTCCTCTTTCATCATTATCTACGTTCTGTTTTTATTTCCTTTTATTTTGATTTAGATTTTCATCGATTTCATGTTTCAAAAAAATTTCCAAATTGTTTTCTATGAAATTTTCTCATATTTCTTTGTTGAAATGAGTAATTTTTATCGTATTTTTTTCTGCTAAACTTTCACTTTTGTTTTCGAAATTTTGAACGTACATAAATACTGTGACAAAACAAATCTCAGATTAGCTACAGAGTGCAGAATTGTGAATATTATACTTTTTTTTTTGGATCTCAGAACTTCAAAAGATTCTCTTCGAGGACCTCTCGCCTCTGCCTGTGATGTGTATTTCTTCATTTAAAACGAAGCGAGAGTTGAGAAAGTCAGATGCAGTCAGTTTTCTTGTAAACCATTCAGGTCTTCTTTTTTGATTATACTTACTCAAAACACGAAAATTATAGATGATTCGAAGCCTTCTAAAAGTAAACATGATGAGTATTAATTTCCCTTTTATTTTCTGTAGTTCATTTGAAGGGCAAATTAAAACAATGAACATCGAGCCAGACTATTGTAATAAAATCCAGTGCAATATGTCCTCCCTAATATTCTTCAGCCTGTCTAAGCTGTCCAAAGACGCACATATCTCATGCATAAATATTCGAACACTTGGAATAAAAAATACTCGAGTTATGTACAGACCTACGTAAGTTTATGAGCAGGATGGGCGTACGATAAATAAAAATATAGAAAGAAGGAAAAAAGAAACAATGTCGAACCGCGGTGCCATAGCGTGGCATGCGCACCTATTTTTATTTCTCTTTATCTATATGGCTCAAGAGGTAACCGTTCGATGACATATGCATCGTGTGTACAAATATAGGGCTTCGTTTTTGTATTTACTCGCATATTACATGTACATACTCAAGTTACAGAGAAAAATTCATCGTGAATTAGCGTCTTCGTTAATTGATTCAATGTCGACGACGAACTCGGTTCGTGGTGCAATTTGTGGGTTTTTTCAAGTGCCGAACGTTTCAGTTGAGAAAAAAATAAACAAGAGTGAGAGGAAGAGATGACGATTCGCAGAGAGTAAATTCTTTCATCGTGGCTGCTGTGGCAAACCCTTTTTTCCATTGGCATTTCGCGTATGGCAATTTTTAGTACACATTGTGACTGGGGACCACTTAACATTAGTTAATATTCTTGGATCAGCGTTGATTCCGAAAGAAGTGAACGCCTTTCACAGTTCAGTAAGCTCGACTGCATGTAGACGTGCGGATCTTTGCGCTGTAGTGCGAACAGACGGTCTGGTTCGCGATGTTGATTTGCGATTCGAACGTGGACGGTTGATCGGTGTGATATGTGAATTGATCTCGGTCCCAAGTAAAATTCTAGTCGTTAGATATGTGAAAAATTTCCATATATTGGAACGTGTGCATAGTGCAAGTGCGTTGACTTCGACGTGTGTATTTTGGATCAAGTCCAGATTCCAGTGTTTGGAAGTGTTCGTATTTCGTATAACAGTGTTGCTATTTTCGCCTGCGATGGGCTTTTAGAAAAATAAAAGTTTTATGTTCGGTGTTCGAGATGCCGCGACCAATAGAATTTCGATAGTGAATCGAGTTTATGGTGGTGTATTTTTTGTTTGTCGGATGTTGTCGAATTTTAGAGTATGAACCCATATTGAGTTGATTTTGTGTGCTGGATGTTTACGTTGGTGTGTTTTCTTGGCCTTTTTAGTAAGGTTTGACGACCGAGGTGCCGAATAAAATATGGTTTTCATGGGTATGTTTCTTGTTTCTTTATTTTTCAACGATTTGCCAGATTGTTCGTTTGTTTATTGTTTATATTATTCGTGACCTGATTTAGAAGTTTGAAATTGGAGGTGGAGTGGAGAAATAAGGTGAAGATTTGGTGATTGTATACAGAGGGTGTAGGTTTTGATAAAAATACCCAGTGAATGGTTATTTTTGGGTAAATTTTTGTCTGGGCAGAGCATGCGAGGAGAATGCAACATGAATATTGATGTTTTCAAATTGAAAGGTGAGAGGAGAAGACGAGGGGTTGAAGAGATTCAAAGATGAAGAATTTAGAGATTACTTGAAGATAAATCAATTTATAGGTTATTGAAATTCTAATTGAAAAATCTGGAATCATATTTCAAAGCGATTGTAAGAAAATTTTTTCAACAATTTTTATGTCTTCTTTTTTCACCCCCCCTCCCCCCTCTTCCCATAAACAGACGAATTTTTCAAATTATTCGCACGAATTTTTCAAATTTTTATTTTTTTCAAAATTCTATTTCAATTTTTTTCCAAATTCTCTCTCTCATTCCGAATCAGTGAAAAATCACTGATAATTAGTCAGAATTGCAGCACTGGAAAAATCAGTGAAAGTCACTGATTTTCAGCGATTTTTCACTATGATTATATTCAAAGAATTTCACGGATTTTTCAGATTTTCAGTGATTTTCTTTCACTGACTTGCTTTTAGTGAAAAAATTTTCACTGATTTATTACTGTACTACAATTCTGTTTTTCAGTGATTTTTGATAAATTTCACTGATTCAGAAATGAGAGAGTTGGGAGAGAGCAGAAACGAATTGAAGATAGATTATCGGAGGGGTAAAAAATTGAAATTTTTTCTTTAAAATACAATTTTTTTGATTTTTTTGACTCAAAATAGGTACAATTTTCTTCATTATTTCCAACTTATTACAGAAAATGTTTCAAAAAATATTATTGTTTTCAAAAAATTTCTCATTTAAACTTAATTTTTTGAATTAAAAATGCAATCTTGCTATTATTAAAAAGAAGTAAAAATCTGTCTCCGAACCCCCCCCCCCCCTCACAGTTTAATCAGTTATACTTGTCGATCTTTTGGACCAAAAAATCATTCGTTTTAAATTTTGTATTTTGAAATTGAAGGATGTTTCTGTTTACTTATTTACTCATTAAGGAAGGAGCTTACTTCTTGATAAGCGTATATAACTGAAATATGAATCATTCTTTATCTTGGGTTGTTTATTCATAAATTTATCATCATTATTTTAAATCCATATGCAGTTAAATATTATTGCACTAGCTACTTTGTGTTAAAAATTTTAAAATTCATCAAGTTCCTCAACTGTCAAAAAACTGGAAAAATTCTCGAGTCGAAAAAGTTCCAAAAATAATTACTCATCCACTGAAAAAATTTAAAAGGTAGAATGAGATTTAAAGATATTAGTTAAATCTGCAATTTCCACCAAATTGCACGAAATTTGATACTTTCGCATCAAAGTTTTAAAAATTCATACATAGTTTTACATAGTTTTATGCCATTTGAATAAATTTTACCATATTGGATTAGATTCTATTTGAAAAAATAACCAGATGCAATTATCTGAAATATTACCTAGTCATTTTTCAAATGAACGTTTATTGAATCACACATAAAACGAAATGCAATTTCCGTCATAGTTTTACATATTTTTCATCGTGCAATGAAAAATAAATAATGTACAGTACATATTTTTGATAGATTTTATCGGAAATTTCTAGTATCTATATTAATAATTGTATGGATAAAAATAATAATGTCACTGTAAATAATTATCTGTTGTGTGGTTTTGATAAAATACGAACTGTAACTGTACTTTGGTCGAAACAACCGTAATAGAATCGTTACTTAGTTCTATTGATATCTCCAAGTGTAAACATCTTGAAAAATTCTGATTTGAAAATTGACAATGAGACTAGATAATATGTAGGTATCAAAAAAGAACGAAAAATGAAAAAATAATTATATACTTAGGTACTTGGTCTTCAAAACTGGGCTTTTAATTTTTAATAGGAATAATCTACATTTTCGTCTTTTTTTATTTTTTCTTATTTTTCAGAAAATAAATTATTAATGCTACTTTTTGACTTCAATATATTTTCAGTTTCTTTCTTAATCTTACGTTTTTGGTGAATTATGTTGATGAAATATCCCCACCCCCAGATGTTTAATGGGTTCGAAAATCGGAAAAAGTACGAATTTTGTCAAGTGAGTTCAACAGTACGAATATAAAGTTGAAATTTCGGTTAAAATTTAGAAAAAATTCTGAAATTTTTCACTGGCTTTTTTGGCGTAATTATTTTTTTCTCTGTGTAGTTGAAATTACGTCAAAATCCAAAATTACTGAAATTACTCTCTCTAATGACTAAAATTTTGGAAAAAATTAAGTAATTTTAGCTTTTGGTTGTCTTTTTTTTCAAGAAATTCCCCTCGGACTCCGATACTTTTACATAAATAATTTCATTGTTAGCAAAATGATCAAAATTTTTTGAAAAATTTATAAATTATTTTTTCTTCGCAAACCCTTTTCCCTCATTTATTCTCTATTTATGGGAACAAACTGGAAAAATAACCGGAGTTTTCATGAAGTTTATAATTTTTTAATCATGTTTTTTTGTTTTTTGAGAGGATGAGGGAAGCAATGTTCTTTAAAAAAAAATTACAGTCCGAAAAAAATCCGAAAAAGTCCAGATTGGTACAAATTTTTCATCCTGGTGATTTGGTACATAGATACCTTAATCCCAAAAAATTCTAATGACCCCCCCCCCTCATTCTTATATAATTTTGGAAACAAATAGATATTTTTAAATTGAGCTAGACAGTTGGGGTAATTGAAGGAGGGGTCTTTTCTAGCAAGTGTGAAGGGATCACTGCATCTCTGGTGTAAAATTTGCAAACTGATTCTTGCAGAATTACAAAAATGAAAATTTTTGAATCCCTACCAAAAAAGTGATTTGAAGCCACGAATCACTTTAAATGGAATTTCATCAAAAAAATCTTCCGACGCCTTTGCTCGGAATGGTTATTATTTTTGGTTTTTAAGGTCAAAATAATTGGAATGGAAGTTGTCTGTTCCAAAACTGCATTTTCATCAAGTTCTTTTTTCTTAAATATTCTATTCTTATCGCATAAAAAACTTTATAACACCAGTGCAACTTCGAAATATTTATGAAAATGATTCAAATTTTGAATTTAGTGGTTTTTTTTGGGGGGGGGGGCTGAACTCGAAATTTCTCAAGAAATTATGAAAGTTCTGACTCCCTTTCCTCCCATATCATCATATGAGAATTTCTTGGCTACGCCACTGATTGACTGTGATAAAATGCGATTTTTTGTTTTGATGTTCCTAATATTTGAGAAGTGGATCGAAAGAGCAAATTTTATGTCGTTGTGAATTCGTTCTTTTGAACGATTCTTTCGTCTTCGCTCTTGAATACTTTGACAAATTATTACGTTTTTGTTACATTATTGTTGAAGTACAATTTTTTCCAGATTTTTTCCAAGGAAATTTTTTTCATCCTAAAAAGTCACTAAATGGCAATCAAGCCAGGATCACCAGTCAAAAGTCAAAACCGATCGCATAAAGATTTACTTTGAACTTTTGAAGTTACATTTTCAAGTTTGTGGAATTCGGCTCCTAAATTTTGACATAACAAATGGTTTGAAAAAGGGGAAAATGTAGAGAAATGTATTAAGGTTCATAATTTTTGGAAATTTGGATTTGGATAGAAATTGAACGTGTCACAGCAAAAAAGACATATAGAAAAAATGGTGTTTTTGAGAGATCGCGATTGAAGTTTGAGTATACTTTTTTTAATAGGTACTAAATTAAGGAATTGAGCTGGGGAAAAAATTTTACCTTAAAATTTCATCTTTTTACTACAAGAAAACAGCTCGCCCATCACTTGATATCTTTTCTATTTTTTTCTATATTGAAAACAAAAGGTTGAGTTATACGTTATTTTTGTTGTGACAAAATTTCATTTCGACCCTTCTACGTTTGATGACGTATAATTTTTCCGGAAGTGAAAATTGAAAAAAAAAACTTCATACAAAAGTTGAAGAGAATGAAAAAAAGAACATTTTCGTGAAAAAATTTCAAATTATCTCTTCAGGGAGCGGATATATCGCACTTTGAAAAATGACAACTTTTTTTCATTTTCTTGGTTACAAAAAAAATGCTAAAAATACATTTTGGACGAATTTTATTATTTTTTCAAATTTATGACGAAAAATTAACTAAAAAAACACTTCGTTAAAATTTTAAAATTTTACAATCATCTGCACAGCGAAAAAATTAAACATTACGCAAATTCTCGAAAATCAAACATGTAATGTACCTAGGTACCGAAATTGCGAACTTCGCATTTTAAAAACGCCATAACTCTTCGAGGAAAACATATTGGAAGGTGGGAGGGGGCTCATTGGATAGAGAAAACTTCAGAGAATATACGAATCGCTTGTTGCATCAAAAAAGACATATGCTGAGTTATGTCCCTTTTGTTGTGACACATTCAATTGTTAAATTAAGTTGGAAAAAAGTTTCAAATGAAAGTTTTTCTAAAACTCAATCGTTTTTATATGTAATTGAAAAAATATTTTTTGCGAATATTTTCCTTTTTTTCATGACTAATCATTTCCTATCGGCTATCATTGGTGATCCTAGCTTCATAGCCATTGTGACTTTTTATTTGAAAACCAAATGGAAGTTCAATTTAAGAACAGAACGAAAATATGGTTTTGAGTTTTAAATTTCAATAGTCAAGTTTTATAAGTTCAAGATTTTTCAAAGCCAATTTTTTGAATTGATCACAATAGTAACCAGTGGTTGAAATACATATCAAAAAAATTCAAGATTGAGAAGTTTCGAACAAATTATTTTCGGGTGAAAAAAATTTTCCAAGTTCAAAAAAATTTGAAAAAAATAGAAATAATGTTGGGATGAAATGATGAAAACAAGTCTCGAAAAAAATTGAACTTCCAAATTCAAAGTATTCAAGAGCAGAGACGAAAGAATCGTTCAAAAGAACGAAGTCACAACGACATAAAATTTTCTCTTTCGATTCTCCTGTCATAGGATGTTTTTTTTCTGTACACAAATTCTCAAACTGCCTCTGTCCTTGGTCGAATAGACCAACAGGCGAGCAAAAATGACCGAAATTTGAAAAATAAACGTTTTCACCATTATTATTTTTTGTAAATCAATCGTTTTAATTGAAAGATTGCTCTGATTTCAAATCGACAAGAATTTTATGTGTTGATGGAACGAAAAATCGAATTTCATCAAGCTACCAGCCCACCTAATTTTTTAATATTTCGTAAGAATATTCGAATTGCTTTTTCTACCTAAAAAAATATCTCAATACTCCTACGAAACTCCATCTCTTCATCTCCTTTCCCAATCCGACTCGACTTGACAGAGGTATAATTTAAATGACAGTCAAAAAACCAAAACACGAAGGCAGTTGAAATGCTAATCTTGATCTTTTGATCAATTCGATTTAACAATCACAATCGTAGGTCTACAGATGAGCATCTTAGATCTTTACAGAACAGTTTGTTGTTATTTCGGAAACGTGTGTCAGTCTGAGTATAACCGGTTCCCATATTAACCACGCATTGGACTT
This sequence comes from Pseudococcus viburni, assembly GCA_033439095.1. Taxonomy (NCBI): domain Eukaryota; kingdom Metazoa; phylum Arthropoda; class Insecta; order Hemiptera; family Pseudococcidae; genus Pseudococcus; species Pseudococcus viburni. The sequence continues at coordinate 311,571 of JAVBJF010000377.1, forward strand.
TTATTATCATTACCAAAGAAGGATGAGATTGATGGAGGTTTTTTTTTTCTCGTGCGTACCCATATAATAACGTTACGGTACTTTCTATAACATTTTGATATATTTTTTTGCAATCTATTTAGAAGACTTTTTCGCGAATGAGTGATGGAATAGAAGTAGTCTCTTGTACATAAAGGTCAAGACGCAAAAGTGATTTATTTCGGTTTGATGGATTTACGCGGTGAAATTTTTATTAAACTTGGTGGTATCGAGGGACGACAGTAAAAAATACGTTGTACGAAAATAAACAAGGTCGCGAGCATTAGGCGGATTGTATTGTAACTGAATGTAGAATGTACGACGATTACGATTGCACTGCTCATAATTTTGGGTGTTTTTATGCTACAACGACCAATATTTCGTGTAGTTATAAATTATTATGCCATAAATTCGTAAATGTTTAGCGATTTGCATATTAGGTGTACTCGAATGTGTGAGTTTATTTTCTATTTGGTCAGCATTCTGAGAAATGCCGATGACTGATGAGTAGTCGAGTGTTAAAAACTAAATACCCAGCGTGGTGTCTAATTACTCGCTAAATTGATCAATGACAAGGTGTAGGTTTCCGTCTGTAAATGTGATTGATATTCGAATCTACCTAAGGAAATTTTTATTTCCATCAGACATGCGATGCATATTGAGATGCTCAACTGGTTGTCTCGGTTCGCTTAAAATAACGCTGATATTTATACCGTTACTAGTTAAATGAGGTTTTGCAAATTGAAAGGTTTTTTTTTTTCATTACTATGTTCATAGCGAGTAAATTTTTCGTTATGTACCGTTACATGTTTCATTGATTTTCAGCTCCGCTCCGTGTGTCTGGTCTATCAACATGGTCTCTGGCCGATGATGAAATTATTATGAACTCTGTCTCGGTTTGACATTTTGCCAAACAAAAGTTGAAATTTTTCTACACCGTGTTGAAGGTGAAGGCTTGAAGGGTGTAGTAATATGTATGTGGAGGAAGGATTTTCTGTGATTTTTTTCGTCGTTTTTGTGACATTTAGAGTAATTTATTGGCGTGTTTTACTAGACCAATTTGGAATGAAAATGGCGTAGGTATACGTTGAATGGGTCTGAGGTTTATTTTTGGCGGATATTTCGTATGCATGAGGTTGTAATATTCTCGAATGGCGTATTTGAATGGAAACGAAAGATCGTAGTGTGTGGTGTGTAGATTTATGGCGAGGAAGTGTCGTTGATCTGGTTTTTAATGAGAGAAAAATGAGATGATTTGGTAATAAGTTTTTGTTTTGATGCTGAAAATATGGTGGAAAATTGGAAGATTGGGGAGATTTTGCCAGAAGAATGTTATCGCCAAATTTTCCATATTTTATGCTTTTTATGGCAAAACGAACACGATAAAAGATATTTTTAGAAATTATTCGCAAAATGTGAAAATTAAACCTTGAAAATACTCTCGATGGTATTTAAACGATGAATTTTACGAGACCCTTATTTTTCTCCAATAAAAATGCTTCGCAGAATGTGTACTTACTATTTACCCTACGTATTTTCGTTAGGATGGCTAGAGAACGATTCGTTATTCCCGAAACAATTTAGAAAAAAAATTTATGGATGAAAGTCGCTCTAAGGACGCTAATTTTATATTCACGTTGTATCTCAGTTCATAAATTTACTCCAATTTTTCTTATTAACGAAGCTTTTCTGAATGAAAAATTCACACAGTGTCGTCTAAAATTGCCGAGAAAAAAATTTCTCACGATTTATGCGGTTGCATTTTTTTGGCGTGATCAGCAGTTAATGAAATTTTATATCTACAGGGTGTTTCTGAAAGGAAGGTTTTGCCATTATCGTGGCATCCAACAGAAATATGTAGTGGAAATGGTCAAAAAAAAAGTGATTTGAGAAATAGATTTTTTATAAGGTGAAAATAAAATCATTTTTGTTATAATTTCATAAAAAATTATTTGAAAAATAGCGCAAATTTGGCTTTAGAGCAAAAGCTTTTGAATCATTGATACTTTTTAAAAATGATTTTTTTACTACGCTTTTTTTCTTTTTTCCAATTTTCAAAATTGCTAAAAAAAAGTCTGACAAAATGTTGAAAAATTACGGAAATATCACATTAAAATTTTTTTTTCGTTTATTGAAATGGCTTAGCAATTTTGCAAATTTAATAAAAGTAGGAAAAGACTGAAACATATGACATCTTAACAAAAAGTGATTAATTGTAAAAAAAAAAGAAAAAGACTGAAATATTTGACATCTGAACAAATAATTTTGACTTTTTATTGGAATATAAAATATTTGAGTTTTTCCCCCTGATTTTTGAAATTGCTAAGCAGTTTTAATTGATAGGTAATTAAATTCAACAATTCTGTAACATTTTGACATTTTGTCAGACTTGAGAAAGCAAAAATTTGATGTGAGATTATTTTATGTTAAAATGTCGGACATTCGATTTTTTTATTCTTATTTTAATTTTTGACATTTTGTAATAGTAGGTACGTCAAAAATATACCTTGGTGTAGGTATAAATTTATCATAAAATTAAATCATCAGCGATCGAGTACAATTTTTCCAAGTTTTTTCAAGCCCAACAAAATGTCATTATGACATTAAAATTTGATGTCGAAATTTTGTTCGTCCATTTCGTAGATTGAATATCCATGTTGAAAACAAAAAAAATAAAAAAATCGTATTATTTTTTCCCCATTTGAATTGTTTTGTTATTCTGTGGGTTTTTTAAAGAGGGGAGGGATTCAATGTTTTCCTACTTATGCAGAACTAAAAAAGTCATACCTTAAGGGAGCATCTCTGAAATTGTACAAAAGAGTGTGCAAGTTGAGTAGGGAAAAGTAATGATTTTTGCAGAAGGGTCTGTTCATAATTGTGGTGGAAAAATTGAATGTGTGGGGGGGGGGGAGGTGTCATTGCTCAATATTTTTATCAAAATGTCAACTTTCAGTCATCCTTCAAAGTCTTCAATTCAATATTCAAAATGTCTTAATTCAGATTGCAATGTATGTTTCACACCTAAAAAATTTTTAATTGGCCATCTTTTTATTGAAATTCTAGATTATAATAGGCACCTAAAGGGTTTCTCAAAATTTCGCAATTTTCTTTTAAATTTATATTTTCGCGAAAAATCACATGATTGTGGCGAATGTTTTTTAATTATGTTACTATTTTACACCCGAATTTACTCAGTGGCTCGTCAAAATAAAATGATTGTATGGGGGTAGAAAAGGCAAAAGGGTAAAAGTTCGACCCTCTCTCTCCTTTATAAGATTAAAAAAATCTGATTTTTGATTTTTTCAATTTTTAGATTTAAAAAATTGTTTTTTGTTTTTGAACGTAAGTTTTGTTTCAAAAAAATTGCTTGCTTAAAAAAGTTACAATTTTTGAAAGTAAATTTTACCGGTAACAAAAAATTTTAATTTTTTTGGTGTAGAAAAATGAAGATTAGAAAAAACTTGATCAAAATGCTCTGGTTTGAGCTGCGTTTTTTAGGAGACAAAAAAAGGGAGAAAAGTTTAGTTGATATGATTCACGATTTTTTTTAAAGTTTGGATTTTTCAGGTTTTTTTCGACCCTTGAAGCTGAAATTGAAGCTAGAAACTGAAATGATTATCAAGATCAGAAATTAATGTTTTTGAACATTATTTTGTTTTTTTAAGTAGACATTTTTTAGCTTGAATATTTTTCAAGGGTTGGAATTAAATTTGGAGCTCAAAAGGTCATTAAGGTCAAAAATTGTATCTTTTCGAAAAATCAATCTTCTTCGAAACTTGCTTCATTTGGGTAAAAAAATAGTAAAATTTGAATTCTTGAATTCTTTCCATTTTTTAAGATTGAACTTGAAATTCAAATAAAAAGAATTGAATTTCTGATTTTTTCCGAATAATTAGGGATTGGATCTGTAGCTCAAAAAGTTACAAAAAAGTTAATAATTGAAAATTTTGAAGCATTTAATTATTTTACGAAACCCAATACTTTTAAAAGTTTTAGAAAAAAAAGAAGCAAAGGAAGAAATTGAAAAAATTTTTATCGAGAGAATTTTTTGTTTTGATTTATTTGTGGTTGAAAATGTTTGGACGATATTAATTGAACTTTTCTCTTTCTTCCTTAAAAACTTACTTTGAAAAAAAATGAAAATGACGATTTTTTCAAGCTCGCCTGACATTTCAGGAAATCATTCTTCGTTATTTAATCAATCACTGATCTTACAGGCATCATAGCGGGTCTCCTTTTTTAGGGTGTTGGTCACTTTTTTCGACTTCAGTCACTTTTGGTTACTTTTCACGTCTAAAAGGTCATTGTGGTTACTTTTTTCCCCTCAAAAGTCATTTTTTCTTCGCACTTCCAGGCAAAAATTCAAATTTTCACGTAGAAATTGCTATTTTTCAAAATTTTTCAATAAAAAAATAAAAAAATTGATTTTTGCTAATTTGTTTATTGTTTTGACGAAGGAATTTAATAAATGAAATAATTTAAGTCTTTTCAGTTGATTTATCTTTGAAATGTTTGCAAAAACTACCAAAAAAATTGCCTGCCCCCAGAAAATTATAAAAAATTTGCATCCAAAAAAATTGAATTTTTGGTTACTTTTGGTTACTTTTTGGTCATTTTTGAGTTACTTTTTGGTCACTTTTTGCTCAAAAAAAGTTACTGAAAGTTACTTTTTTCTTCAAAAATTTCGCTATGATGCTTGATCTCATCCTTCTCTCAACTTTATTAAAAAACAAAAAAATTATTTGTAAAAAAATGCAAAAAAATTTGCTGAAAAAAATTTGTCACTAGAGTCGAAAAATTGATTCAAAACACCGAATTATGGACCTTCCCCTTCCCCCTCCCTCATTAGCTTAACTTAACATCTGCTATCCCAGAAAACAACTTCATTGAGCAGCTATCAAACTCAACCTGTAAAAAATGCTGAAAAAATTGCGCTTTTTAATGCATCCGAAATGAGTTGGCCTAAATTCGATTATATTTTCTGCACTACCTATACCTACACCCGCTCCCTCTTTCCTTCTCAAAACATCTCATTACGTTTCCCAACTCTACCACATCGCAGCGCCATGTCGACTTAAAATAAGCTGAAAAATCTCATAATTTCCACGCTAAAGCCTCGGTAACGAAATAAACGACCGAATAACTAGAAACCGTCTGAGTCTGAAGTCACGATACGAATACCTACGGAGAGAAATTCATTATAATATACGAAATTACTCGTATTATTTAGGAATGTCGCTTATCGCTGCGGTAATTTCAACCACCAGCGTTCCCCTCGATCCTCACTTCTTGGTCTATTTTTACCCCACAAAGGCACTCCTTTCACCGCGGACAAATATTCGAGAAAGGAAACGTTTTTGTAGGCCCAAGCTAGACCCATAGACTCGACTCAGCACCACAGCCCGTACGAAAATATTAATTGAAAATTACCAGGGAACTTGGCGTCCTCAAGTCAAACATATGTTGAGATAATTAAATTAGATGAATTTTTAGAAATTACCTACTACTTATTCTCTCGGGTACCTTGTGAAAGGTACCCATAGGAGATAACGTGTACATGGAAGGGTTATTCATACGTGTGGCTGTTGTCATTATTACGAAGCATGTTAACGGAAATGTCGAATGGAACGAGTTCTTCCATCACTGCGCAGAGCTACTCGTTGAAATACATTAAGGAGATAATTTCGTCAATGAGGGAAGTGAAAGGAGGCGATTTACGTGGAATTAAGTCAAAAGAAGAATTTTAATTTAGAAAATAGCCTTGTCGTGTTGTGGAGTAGGAAAAATAACATTTCGAAATCTTAATAACTCGAGTTGACAGAGTTGATATAATTTTCCAGAAATGTGGTCGAGGAGTCCGAAATAGGAAAAAAAAAGTGCAACAAGGGAGACTTATTTATAAGAGACGAAATTTAATAGAGAAATTCGTTTTACCGTTGCCATAGCTACGTGGTGGTAAAGTTCAGGGGTGTATCATTGATTGGTAGGTAATACATTTTTGTGTACGTTGCGTATGGTGCGGTGCCGACGAAATATCTGCGGCGAGAATTTACAGCATCGTTGTGGGTGGCGTGGCATGGAATCGCGACGTCCAAAGGCGAGAAATTTCTTGCTCGATGAATACGCATCGGGAGATGTCTCCGAATGATGTTCTTTTCTCGCGTATCTACAGTGTATTTTGTAATACATCAGAATGGCGTCTAAATTGGCAAACATGTTTCAATTGAATTGACCTCGAAGAGCGTTACAGTCTGATAATTATTTTTAAAGGTGCCGCTGTACCACGCGATGATTGTCGCGCGCTATATCAGAAGTTGTTGAAGTTTCCGGAGACGGTATTAGAAGGTATGGCTAGCACCATGCTCCAGCATTGCATTTGGTTTGATGATAATGTATAAATCACGAGACAATTCTCGGGTAATTTGTATGGTAGTACAATTATGAATACATCAAGGTAAAAATAACTACAGTTTTGCCTTTTTTGAGCACGTACTCTGCGATGTGATTTTTTTTATTCGCGTGTACGTGAAGGTGTGGAGCTGGAGAGAGAGGTACGATGTAGAATATATATCAAGATGGTAAAATATCTTTGAATGTGAAACATTTGTTGCATAATTACATGTGATAATCATGTTTTTTGAGTGGAATTGATGAATTATTAATGTTATGGGTGTTTTTTGTTTGTTTTTTGCAGGTATGTTAGATACAACGACACCTCGTACGATCGAGGAATACGGCGGAACGGTCATCAGCCGTATTTCCGATTACAATTCCAACACTTACGAAAAAGACGATACCGGTAAAGATGTCCGTAATACGGATGACAGCAATTTCTCCTACGTTAGCAGTATTTTGTCGCAGGATATAGATTTCATTCAAGATAACTCCGATTACCAGTGGTTTGCAGATTATAGGTGAGAATTCACGTGTATTTGATTTGTTTATTTGACGATTTAAAGTAGTGGTGATTGTTGAATGAGAAGAGTATGGAGTGGGATTTAATTTTGGAATGTGGGGGTTTGAGGTTGTGATTTTCAAAATGATGATTTGGGAAAATCAAATATTTGAGAAAGTGGCATCATGTTCATGGAAAATGCATCGAGGTCGAAAATTTTCCTGTTGGAGTCATACGAGTTTTCAGTTACCAAGAAACTCGCATTTTTTTTCGACTGATTTTTTTTTCTTAAAATTTTTTCCATCTGTAAAACTTTTTTAGGGCTAAAAAAATCGTAAAAAAAGTTGAATAGGAAAAAATTTTGAGAAAATTGAAATGAAAAATTATGAAAAAATTTCAAGTTTTCAAAAATTTTAGTGTTGACAGTTGATACAAAATGTCATTAGAGCTGAGAAAAATTGAGAGCCTAGAAAAAATTTCTATAGGTGGAACAATTTTGAAACTGAAAAAAAATTTTTTGCGATGGACAAAAGTTGAAAAGTTGAAAAAAAATGTTGAAAAAGCTTCAGAGAAAAAGAATTTCATAGTTGAAAAAAAATACCAGAGTTGAAATTTCTTTCAATTTTAGTGTAGCGAATAAATTCCTTTAGACGAACAAAATTAAGAAATTTAAGCGCTGAGAAAAAAATTAAGCAAAAGTTTCCAATTCGAAAAAATTTTTGATAATAATTTCAGAGGTGAGAAAAAATTTTGACAGTTGAACAAATCCTAAATTTAGAGAAAAAATTTCATAGTTGAAAAAAATTGAGAGCAAATACTCGAGTTGAAATTTTTTGGAATTTAAAGAAATTTTTAAAAAAATTATTTTAAGTAATTTTAACGCAGAGGAAAAAAATTGAGCACTAATTTCAAAGTTGAAAAAAATTTTGATAAAAAACTTCAGAAATGAGAAAATAAATTTATTGGAATTGAAAAAATTCAGGGGAAAAATATACTTATCTACAATTGGAAAAAAAATGTAAGAGTTGTAAAAAATTTAAAGGAAAGATTTCAAAGAGTTGGAAAAAATGTGGAAAAAAATTTTAAGAAACAATTCTAAAGTTGAGAAAAGATTTTATTAGAATTGAAAATATCATGGTTTTGAGAAGAAATTGAATTGCATGGTTACTTTTGAACCAAATACGAGACCTCTTTCATTTTTAGTACCAGTATTTTGTCTATTTTGTAAAAAAATTTCACCACTTTCATCGCTTGCAATCGCAGATTCTGTTAAGAATACCTTGAAATTGTTTTCAGTCAAAATTTTACTGCTGCTGACATTTTTTTAGAAATTTGAGCAGGTCTATAAAACATGAAGATTTTTAAATTTTTTTGCGAGGGTTAGTTAGTTTTCCATGTTTCTCTTCATTTAATGCCAAACTTTTTGGAAAATGCCATTGTACTTTGCTAAAAATTTTTTTTTGGCAATATATGGATACATTCTGGAGAGAGGGAGAGAGCTATCATTTCTGAAAAAAAGGCCCAAAAATTGAATAACGAAAATTCTACATAAAATATTTATTGACAACGTAGAATTAGGAACCAAAAAAATTGATGAAGTTGAATTTTTCAGAGTTCTAAAATTTTATTTGCAAAATTTGAAGTGATATGAAGGAATGGAAGAATTTGGAGTCAATTCTGGAATTTGAACCTCCCCCCCCCCGGGCGGTGATAAGTCAAGCCGGTCCTTAGAAAATGTTTAGTTAATATTCGTTTTGAGGCTCTATTTTTTTATTTTTTTTTGAAAATCGCAAATTTTTCCAATCTTGGCCCTCGCTTTGCTGGGGCATATAAGGTCTAAAAGTTATCCAAGAGATAGGGGTTGAAGACTTCGGCTCCCTTTCAATAAGATTGATTAAAACAATGAAGAAATTTTAGCTTTTGAATGCCTTTTTCTTCAAAAATTTTCGTCCTCGCTTCGCTCGGGCTCAGTGAATTTACACAATTTTTTTCAAAATGATGGTATATGAACCCTCCTTCTTTCCAGCCCAGACAATTGATATTTTCGTGCGAAAAAAATTGTGCTTCTCATTTATAAAAATACTCAGTAACGATCTCGATTGGAATATTTCAAAAATGTTTCGATTTTTTGGAAGGAGATCTGGAGAAGAGTTCATAGATATGTTTTTTTTGGAAGTCAAAACATAACGAAAAAAAGCACGAATTTTAATCAAAGAATTTCAGATTCTGGGTGCTCAAAAATTTTCGCCCTCGCTTCGCTCGGGCTCAGTGATTTTATACAATTATTCTTCTTCAAAATATTATGGTATAAACTTTTCTCTTCCATCTCAGACAATTGAATATTTTGAAAAAGAAAAAAATTTCTCGTTCTAATTTCTTAGAAGACTTGAAGGCGGTCTCAAATGTATGGTAGGGGAGGGGGAATAGCCCCAGGCACACGGACGCATAGAATTTTGTTGGGAGGGAGGGGGGTGGCCCTCAAAAAAGTCATTCCAAAAGGTCAAGCTACCTAAGTCAAGCTTTTTGCTCAACAAATTTTGTTAGACCCCGTTATGATAAAAACGTAATTCAACGAGATTGATTTTAAATTGAAACTAATTAAGAAATAATTTTTTAGAAATATTTAAAAATATTTTTAGAAAATTTTCAAATTTTTTGAGTTTGTTATCATGTAAATTTTTTCTAATGATAATTTTTTATTTATTTTTAATCAAAATTGCAAAAATGAATACGAATTTAAAATTATTTTCCGTTTATCATGGTTAGTTGGTTACTTTAATTTAAAAAAAACACAATTCGTAAAAATTATTTTCAAAAAACTTGAAATTTTTAACATTTTTAAATTGTTGAGAATCGTTCTTCTCAAGTCTTCTTTCAAGACACATTAGCGCTGCATCATCCCACTCTATTTCAATAAATTGAACGTTTTCATACTCCACCGCAAATTCTACGTGCAATTACCCATGGAATACTATAATTTCCACTGCGATGATTTATTGCCCATAACTCTATGGTCTATGCCGTAGAATAATTAAATTCTACGTCGTGTAGGTTAATAATTTTAATATCCCTTTCAAACGTAAACAAGAAGCAGAAAAACGTACTTACTCGTTCATTGTTTGATAAGAGTAAAAAAAAAAGAGAATGGCAATGATAGAGAAAGTTTTTTTGGGTTGTCAAAAGAAAAAGTTGCATATTTTTAGCGCATAAATCTAAATTTAGAAAATAAATGTAAAAAGTAACTTGCTAATAATTTTAAAAAAATGGTTCAATATTTGCTATTGCAGTTACCGTGGCGATGCTAATAATATTTGCAATAATATGCATACCAGTATACTATCATCATTGTGTACATCTTACGAATATAATGACATGGCCAGAGATCTTGACGCGAATTTGGCTCAAGTCGATATGGAGGATTTTCGAACCGAAGATATACACAGTTTTTTGCACAGTTTACCTCAAATTTGCTGTACCGATGCTCACGTAAGAAATTTCTACATTTTTTAAAATTTTCTTTACCTAGATACCTTTTTAAGTACTTATATTAATGTTTTTATACGTATGGTATGTAGCTTAATGGCAATACTATAATTTGGTGTTTTTTTTTTGAGCTTTCTAGTACAATAATCTTAGGTAAAAGTACGTAACATCGGGTAGTTCGAAAATTACATATAAACGTAGAGCTAATTTACCTACCTTAACTTATTCAGTAACTTGAATAATTTTTTTGCGTTTTTATTCCATGTATTATTGGTTTTTGTAAACGTTGTAGAATGAAAAAGGAGGAGAAATGTTTGCCAGTGTATCAGGCTCGATGATGGTTAGATACGACTTCGATTCTTCCATCAGTCCTCGTAGTACTTCTCAGGTGAATACAATGCTGTGAACGTTTTTTGTATTATAAAAAACAGAGGACTCGAAATTTTCCGCTCAGCTCGATCGACCTGGCGACGTTTATTTTCACGTCGAGTTCTCGTCTTGAATTTTTATGACCTACTGGTGTCGCATGTCGTGATGTGTACTTGGAATGGCTGTATTTTTTTTCGAGGGTATTAAGAGAGCTTTTGATGTGTGTTTCGTATGCATGGCCACGTAATCCTGGATAGCAGATCGTACTTGGGGTGTAATTCGTGCATCTTGTTGGATGAATTTTGTTTTGAACTTTTTTTTGGCTACTTGGTGGATTTTAGAAAGAAAATTGATGTTTTCAGTGAGGGAAGGGGGAAGAAGGGAAAAAAGGTTGACTTGACGTTACAAGGACACGGTGGAAAATTAAATCCCAGACTTGGCCCAAAAATAACATTTTATATTTTACCTACTTTTATATTTTTTGAAAATTTCAAAATTTTGAATTATAATCGTGCAGATTAAAACCAATTTAATAGGTAAAAAGTATTTTTCGAGAAAAATACGTTTGTAAATCGTATAGAGCAAATTAAGTACCTTAAAATTGTATATTTTTGAGACGTTTTCTCAAAAATTGATTCCTTCCAGTGGATGGATTTCAGTTTTACGACCTGGAACTACGTTTTTTTTTGTGAATTTTAGACATTTTTAGATCAGAATCACTGATGAAATCTAAAGTGACAAAGTGACCCACTATTTTAACTTGTACAGTCACGACAAAAATTATTGAGTTTTTTTACTATCTTTCATTTTTAGTAAAGCATTGGAACGTTTTTTTTTTCAAATTTTCCATCTTTACAAAAATTGAAAACATTTTTTCAAAAAAAATTGCTGAATATATGAAGTATATTACGCTAGAAAGTGGTGGAGTGGAATTTTTTATCAATCTTCTTTCTCTCCCTTTTCCTTTTAAGGAGAGTATAATTCATTTTTTGTAATCATCCACCATAATGGCATTTCTAAAAAATAAAAAAAAAATAAAAATTAACAAAAATGATTTTTTGAAGTAAAATTTTCTATGTTATGAGTATGATCAATTTCTTGGAAAAACTTTTCAATTTTTTTTCCTATTTTGAAAGAAGAGCTGAATAATATGAAAACACGGGATTTTTCTGTTTTGTTGAAAGATAAAGGAGGTCAAGAGAAAAATAATTTGTCTGAACTATCTCTTTGAATACCTACTTTTACTTACTTATAATGTCAAACTACAAAACTTCTTATTTTAATCTTTAATGAAATTTCAAAAAAAAAAATTCATAGCAAAATGTGGGCTTGTGGGTTAAATGCTGAAAGTAACTAGCTTTTCACGATGTTCCTTTGAGTCGTCACATTGCATTTTTCATTTCTCCTGATACCCTCCTCCTTTATCCAACTTCCTCTCAAAAAATCCATATCATGGCATCTTATTGAGATTGGGAATCACAAAACCTGGTTTTCGGTCAACAAATTTGTTGAATCGAATTTGGAAAAAAAAATTTAGTGATTTTTTTAAAAGTTTTCGTTTAAATGATGAGTTAATTTTCTTTTTCGAGCCTAGAAAAACAGGTTTTTAAGACGTCTAGCAGTCTTGAAAGCCTTGCTTTTGTCGTGCTTTTTTGTCAAAATCTTCTGTTTTTTTTCTTTTTTTTTCCAATCAGACTTGGAAATTTTTTTAAATTTTTAAAATTTATTTTTCCCTCATGATTAAAAAAAATTATGAAAAGGAAATCCCCTCTCCTTTTCAAAAAATGGTGAAATGTTTGAAAATGTCCAACTTTCTAATTCTGAAATGTTGTTAGACACCTTGGTTTTGGAATTTTTCTCAGAAACTTCCAAAAAGAATTTCCTTTTTTCAGTCCTATATTTTCCCCTGTTTTTTTCAGCAATTGGCAAGAAATTTTTCAAAAAAATATCAGAAATAAAAAAAAATACGTATGATAGAAATTGACAAATTTGGATAATTTGAAAATTTTTCAAAACCGGTTCAGTGGTTCTAAATTTGTGAATAATTTTTTGTGACTTGACCTCAGAAGAAATATTATGAGCAAAAATTTATAAAACACTTCGAATTTCAAATTATTTGTTCTTCTAGCATCGACTTTCTCTGTCTTAGCACTTTTCAAAGCTTTACCCCTTTCTCCAGCAATACACCTCCCACTCCGTTCCATTTCTTTTATTCTCTAAAAAAATTATGATGAAGTTCCTTATACCCTGAAACTTTTATTTGATTATTTTGAAAAATTATTGATCGATGGGTTGAGAAAGCTTTAAACCGGTTTCAATTTTTTTTGATTCGTTAAAATTGGTTCAGAGAATTTTAGTTTTAAACTTTTCAACGAAAAAAATTGTTTGTATCTGAAATTCTTGCCATTGGTATGTAATATAAATGAAGCTAAAACCAACTTTCAAGGCATCTTCTTCTGGAATAAAATATTCTGTAATTTTAAAAACTGAAAAAAAATTTCGATGTGACTGCTCAACGTTGATAATTTTACTGCTAGTCTTCGATCTAACATATCCATTCGAAAATTTTCCAGGATTACAAATTATACTGTACCTACTAATAATAGAATATGCACGCGATTATTTAACGGAATGCATGCGATGTTAATCGAGGTTAAAATTTATCACGCTTATTAACGCGCAAAATAACGGTAATGGTAATCGTACTACCAAATATAGATGCTTTAATCAGAAATTAGTCGTTATATTGAACCTTTAGATAGCTATAAGTACATAATATTTAAGTTACTTGGGCACGAATCGCTATAACTCGATACAAAATCGTTCTCGACGTCTTGTCCGTCGTCGCCTCTGTAATATATAAATCTAATCTGATATAAATGGCTCAGACGCACCCTATTTTCAATCTAAGCGTCGACGAGATGGGCAAATCGCGCCAATTTTCTGTCCTCGTACACGTATATCCCATTTTCAAGTTATCTCGTCTATGTAGAGGCAAAATATAGCGATACAGGGAATTATGTAGCGAGCAGATAAAGAAAACTGTGCAATAATACGTATTTTATAGTGATTCATCGCGAAAACTTATTTATTTCTTGGAGAGAGAGTAATGGAGCGTGCCTTCGAGGCATAATTCTTGGGCTTTTGTTTATGGTAATGCGACGGTTTGAAGTCGAGTAGCGTGGATTACGGTGTAAATGTGATTTTGATGAGTCATCGATGGTTGGCTCTTGACTCTGGAAGATTTGCATATTCGAGGTTACTGCGAGGTTGTAGGAAAAGTGATATGGTTGGGGTTAGTGGATTTGGAGGTATCGTATGGGGTGAAATTTTAGATGGAAAGATACGGTTTCAAACTCATTTTTTCTGAATCTCAATTGAAAATTGGAGAATCACTTGAATCAAAAATTTAAAGAACGGGGATAATAAAGTTGCTCACTAAAATTGTTAAAAAATTATTGGAATTATGGGGAAATTTTCAATTTTTCAGTTCAATGTCTTAAAAACCTTGGAAGGTGTGCAAGAATTTTTTTCTCTTGGCGATTAAAAATGATTTTTTCATCTGACCAAGAAATGAATTTTTTACTTTTTTGTTGATTTTTAAAAACAAATTTCGTACTTGGTGATTTTTTTTCTAAAATTTGTCTATTTTCATAAAAATTTCTGTTAGAAATATATACCTACAAATTCTCATAATTTTACCAAACTGATTACTAATGAAGGAGGGGGGGGGAGGAGGTGAAAAATCTTACGAGTGAAAAATAGTGATTTTTACTTAGGAAATTCCTTTATACAATTGGCTCAAATGATTGAAATTTTTTATGAAAATGGAAGAAAAGGAGAATCAGAAATGTTTAAAAAAATTGAAATTTGCAAATTGGTATATTTTTCAGAATAAACGGGATTTTCCTGAATAAAGTCCTAGTAATTTTGACTTTCTTCGCAAAAACCTCAAAATTTAAATCATTTTTTCGATTCGAAAAATAATTGTACCTGTTTATTTGACTATTTTTTATTTTTTATTTTTTTCAAAAATTATCGTAAAATATTGCCAATTTTTTTAAGGGAAATGAATATAGGGGAAGAAAAATAGAGAATATACTCTTCCAACTCCTCTTCTGATTTTCTGATTACAGATTAAGAATAGTTTTGATTCAATTTTTTTTTCAATTTTTTTCCAAATAATTATTGAGTTGGAAGGTATTTTGAAAAACATAGGTAAGTTCAATTTTTTTTAATTCAAAGTTGAAAAAAATTGTGAATTTTTTTTAAATTATTGTAAAAAAAATATGTCAGGTTAAAACTTCATGACAGAGTTTGTCTAAAAAAATTAATGAAATTTCATTCAAATAACCCATTAAGTGAGTCTGCATAATACATATTTTTTTGTTGAATTGTAAAAATGTTTGTGGTAATTGGTAAATCCATCTCATCCCTCCTTCTTTCTGTTGGAAGGAATTTGAAAAGCATGAAGTTGAAATATTTTTTTGGAAAATTCAAAGTTGAAAACAATTCAATAAAAACATTTTAAAATTATTAGAAAAAACTTTCAACATGGAAGTAATTTAATAAAATATAAAGTTGAAAAAATGTGAAGAAATCAAAGTTGGAAAAATTTTTAATACTAATATTTTTTCCAATTTGAAAATTTTTCAACCAAGTATACCATTTTTTTAATTTGAATTTTCTCAAAAATTTTCCAGCTTTGATTTTTTTTCAATTTTTTAAATTTCTTCCAACTTGACATTTTTTTTACAAGAATTTTGAAGAATTTTCCTAATTTTTTTCAACTTTGAATTAAAAAAATTGAACTTACGTTTTTCAAAAATTGGAAACAATTTTGTTGATGTTGAATTAAATCTAAAAAAAATCAAATCTATGAATATTTCATATAATGTATCTATAAGAGTTTGGATAATATGCAACTTTTTTTATTCATCAGCTTTTTTTAGTGGGTGGAAAGGAGGGAGGTAGATTATTATATTCTTTGTACATTTTTAATTCGATGAAAAGAAACACTTCTCTCCAATTACGTGACTTGACTTAAGGCTTCAAAAACCCGCGCGTATGAGTAGAAAAAAAAAGATTTCGAAGAAAATAAAAGAACTTGAGCATCGTATCAATAGTCCCCTCATTTGCCTCATATTATGTAATATCGCCTAGAAAGGGTCAATTGTTGGCATTTCAAAGCACGATGAAATTTAATATCCCATCCATTTGGAAGTCTATGACGAGGGGAAAACCGTCGGTACTTAATAAGGAAATCTTTATTAATTGGTTGATACGACGATGAAGGGCATGTTGAAGCGAATACTCAAGTTATTTTTACCAGCTGTAGGTCAATTCCAGTGCACTAACCGCTTTGTACATAAAAATTAAATTATTCCCCCTCCATCCCTTCCCTTTTAAAAGTGACATTTAAAAGACGTGTATCAGGTATCGAGACAGTCGAGTTACGATATTGATTCGTGTTTTGGTGAATTTGTAATGGCGAATTAATT
Source organism: Pseudococcus viburni (assembly GCA_033439095.1). Classification (NCBI taxonomy): domain Eukaryota; kingdom Metazoa; phylum Arthropoda; class Insecta; order Hemiptera; family Pseudococcidae; genus Pseudococcus; species Pseudococcus viburni. The sequence continues at coordinate 327,837 of JAVBJF010000377.1, forward strand.
TTTTAATTTTTATATTCGCAGGATGATTCGAACAACGGATCTTTATATAAATCAGAAATCCTGTTTTCTCCGGTCAAGGAAGTGCCATTGGTGAATTTCAGTATAGATTCTTTAGATTGCGAAGAACACGATATCATGTTGACCTGTCAAGCGAATAAAGATAACTATACGATCGCTTTTGAAGGATCGGTGCTGATGGAAAAATCGACAGATTCTCGTCAAACTGAGAATCAGCAGCCGCAGACTGAAGAATGTAAGTTTGAGATCTTCTCAGGTACCTTTGTTGTTTATTTTACTGTAAATGGTTATTTTATTAAATGAATTTTGCGTTTTGTTCTCAGGTACTTTGGAAAGCGTCGAGAAAATGAGCTTAGGTACGACGAGTTCGGAAAATTCGGTCAGCCATGTTGAAAAAACGTTTATGAATAAATCCCCTTTAATATGTTCCGAATCTCCGTACACGACGTGGAGTAAATTAAAAGAAGACTCTGCCGAGAATTTATTGAAAAAACAATCCTCAGGGAATAACAATACCACTTTCACGTCGTCCATTGTATGTTTTATTCAGCCCCGTGGAATTCTAAAATCAAGCCAGCGTTGAACGTCGATGTTAATTTTGACCTTCTTGTTGTAGGTTTATGCCGAAGTTAACGCCAGCTGTACGTTTTTAAAGTCTCAGAGTTTACCTAATTTGAATCCAGTCAAAAGGCAGTTTTTGTTGAGTAGGTTGATCAACTCGACACGACAGGAGCCGTTTTTCGATAGCAAAACTTCGCAACCTAGTAAGTTCATGGTGTGATTTGTGTTTACTTACAAGTATTTATTTTGGATTAAATGTTACGAAATTTGAGGCGAATTTTGCTAGGCTGGCTGTTAGTCAAAAATTTGTACAAATGAGAAAATTTATTGAATTAAAATTGTGTCCAGGGTGCAGATTTTATATAAAATTTGAAAATTGACGAATCATAAAATTGTTGTAATAGGCATAAGTATAAATTAATCTATGTTTCTTGGGGAGGAGGGACTTTTGAAATTCGAAGATGAGAAGTGGATGTCAATGTCATAAATTCAGGAATGCTATAAAGACGAAACTTTTTTCTTCCCCGCTCCCCCCACCCTCGGGTTCAGAGTGTTAGGTTTTCAGACCACTCTCATGAATGAAAATTGATAGGGTAAACTTTTAAAAAAAATGATTTCTATCAATTTTTAGTTGTCTGTGAAATTTGAGTTTATGTGAATCTAAGGATTAAAAATCCGGAAAAATATAAAAATTAATAACTCTTTAGCATTAGGTCTTCACAGATGACGTCTAAGGTTGCTTCCATCAAGTCATCAAAAAAATTCAAAAAATTGTCAAAAATTTGAAAAAAAAAACTCAGAATTTTGAAACATTTTTTGTAATAATTTTTCAGCTTTGTCTCTTTTAACAGAAAATTTCGAAATGAATTTTGAAAAATTTTGCTTCTTATTCTCCACCTTCATGAGAATACAAAAAATCAAAGGAGAGCCTAACATGGGTAAGGAGGTAGCTTGCCCTAACAGGAAAAATTGTATTTTTTCAGGCAGGAAAAATTAGATTTGAATCAAAAAATTGTCAAAGTTATGACTTTTTCCTTGAAAATTTTGAAATTTTCCATCAGTCGGTCAGAAAATTAGAGAAATTAAATAAAATTGTTGATAAAATAGGGGAAAGTCCCATTTGATACTAAATTTTTGATTTTTAGTTACCTATCCCTCTGTAATCCTAGCTTTGAAATTTTCTACAGAAGAAATCGAATTTTCGATGCTTTGCATATAAATTAACAAAAATAAATAGGTATCTATCTCATTTTTTATAAAAAATTGCTTAAAATTTGTCGGTGTCATTTTTTTTTTATGTCAGTAGGTAATGAAGAATTTGAGTGATTTGAATTTTTTTGCAATTTTAAAGGGTTTTTTAACTTTTTGATTTTTTTAAAATGTTGAGATAATTTAAAATCTTATTTCTAATCTAAATAACTTTTCAAAAATTTCCTATTAGAGGAGACTTATAGTAAAATCATAGGGTTCCATTAAGAAGTAAAAATAAAATTTTTTCAATTTTCAACTTTTTTGAATTATTATTTTTTTACAATCCTAAATTTATTTTTCTCGACTTTTTTCATGTTCAGTTTTCAAAAGAACTTTTTTTAGTTCCAAATTTCTAATTGTTTTTCAAAAATTCTTCCTTGTTTGAATTTTAATTTAATTTTTTTATTTATTCATCTGTGGAGTCTTCTTATTTGAAATTGGAGTAAGAGTGACAGCTCGATCGTCGAGTTGGAAAAAATTTTAGATTTGAAAGAACTCGAAAAAAAAAGTCATTAAATGTAAACTTGTCAAATATTTTGAGGAAATAGAACTTGCAAGAATGTTTAAAAACTTGAGATAATTTGAACTTGAATTTTTTTTGAAAAATGCGAATTTGAACTTGTTAAAAACAAAGTTGCATATCTTGGGGTCGGATTCTATAAAGGTGTCTACTTGCAAAAAAACCCTGAAATTGGCAAGGATTTTTCATAGATTTTTCGTACGTAGCAAGAAGCCCAAAAAATAACAAGGGTTTTGATAATTTTACTATGAAAATTGAGAATTTTCAACGTTTTGCTCTTAACTGAATTTTTCAATCGAAGGATAAAAATAGAGGGTTCTTTTTTGAGAAAATTTGAAACAAGAAAAATGATATGAAAATGGCAAGAATTTTCATTTTTCAAATCTAGTTTCTAACTGCAAATAGATGAAGTTCGACTCGCGTTTCGTACCATAGCACGTAAAGTAGAGGAAGGAAAATTGTTTTTTCATTCAAAAATATACTCGCTTTAAAGAAAAAAATAGCAATTTATGAGGTTCTTTCTATAAGCATAGGATCTTATGTTCTGTTTGAATTTTGACTTGGACTTTCGTTTTATTTTGAGGGGGGGGGGGGGCAGCCGAAAACTAATTTTCCTCTTGTTACATTTTTTTTAATTGTAAAAAAATTTAAAATTCACGGAAGTTGCAAAAACAGTGTGAAATTTTATGAGAATTGTACTTATACGATTTTTCGATTAAAAATAAGAAATATATAAGAATCTGGTTTTGAAAAAATTTTTCTACATTTTGAAAATGACATAATTTTGCATTCAAGTTTTTTAAATTAAAAAAATTTTAATTCATTGAATATTCCAACTATAGCAAATTTTTCTTCCTTAAAAATAGTCATTTTCTCAGTTCTAAAAATATAATTGCAAATTTAGTATCAATTGTTAATTTTTTGGTAGATGTCGATTAAAATTGTTATTTTTTTGAAAATTTTGTATAATTTGACAAAAAAATTGAAAGATTTTTGCCTCTTGAAAAATGCCTACAGTTCGAACATCAGCTTAGGTACCCATAATTTCTGTATAAATTCAGAAATCATCGGTATCTTTTTCTTTAAAATACTATTCAGTCTCGTAGAAAAATTGCCTAGCCATTAGAAAATGCGTCACGATTTAAAATCTTTAAATAGACAGTATTACGTGCCCCTCTGATAGCGCAATACGATATTAATCACGATTATTATCTGCTCACGATAACTTATTCGTTCATGTTTATAAATTCTAACGACCATTGCTTCGAATTACAGATCAATACATGAAAATATACAACTTATCGAGATCTCGTTGCGGACGTAAAATTCACCGAAGTGTATTCCAACATAACGCCAATTTCGATCTGATCACTCATTTCATCAACCAGAAGCACTTGACCAGCTACAAATCGACGGACGAACAAAGCAACGTAGGCGGTCTAGCGTGTAAATTTAACAAAACGCTTGATAATTTGAACACGTCGGGTTTAGAAAAAGACGCCCAAGAGGAGACGAGTAAAAAAGGCTGTGACGTATTTGAGGATAGTTTGGTAGCCGATCGCGTCGCTGAGATAGATAGATCTTTAGCTATGAGCGATAGTTGTAGCAGTTTTTCCAGCCATTCTGGTAGATTGGAGATGTTGAAGAAAGACATAAAGACGAGCTCGGGATTACTTCCGGATAATAAGTCATCCGGGGGTAATTTTATCCGCGATAAGTTTTTCGACAGCGCTAGACAGTTTGAAAAAGAGCAGCGGAGGAGGAAAGCTGCGAAGAAGTACGTGGCTGGTATGAAACCTATTAAGATCATGGATCGGAGTATGCAGACGAGCTCGTCGGATGGCGATAGCGCTACGAGTCCGATGTCGAATCAGAATACCAGCGTAAGTGTAGGTTATGTTAGTTGCTTTGGCTTATCTGTTGTAGATTCGCTGATGTGTAAATTAATTCGAGTAATGAGTCTTGAAAACGAGGTTCACGAAAGATCTAGATATTTATTGGTTAAATTTGTGTTTCTTGATCGATAGGCTACGTCGAATAATCCAGTCTACGTCATGTACCCGAACTACACGTTACCGGATTTATCGTTTTTACAAGAGCATGCGACTGAATTAGATTTAAAAAACGTGTTCTTGTGGCCGCAGAAATTCTCGCCTTCGCCTACCACCGAACATGCCTCGGCGTTTCCTCAGATCGTCGAGAAGAGCCAGAAAGAGAAGAAAAAACGACCTTGTTCCTGTCCGGATTTCGATTCTATTAGAAATAAAGGTAAGGAAAAAGATTTCAAATCGTTTTATTTTCCATGTCCTTGGAAATCGATCGTTTAATTGATAAATTTCCGCAGATTACCAACACATTCGCGATTGGGAATCGTTAATGTTTTTGTTACCTCGCGAATATTGCCAAGCCCTTATGAAAGATCCGGAACTGCAGAAATACGCTGAAAAACTGGACGAATTTGGAAGATCTCTGATTTGTACTTCTGCCATGGAACACGCTGACGAGATTAAAACCGATTGCACGTCGAACTGTAGCACAGGCACCCAGCCTTCGTCTGGTTTTCGAGGATCATCGACGTTATTGACTGATTCCGGCGGATCTGGTTGTAAATACGAAGATCAAAGTAAAAGGCCACCTTTACCGAAAGGTATCCTCAGGAATCCGGTTCTGCAGAATATTAAATCGAAGAAAAATTTAACCAATACCAAAAGGTGAGATATTTTTTGGGTGAATTTTTGGATTACTCTGGTGCGTGATTTTGACCAAGTTTGGGTAAATTTGCAGATATAGTATGTTCGAGTTGAGAGATGATAAGAAATCAACGCCGGAAAAACGAAGATCTCTACCTTCGCAGTTTAGTTCAGCTCAACAAAAAGTAAGCCGAAGAATTTTTTTTAAAATGATGACGGAGGTATTTTGTTTTTGACCAATTTATCCCTTGAAAAATTCATATTTGACGAAAATATTGTCTCGATTTTGATCGGAAAGAAGGACTTTGAGAATCGATTATTTTCAAAAAATTGGTTATGACTTATGACCTTTTTAAGAGAAAATTCCAATTAAAATATTTTGGTTGAAAACAATTTTTCGTGAATCTAAATTTAAAGAGACGTGAGTTTTCGAAGTACAGTTTTTAAGAATTTTTCAAAAAAAACAACGAATTTCAACAAGATATACTTACCTACATCAGCTTTTTAGTATTATTGCTAAAAATGGAATTTTGACTATCCAAGTTCAATTTTATTACAAGTTCAAATTTTTTCAATTTCTTCAATTATTCTAATTTTTTTTCAAAATTGCATCGAATTTATAAATTTTTCTATCCATAAAATTTTTTAAATTTTTTTTTATTTGTAAGTTGAAAAAAAAATGGGGAAACAATTTTCAAGTAGGAAGAAATTTTGAAAAATATGAAGTTGAAAAGAAATTTAAAAGACCAAGATTGGAAAAATGTTTTCCAATTTCAACATTTTTTCCACCTATAAATTTTTTTTGATTTAAATTTTCTCAAATTTTTCAACTGTGATTTTTAATTTTTTTTTTACTTCATCGGGGAATAAGACATAAGGCGGAATTAGTTTTAAAAAATAATCTGCTTACTATTTTGTAGTAATCAGAAAAGCAGGACAGGGCTGAGTATTTTAAATGTGCGGGGGGGGGGGGGGTAATCAGGAATGTTTTGATCTTGAGTAGAAAAATATCAGTTTTATGGGGGCCAACTTTACCCCGAGTCGGTATCTTCAGCTTTGAAGTTGACAAATTTTACATTCCAAGTTGGCTAAATTGTAGAGCTCTCCCCTCCAGGAAATCATTTTGCGGCCCCCTGTTCATCCCTACCTCGTCGAATCTTCTATTAGGATAGAAAATCTACGATGCAGTACTGAAAATTATCAACAAAATCAAGTTATCTGAACATTGAAATATCTTTTTATCAAATTTGTTTCGTAAATTTTGAACTGATAAAATTTTTCAATATTTTGGCCATTACGAATGGATCTTGTCAAAACAAATTTTGGAGAACGCGTTCCTTGGGCTCTTCCATGGACACACTTCGGAGAGATACGCAATATTTTTCTGTTTCCGGGTATCAACGTACTCAAAAAAGAGTCTGAACATTTTTATCTCAAAATTAAACAGAATTTCGACAAATGAAAAGAAATTCGTCCTTTATTTTAAAATTTTATGCTTCTCCGGATAATTTTTTAAATTTTAATGAATTTGTTAGACTATTAAACTTGTGCCAAAAATACGAAAATTTTGACACTTCAAAGTGGAAAGAAAATGACAAAATATTATTTTTCACGTGATTATTTGAACCTTGAAAATCTAATTTCCGCAATTTTTCATCTTTCTAGAAGCAACAACTTGAATCAAAATTTTTTTAGTATTTTTTCAAATTTTTGCTCATAAACGTGGGTATGGTAGCTCAAAATCAAGTCTCGTTTTGTTTATACCTCATCAAAGTCGATAAATCCGGTTGACCGGTGATTTGAGGTAACGTGCGTGCTTTTATTCACTAGACGTGTATGATTTAATTAATTATTTATGTTGATGTGAAAATACACTTGCGACCTTACCACCTTTGATTCGACCAACCGGATTTATTTGTTCAATTTTCACCTATAGACCTTAAAAAGATTTTATGCTACCCGAATTAATTTGGAAATTGCTTGAAAGGAAGTTGTAACTGTGGTTGGAGGTTGTAGAACTCTTGACAACGGTGGAGAATTTGTTCGATAGGCTGATTTCATAAAAATCAAGTTCTTAACGTAAAAAAGTATTTGATTTTAAAAATTCGCGAGATCTGAAAAACATGCTCGGGTAGTTCAAAATTCAGAAATGTAAATTTTCTCTCATATTTTTTTTATTTTCAATCTGTTTTGAATTTTAAATTAAGACGGCGAATAGAGGAGGTTTTCGTAATTCGAATTTTTTTCTGCATGAGATGGAATTATCTAATTTTATCAATCATTAAAAAATGTCAAGAAAAAATTGTCAAGTTTTTAAATTTTTTTAAAATGGTGGGATGAGAAATTAAATTGAATGGGGTTGAGGAGTAAAATTGACGAAAATTTGTACCTACCTAATTTTGAATATTTTAAATTCATTTTTCATACAATAAATGCCCATTATTTTTGCAAAAATATCTAATAAATTGAAAAAAAATTAATTTCATTGAAAATTGTATAATTATTTTACAATAATGAAAAAACTTCATTAAATCGGTATAAATTATGAATAATATATTTATTAATTAACAAAATTCACTTACAATAATGGTCTAGTTATTCCAGAAAAAAATACCAAAAAATTTTCAACCTTAAGCTACCTTTGATTCTTAAAAAAAATGACGTAAAATTAATTAATTTAAGAAATATTTCACTTTTAATATTTATTTAATCAGTAATCAATTATTCAAAATGTCACTTTACATCAACAAGTATAACTAGTAAAAGAGAAATTTGGCTTAGGTGCAATTTGATGTTGCAAGTACCATTCAAAAATCACCACACATACTTGTACTTCTTTATCATGAGGCACTATATTTATAACCTCAGCTGGTACTTGTTCTCCTTCCACATCCATCATAATGGATATATGGCGCATTTTGCACATTCCTACTCCAAAATTTAAAATTTGTCGTGAGGAGATTGGAATCGTATCGTTTCTGCAGCCTGGCATTGGTTTATAATAAATGGACATTTTGGCATTGTAGAATGCTAGGTTGTTGACGTATATTCGATGAAATTGAAGTGTTTGGTAACAGTTGAATTGGAAATGAAGAAGAAAAATTAAGAAAATTTTCGAATTCATGATCTTGTAATTTACTCGATTTTGATTTTATAATTGCAATAGTGAAAAAAAAAGAACTGAACTGGTCGCGAACAACTGGTCGAAAACGATTTACGAAATGCTTTCTGTAGGTATTTGAGTTTCGCGTTTATAATCGATACGCATTATTAACGACGTCGGATTTCCGGCGAAGTGGCGACATAATTCTTCGTAGACTGATTCAAATAAAAGGAGGGGTGTTGTATTTGAAGTATTCTATTCAACTAACAATAATATAACTGTGATGTGAAAAAAAGGGTATTTTTTTTGTAAATCTACCCTGTTTTTATAAAGAACCACCTTTCTCTCCACACAAACAAATCGTATGCTTGTAATTTTTTTTGTTAGATATTGTAGATTGAAAGGTTACAAATGCATTTTTTTCAGAATTATTCGTTTTGATTTTGAATTCTTTTTTTTTTATCAATTTCTTAAATTTAGTGGTTATTTATCTTGAAATTTGATTTTTCATGTTTCCTTTTAAAATTATGGAAAATTCAAAGATGTTTGAAAGATTAACAGGAGTTGAGAAACTTGAGAAATTACTTTTCGTATTTGAGGAATGGTTTTTTTTGAACACATTAGTCCAAATCACAAAGTTCTACAGAAATTGGATAAAAAAACGGTCCCTCTTGATTTTTCAACTTGGGTAGAAAAAATTATATAGTCGAAATTTCGGAAAAGATTTTTTTTGTAAATTGACCTTATAAAATTTGCATATTAATTCCGCGTTTGAAACTTGAGAAATTAATTAATGTGGATGAAATTGTGGTTTAGACCATATTTGAAAATCAAGAATGAAAAATCGTGATTTTAATTGCGTTTAAAATAAAATCGGTGGAACAATTTCGTTTTTTTGTGAAAAAATTCGGTCAATAGATTACGAATCAACAAAATTTTCATTTTTGAAAAAATTTGGACTTGATGCATTTATGAAAAACACTCGTGATTTTTCAGAAAACGAGAACTTGAAATGCATTTATTATTATTATCATTTTGAGAAGAGGGCTGGTTGGTTAGGATGGGAGCTAATGATGGAGAATTTCCTTTAATGATTTTTGTGGGATTCGTATCAATATCATCTGAGGAAAAATTTTTCATTTTTTTTTCTCGAAGATGAAAAATGGTGCTACACGATTTATTTGGGATGAAAACATTCATGCCAAGACCATTCTCCAAAAAATATCAAGAATTTTTTTCCAATTTTTAAAAATTTTTAAATCAAAGTTCTAAGGCCGAGTAAATCTGGACATGGATGGTGTGAGGGTGAAATTTGTACTGAGTCGTTTTTTACTCTGACTTACTGTGCCACAACTTTCTAGCTAACTTCGTATTCAACTTTTGGAAAAAATCACAAAACGATCACCAAGTCTAATCTCTTATCATGTAAATATTTCTAAAAAATGAGAAATTCCCAATTTTTATAATTTGTATACGTAGGTTCTCAAAAAATCTCAAGTAATGAAACTTTGTCATAAAATGAGTGTACGTTGTGTTTTAAAAAATTGCTTCTCTCAATGGCTCTTTTGTGAAAGATCTTTCAACTCTGAATTTTTTCAACATCTTTTTTAATTTTAATTTTTTTTTAAATTTTCTCCACTATTTTAGAATTTTTTCAACTGTAGTTTTTTTTAATGTTATGTTTTTAAAATTTTCGTCCTATTATCAAGTTGAAAATTGAAAATTTTTATTCAAAAATTCAAAGTTGAAAAGAAATTTCAAAAGATATGGAATTGAAAAAAAATTTTAAAAATCAAAGTTGGAAAAGTTTTGAGAAAATTTAAACTAAAAAAATTACTGTTGAAAAAATGTTAAAATTGGATGCAATTTTGAAAAAATTTAGTATTGTAGATCGAAAAAATTTGAATTTAGAATAAATTTGGACTTGGGTCGTCAAAATCCCATTTTTGGCAACAATAATTGAAAGCTAGTCATCAAAAGCTTATCTGGCTACCCTAGTGCTTTCTCGTCTCACTTTACGGATATATTTATTCAAAAAATTCTCCAAATACCACTCTAATCTGACGATAATTTGCAGAAATCGACGGATAAAGAGTACTGCTCGGAAGACGAGGGAGTCTCGAGTGCCGGAAGTCATTGTGATAGCCCGGGTCCGCATTCGGATCAAGATGCCAGAAGACTGGAACATTTGTTGGAAGCAGCGTTCCACTGGAACGACGATGAAGCTGCCCAATTGAGATATCAGGTAATTTCCAATTACAAAAAAGTAATAAAATATGATTGAATATTCGTATAAATTATTGAAATGAAAATTATTTGAATTTTTTGTGGCAGACTGTCAAGAAAACTGTTAGCTTTGCGGATCGTAGTAGCAAAACTCCTCCGAATTCTCCCAATTCATCTATATCCGGTCAGCACAAAGCTCAGTATCAGGTTCGTTGAAATTTAGTTGTACTTTTCAGAAGCCTATTTCTTAAAATCAAGATAACGAAATTTTTTTTTTCAGATGAAATTGCATTCAGCTTTTGATAGCGCTATCCACGAAGAATGTGAATCAGAAAAGCACAGTTTTTGCGAACACGTGCCAGAATCATCGAGAACCGGATCCTATAACTATAAAAAAGGTACCTTCATCAAATATCTAATAGAAAAAATACCCGATTTTTTAAATTAATTTTTTTCCAATTAAATATCAAATGGAAACAATTACCAATTTTTTTATTAATTTTTTTCAAACCCTTAGAACTGATCGATTCTGTGGAAGAAGCAACCAAACGTATCATCAATTCGGTCGAATGCCAAGAAACCGTCAACCAAGTCGTATTGAACCAGCTGTGCCCAGCTCTTTATGCCATACTCAATCATGGACTGAAACCAGTGTTAGAGACTGCTTTTGGAGATATAAATAATTCTGTTTGGCAAGTGGTCGAAGCCTCAGCTCAGTTAGGTGAGTCGAAAAGATCCCCAAAAGGTCACTTTTTGAGTACCTAATTTGAATTTCTAAAATATTTTTGTGTTTTTTTTTCAGGTCCAATGACTCGTGCTCTACACGAACTAGTCTTAAAATTAAACAACGAAGATGTCCTGACCGAAGGACTACTGAAATTTAACGCTTTTATTTTTGGTCTGCTGAAGTAAGTTTTGAAGTATCAACATTTCAATTATGGCAATATTTTTCTAATTTTACAAATTTTTTTACAGCGTACGAGGCTTAGACACTTGGTTTAGTTATTTAAGAACTAGGGAATCGATCTTAAAGAAGCATTATGTAGAACAAGGCATCATGCTATCTTCATCCAAAGGCATCATGTCTGATAGGCAACTCACCGATCAATTGTTAGCCATTTTGAAACCATTAGCTCATCTCACTTTTGAATTAGATTTACTCTACGAGTGTCGAATGTTACATAGAAGTTTAATGCAATTAGGAGTAAGTTGATTCTTAGCCCTCGAGTAATTAATTACCAAAAATTACGTATTTTTAATACTTGAATTTTTCATTTGTAGCAAAATTCACCTTGCCAAGGTAACAATAGGACTTCTTGGGTGCTTAGAAAAATTGTCCGGTCATTGGCTGGTAAAGAAGAAGAACTAGATGGCAGTAAGTTCCAGTTACATGGGTCTATTTTCTTGAATAATTTTCCCCACTAATATTTTATTTTTGAATAATTAGGCATGCGAAGCTCCGGATCGAGACCTAGATCATGTATCGATTCGTCAAACAACATTAGTTTCAACGATATGGCCAGTACGGTGAAGAAACGATGGAGCGGAATACAGATCGGGTCGAAATTGGCATCAGCTTTTGAACGACTGGGCATCGAAGACGAAGAAATATATTCAGACAGGTAATCCCTAACAATTTTTTGATCCAAATATCTTTATTCGGTTCGAATTTACTAGTTATTATCGTTGTTTTTAGTTTGGATCGAACTGTGCTCGCTGATAAGACCATTGAGGAGAGTACTTTACATGATGTGAGTGGCTCTACCACCGAAGGCGATGCAAGTATAGTGTGCGATATGGAAAAAGAATCCGAAGAGATTGAATTATGCGTCAGACGTGAAATGAAATTCAAACAGTTGCAAAAGAAATGGGAAATGTTGGCTGAAAAACGATCTCCAGATAGTGCCAAGGATACGTTCACCAATCGACTTATGTGAGTATGAAATTCCCTTGGATGAGGAGGAATTGAGAAAATTTTATATTGATTTAATTGATCTTGATTGCCAAGCTGTTGAAGTTTTCTTGAATGATTTGTTTTTTTTTTTTATAAATCTGGGTTCCTTGGTTTATTTTTATCAATTATTTTCTTCATACCTATTATTTTTTTGTTAAAGATTTTTCGAATGATTTGATTTTTCCTGTTTTTGTTTTTTTTTTCAAATATTTATGAGTTGGTTTTCTATGCATAGTTTGAGTTTTTCCAATATGAGTTTTTCTTCAAAATGGGTTGGTTTTTTCTCGAGATGAATTTGTTTTTTTTGTCTATGAGTTGGGTTATTGGAGTTTTCTTGAATGATTTGAATTTTTTTTCTGAATTTGAGTTGCTTCTCTCGGGGTTTTCTATACATATGATTTGGCTTTTGTGATTTTTTTCTGAAATATTAATAGTTTTTATTTTCTTCCTTTTTAATATGATTTTTTATTTTTTTTCTCTATTCTTTTAAAGTAATTCGTGTTTCTGATTTTCTTTTATATATGATTTAGTTTTTTTTTCATGATACGTTTTTTTAGAATTCCCTTGAATGGTCCGATTTTTTCTTCAATATGATTTTTTTTTCATTCTTGGTTTGAATATTTTCAATATTTGATATACCGGGTGCTCGATTAATTATGGCTCCCCCCGATACTTTTTATGTCAAAAATCGTAAGTTGGCAATACTTCTTTAAATTAAACAAATCGAACGAAGTGTAGCCAACTTACGATTTTTGACCTAAAAAGTATCGGGGGGAGCCAGAATTAATCGAGCACCCGGTAGTTTTAAAAAAAATTCTCGTACGTGGGTTGATTTACTCTCAATGTGTTTTTAATTTTTTTTTCTAAAAGTGGTTTGAAATTTTCCTAGCACTTTTATTTTTTTTCTATTGGATTGGTTTTTAAGAATACAAAAATCCAAGAAATGCGCCTACGTATTTACACATCTGTTGAGGTTTTTATATCTCTTTTTCTCATAATTACACTCAATTCTAGGCCTATTCTTGAGTGATTCTTTGAAAATTTCACTGTTTTAATGATGAACTCCTAAAAATTACAATTTTTCAACAATACAAAAATTCAGGAAATTTTAGAGGAATTAAAATTATGGTGATAGAACAGAGAGTGTATAAAGGTGTACCTTCTTCGTGAATTTTTTCGATTACTACTTCAGATTTGCGATTTGAAAATTTTGAAAGAGGGTGCAACAGATGCATTTGTCCATGTTCCAAATTTTTCGAAAAATCTGTCGAAAGCCTCTAAAAAGTTCAAAAAGGATAAAAAACCATTTTTTATTTTGATATATTTAATGTTAAATTCTATTTTTATTAAAAAAAATTTCAAAATTCAATAATTAAAAAATAAAAATTCCCACAATTTATAAAATTCACTTTCCAGTAAGTATATTGAAATTAAATTTTTTTGAAAATAAAGCAATGAAATAGCCATAACTCCGAAAGGAAGGAGGTAGGGGTCCAAAATTTTGTGAAATTTTTTTTAGTCAATATACACCACTTGGGGTATTTAGGAGGCCAAAAGCTTCTGGGGCCAAATTCAAAGAATTGAAATTCCTTAAAAAATTGAATTGAATAATTTTATATACTTTGATGAACCCCAAAAAGTACATCAGCTTCATAAAAAAATTTGAAAAAATCGGTAGATTCTCGAAAAAATCAAAAAAAAATCAACAAATTGAAAAAGTCTGTGAAATTTACAAAAAAAAGAGAAAAGGCTTGAAAATTGCTGGTGAATTTTTTTGAAAAATTGTGCATAATGATTAAAGTTCTGCAAAAATTTTGATTGAACGACACGTCAAAAATTCATTGTAAAAATTTGAAAAAATTTTAGAATCGAAATAAAAAAAATATTTTTTAAATCCGAAATTGAAACGATTTTTGATGTTTGGAACATGGTAGGGAGAGGGGAAGGGCGTTGAAAATTTCCATTGAATTTTTCAGGGGAAAAAATGCCCAAAAATTTTCGCCTGTGAGGGTTTGCATTTCCTCTCGCTGGTTCTGCCTACATGTTTTTATAAGAAATTTAATAAAGATGATTCCAAGTATTTTTTTCTTAATCCGAATTTTAGTAGAATTTCTTTTTTTTCCATTTTTAAAAAATTTTCTGTGACTTTTCATGTTCTACTACATTTTTGAACAACTTATTGTCAATTTTTTCCCCACCTTGAACGTTTTTCGCGATAATTTTAATCACGTTTTTGAAATATTATTTCAGGGAAGACAGCAGTACTCCTGCTGTAAAATCACGTATCCCTAGACCAGTCACGTCACCGGTACGACCACCGTCTTCCTTGCATTTTACTATCGCGTCTTCACCCAAATGTTCAACTCCCGTCAAAAGATCTCCATCATCTCCTAGTTCAAATATTCCAATGGCTGTAAAGAAAACAATATCACCAACGACGTAAGTACCTACTCTTGAACCCCAATTTTCAACCATTTCACGTATTCTAATCTTTTTCACTCTCCCAGGGTAAAAAGAATACCCGAATTCGAACCAGCCAGACCTACAACGAAAACGAAACTCGCATCGGCCAGTCGTACCAGCCGTATAGATCAAACCGTGCCATCAACTCACCCAGTCAGACCCAACAGTCTGCCTCAACATAGTCAACGTAACAATAAACCCAAACCAAGCGAACGTACCAAACGGCCATCGTCATCGTCGAATCGTCACCATCAGACCATCGCCAAATACGTACGGACCCTCGGCCATCGTCTTCCTTCTGATAATGGCCATCTATCCTATAACGAAGGAGAAAAGCTCAAGGTAGTATTGGAAGTCGACGATAAATGGATACTGTGCTGTCGAGGCGATCAAAAAGGTTTAGTGCCTCGTTCGGCAGTTTTGCCTATTTCTGGTCATTTATAATGAAAAAAGTTCCTCGAGAAAAATTAATTTAGATAATAAGGGCTTTATATATCTTTTTTTTCCTTCGGTATAAGGCCTGCGTACGTCTGACATCTATTCCAATACATATCTGTACGAAATATTGAAAGGGTATCCTATGCAAGAGCATTTTATATCAAAAGCTTGTACTTTTTCCTTTCATTTAACGATGTATCGCTTTGTTTTTTTGTTATGTGTATACCTTTTTTTTTTTGGTTTTGTTTTTTGTTTATTTTTTCTGTTTTTTTCTATGTTTTTTTTTAAAATTTAGTTCCATGTACCATACATAAGAAGTCATATAATACGGTAATTTAACAGGCACAAAAATTTTTACTTGGTCATTAACCTTTATGAGTATAAACAAAATAAGGTTTTTAAAAAAATTGAAGATTAGATCGTTTGCTATCGACGTGAAGTATTTTATATTGTAACAGGCTCGTTTATTACTGCGCTTTTGTAGCCATTAAGATTTTAATATTAATTTTTTTTCTTCTTTTTTGTTGAAGTAACCTAATTTATTAATCAGCTATTACAAAACTAGACTAATTCGAAGAATTTAACATGGACCTTATCTTTTTGTTCCTTTGTATTCTAAAGTTTAACCGTTGAAATGAAATTCATCGTTACGTTATTACTATTTTTTATGATAAGAAAATGACCCACGTTTGCGTTTACTTTGTTCGAGGTGATTGACTGGCTGATTAGAGGAAAAAACAACGATATATTTTTTTTCTAAAATGAAAACAAAATTCATTACTCGAGGCTAATTTTTATTGGAATTTGCGAATTGGTATCGTATTTTTTTCTGAATTTAGCTTATCGATTGCCTAGGCACAAATATGGGTCTTCTCATTATGTTAAAACTTAATGTCGGGTGCATAATTATTGGTTATATTAATCATTCCATTTCCATATATGTTGTTAAGTTTAATTAGAAATAATGCGTCGCTTGATCGCTTTGTTGATGTACATGGTATTGAAAATAGTCTATAGATCCCCCTATCCCAGCTCCTGTACGCTTTTAGGACAAAATGATGATCGAATTCGGCAGAGATTTATTTTCCTGATATTTGATCATCAAGCACGATTTTCCAACAGCAAACGGATTTTTTTCACTGGAAAATTTTTCGTATTGTTGACACCTACAGAACCAAATTATGAGGAATAAATTCGCACGTATTTGAAATTACCGTACGAAGTGTTCTGTTCGATCTGTCTGGTTTTTTTGTACCTTCAGTATTTTTATACTTCAACAAAAATTGAATTACTCTTCGAGTCAATATTTTTTATCGTATTTATAATTTTTTTTCTCATTGTTAAACGTTAGTAATTTTGTGAGTGCTTATTTTTATTATTTTCGTGATTCTAAAATTACCAAATAAAAACAGTATTTTCTTTGAATTATTGAGAGTACCTATCTAAGTGGTAATATTATTTTTATAAATAAATGCTTTTAATAAAATGAAATCGTGTGTTGTTTTTGACGAAGAGGTCATGGAGGAGGGTTTAACGTTTGAAATTGGAGTTTTAAAATGAAAGTGCATGGTCAAAAACTAATCTTATTTACGAAATATAGGTAGTGTAATCGTCCATAGAAATGGTAAGTTTTTTATTAAATATTGATCTTACGCTCGAAATGATATTGTTATCGAATTTCCTGCGCTAAAATACCTCTATTTGGACATTACGAAATGATTTTCAAATAATTTCACGGGAGTAAAATTTTAAAATTTAGAACGTTACCCATTCAATTCATCACAGCCTCAAAAACCCGGGAAAATCGATAGAGGATTTTTGGGAGGAAAATTCATCCCAATAACCATCCCAGTCTCAAAAGCTCGGAAAAGTCGTGGGACGACTTTTGGGATGAAATTTTATCCCAAAATACATTTAAAAATTCATTTCAGCCTCAGAAGCTTGGAAAATCATGGGATGATTTTTGAGGCAGAATTTCATTTCAAAATTCATCACAAAAGTCGTCCCAGCCTCAAAATCTGAGAAAATCGTAGGATGATTATTGGAATGAAAATTCCACCCAAAATTTATCCCAGTTTCAAAACCTCAGAAAAATCATGGGATGATTTTTGGGACGGAATTTCATTTCAAAATTCATCCCAGCCTCAAAATCTGAGAAAATCGTGGGATGATTATTGGAATGAAAATTCAAAATTTATCCCAGCATCAAAACCTCAGAAAAATCATGTTTTTTTGGGGACTGAATTTCATTTCAAAATTCATCACAAAAGTCATCCCAGCATCAAAATCTGAGAAAATCGTGGGATGATTATTGGAATGAAAATTCCACCCAAAATTTATCCCAGTTTCAAAACCTCAGAAAAATCATGGGATGATTTTTGGGACGGGATTTCATTTCAAAATTCATCCCAGCCTCAAAATCTGAGAAAATCGTGGGATGATTGATTATTGGAATGAAAATTCCACCCAAAATTTATCCCAGTTTCAAAACCTCAGAAAAATCATGGGATGATTTTTGGGACGGAATTTCATTTCAAAATTCATCCCAGCCTCAAAATCTGAGAAAATCGTGGGATGATTGATTATTGGAATGAAAATTCCACCCAGAATTTATTCCAGCTTCAAAACCTCAGAAAAATCGTGGGATGAATTTTTATCCCAAAATCATTCCAGCCACAAAAACTCGGAAAAACAATGGCATGACTTTTAGGACGGAATTTTATTTCAAAAGTCATCATACAAGTCATCCCAGCCTCAAAATCTGAGAAAATCGTGGAAATAAACAGTATTTTCTTTGAATTATTGAGAGTACCTATCTAAGTGGTAATATTATTTCTATAAATAAATGCTCTTAATAAAATGAAATTGTTTGTTGGTTTTTGACGAAGAGGTTATGGAAGAGAATTTTTATGTTCAAAATTTGAGTGGAAAATTTGATTAATGAATTTATTATTGACACGATTTTTTATTTTTAATCAATTACTTAGAATGGAATTTTCAACAAAAAGATTGACGTTTCAAAAATTGAAAATTTTCCTAAAAGTAAAAATATTTTCCAAAAGTAGATAATTTCTTAGAATTTTATTCATTTCCTTAAAAATTAGGCGACTCCCTAAAAATTGAATTTTTTAATTTTTTTCCAAAACATTACTAATTAGTATAGTCGAATTACTGCATCCGTTCGCTCAGAATGTAAAAAGCAATTTGACGACTGATTCATGTATTTAGAAAAAAATAAGCTTGGGTGCCATTTTTTCTAGCCCCTTCCCTTCCCTTCCCTTCCGAGGGTCTACCCCCTGCCCCCTTTCTTGAAAATGCGTGTATCTCTTCTACTATTGGTTATGTGAAAAAATGTTTCAAGTAAAAGTTCTTTATTAAAAGCTTCTCTACATTTTTGGTCATTACAAAAATTTCATTTGGAGCAACCCTTGCGTCCCAAATTTCAAAAAATGTACTTTCAGAAATACTCAAAGTCGAGTTTTTCTCATCTATTACAAGAAATATCGAAGATAGTGCGAAATGTGTAATAACAACAAGTATTCAGAGTAAAATTTTACATCTAGAAAGTTCGTCGCAATACCCCACCCCTCACACCTAAGGACCTTCCCTTACAAAAAATTTATTTTGTCCAGTGGCAAAGTGCGTTTTTTGGCCATAAGAAGAAAATTATGCTAGACATGAAATTTCGTACGATGAACAAGGATACCATGAGAAATTTTTCGAGCCTGGTGTTACAATTATTTTTTGGTATTTTTTCAGTATCACAAAGGTAATATTCTACCTATGATTTACGAAATGGTTGAATATACGCATGCTGGCAACGTTCTTTTCACGCGTTGCGTTGTCTCTCCAGTAACCATGTACTTACATCGCTATTTTTTATTTACATGTTCTTCATAGCAACATGGTATAGGTAGCTACTGATTTAAGCTGAAACGAGTTCATTTCATTTTCATTCAATACTTAGTACATTTAGTATCTCTTCAATTCATACACTCATGCAAAATCTTTATAAAAAACCATAAGTATGATCGAAATAAAAATTTTAAGTAGCCATATATTGAATAGTAATCCGTAGCTCGTAGTCTGAAATTTTACGATGCAACAGCTGAATAAATTTATGATAACGGAAAAAAGGTAAATTTATTGGTTTCTTGATTTAATCCCGAAAAATAAATTCACACTCGAATAAAAATGTGGAAAAAATTACAGAAATTCAAATTCGAAAAAATTGGCATTTCAAACTAAAAATTATTTTTAAAAATTAAGGTCCGTTAGTATTCAACGTTTTGAATCAAAACATTGATAATTTTTGAAAATAATTTTTAATTTGAAATGCCAATTTTTAATTGTGCTCTTTTCTGCGATATAAGGTACCGATGTACATAATTAGGTACTAATTTTGTCAATAAGGGTAAGGTTGCCATATTTCGACCACTTTTTTTCAAACTTCCACCAATCGAAGACTTTTTGAGGTAGAAACATAGAAAATGGCTTTAAAAATACCATGATCCTTCCTCTACCACTCCCTAAAATTTTGAGCCGATACAATCATTTTTTGTATTTTTTG
This sequence comes from Pseudococcus viburni, assembly GCA_033439095.1. Lineage (NCBI taxonomy): Eukaryota > Metazoa > Arthropoda > Insecta > Hemiptera > Pseudococcidae > Pseudococcus > Pseudococcus viburni. The sequence continues at coordinate 347,631 of JAVBJF010000377.1, forward strand.
CGATTTTTTTCTGAGGGAACTCAAAAATTGATTTTGAAATTTTGGGTTCCTAATTTCGACCACGAGCTAATTTCGCCCGCATAGAGCGGAATCTACCCGAAAATAATTTTTTCATATTCTTCTGTCACAGATAAACAAAATGAGACCAAAACGACAACCCTACAGCCAAAACTCGCGGAGAAAATCAGAAAAAACAAAATCGCATTCAAAAAACAGATTACATAAGATAGTATAGCTGGTCAAGATTAGAGCACCCCAAACAATTTGAACTTTGGTGAAAATTTTTGTTGCGGAACAACAGTTGTTTTCAAAAACGATGATTTTATCGAAATCTGACAACATGCCCCATCACAATTCACATTTATTTGGTAGAATTTATTAAAAAAATTATTTATAATTTGAGATCAAAGAATACCTACGTAAAAAAAATTGTTCAACTATGCGATTTCGTATTTCTCAATTTTCTTCGCTAATTTTGCCTGCGGGGTTGTGATTTTGGTCTTAAATTGTTCATCTATGAAAAAGGAACATGAAATTTTTTTTCGTGTAGATAGATTGCATCCATAGCAGCCAAAATTGGCCGGTGGTCGAAATTAGGAAGCGGTCGAAGTTAGGGCACTTTACCCTTATAAAATCATTCTGCGATGGGTCTAAATTTTTTAAAGTAAGTATCGCATAAAATATTAAAAATTTTAGCCAGTATCTCATTTAGTTTTTTTACGTTTAGTGGTGGTATTCGAAGAGTTGTGACATTCCGGGATGGTGGTTCCTGAGCTCGGTGTGATATTGTGTGCTTCGCATTTTCCAGGTAGTTTGAACGAAAATCCTGAATTAATTGAATAGTTTCATTTAATTTATTTTTCGGAATGAAGTCGTATAAACGATCATCCTTGCACTTTTTTGCCAAGTTTATGGCGTTTATTAGATCTGTTCCTAGATCCACGACATATTGATAATGCGTACTTTTCGGTTTAGATTTCATACGAGCGAAATAATGTCTCAAATCTTGAAACCATCTTAGAATGTTGTTGTAGTGGTCGCTTCCTTTTGCGGTAGTGAGGATTAATTGTGGCACTGTAACTGTATGTCTAGGCTTAGGCCCTGTACTTTTTGGGTCCAGCAATTTGCATGCTATTTCTCCGATCTTTATTGCTGCTGTTTCGAAATTGCGTGACCAGTATTCGCATTCAATTTTCTATTAACAATAAATTGTTATCAAAAAATTTTCATTTGAAAAAAGAATAGAAATGGTACTTAATTCATGAAATTCTAATAAACTGATATCAAATTGTATACCATACGGCTCATTCTATATCAACTCGACCAGGTTTTGACCTTGGGTCTTCCGATTTTGCTCAAAAATTTTTTACGAGTTCTCCTCGATAGTCTAATGAAGGAATCACCGTCATTCCGATCCTAATCCTTCAGGGGGCGGGGTGTGACCCTTGTAATTTTCGTATAATTGGGATTTTATGCAAAATTGCTTAATTTTGAAGGAGCATATCTCGAGATTGGTTAGGTCTAAGATAAATCTGTTCATGCTGTTTTGTAGAGAATTGAAAGGAGATTCAAAATTGATAATCACTTTTTGAAAAGTTCTAAGTTGAGCTTTTGTGATGGAAGCTCAACTTTCATGATAAGTACAAAAGATGAAGGGCCCCATTAAAAAATCTGAAAAAATTACTATGAAGAGAACTTTTAATGTATTTTTCAACTAATTACTTTTCAAGATGGGATCTCGAAACCCCTGGGGGGCACAGGGGTCCTAAATTTTGGTCAAAATTGAAAAAAAAATGGTAAAAGTGAAGTAATATATCGATTTCTACTAATTCAAAGGCGCTGAGTTCGAATATGTGCTTAGTTTTTTCATTCGACCCCTCTGAACCCCCCTATCAGCCCCCTAATGAGGTCAAAATTCAAAAAAATTAAAAATAACGTATGACGTGTCGTTTGTTAGGTTTCTGAGGGCGCTGAGTTCGAATATATGCTTATTTTTGGGATTCGACTCTTTAGTGCCCCCCTAGCCCCCAATTTTGAAAAAACACATGCAAAAAATCGGAAATAGCATGTGCCATATCGATTTTTACTAATTCGAGGGTGCTGAGCTCGATTATCAACTTACTTTCTCGATCCGCCTTCTTCGTTCTCCACACTGACTCCAAAATTACTAAATCATTGAAAAAATCAATGTGTTTTTTCAAAATTGGGGGCTAGGGGAGCACTAAAGGGTCGAATCCCAAAAATAAGGAAATATTCGAACTCAGCGCCCTCAAAAACCCAACAAACGACACGTCATACGTTATTTTGAATTTTTTTGAATTTTGACCTCATTAGGGGGCTGGTAGGGGGGTTCAGAGGGGTCGATTGAAAAAACTAAGCACATATTTGAACTCAGCGCCTTCGAATTAGTAGAAATCGATATATTACTTCACTTTTACCATTTTTTTAAATTTTGACCAAAATCCCCTGTGCCTCCCAGGGGTTTCGAGATCCCATCTTGAAAAGTAAGTAATTAGTTGAAAAATACATTAAAAGTTCTCTTCATAGTAATTTTTTCAGATTTTTTAATGGGGCCCTTCATCTTTTGTACTTATCATGAAAGTTGAGCTTCCATCACAAAAGCTCAACTTAGAACTTTTCAAAAAGTGATTATCAATTTTGAATCTCCTTTCAATTCTCTACAAAACAGCATGAATAGATTTATCTTAGACCCAACCAATCTCGAAATATGCTCCTTCAAAGTTAAGCAGTTTCGCAAAAAATCCCAATTATACGAAAATTACAAGGGTCACACCCCGCCCCCTGAAGGATTAGGATCGGAATGACGAAGATTCCTTCATTAGACCATTGAGGAGAACTCGTAAAATTTTTTTGAGCAAAATCGGAAGACCCAAGGTCAAAACCTGGTCGAGTTGACATAGAATGAGCCATACGTACTTGACAGGACCTATTTTTGACATCTAAACTTTTTGGTACCTTACAACCCCCCCCCCCCCGAGTGGCCTACAAGTCAGCTATGATGCTGTCACTCTGCCACAGGTACCTAAATTAAAAAACTACACACACGATAGCTCGGGAAGATGTCGGCTCTTACTGCGACGCTGATGTCAGAATCGTGTTCAGGAACAAAAACAAAATTTTTTTCCCAGAAATATCCCAACTGTCCTGCCAAGTTTATTAGACACGACATAATATTTGAAAAACTTAATGGGTTGCGTTACTTTGGGTACCTACTTTAATTTATTGAATAAATGATTACCTTCATCCTCTGAACCATATTTTCATTATCATCCAATATCAGCTTTTCCATGCTTTTCATCTCTTTCAGCTTTCCTTCCGTTTCATTTAGCCTTTTTTTCATTTCAGTCAGCTGTCCTTTTATTTCAGTCAGCTGTCCTTTTATTTCAGTCAGCTGTCCTTTTGTTTCAGTCAGCTGTCCTTTTGTTTCAGTCAGCTGTCCTTTTGTTTCAGTCAGCTGTCCTTTTGTTTCAGTCAGCTGTCCTTTTGTTTCAGTCAGCTCTCTATTAATTTTATCCATAAACTCTTTTGCCCATCCTGGGAGGGTTTCTTCTCCAAAACAGTGCCCACCTGGTTAACAAAAAAATTGCATTACATTTGACAAATATAGGTGATATGCAATTACTCTCAAGTAGATGATAACTGATAATGTCTAATACCGAAAACTATACTATTAAATTTTTTTTAGTATTTTATAATAATTTAAGTAGGTACCGACCTAAAGCGAGCAATACTATGCTGAAAATTTGTAGAGACTGCATTTTTTCAAATTACGTGCGCACTAAACTAGGTACTTCTTCGTGACTACTTACGTGTATTGTGTAATTTTTTAATACGATTTTATTACACTAGATATCGATCGAGGTACGCAGATATTAGAAATTTTGCTATCGTCTTTCTAGAAAAGTCGGCTACTTTCAATTAAACAGTATACACTACCGCATACCTTACATTATCATACTTACTTAATCATCGAGAGGATATTAAAAATTCTCGCATGATCTTGATAACATTAATTAAACTATAGGCAAACCATCAACAATTCAAGGTTTCTGTAAATAAAATAATAAATTTCCCCCACCATGTGGAATGGGGACACCAAAAAAAAAAAAAAAAAAAAAAAAAATCTATCGACGAGACATATTATTCTTTTGTGTGCCATAAATAATTTTTTTTTCGAAATTTCAACATTTGAAATTAAAGAAATTGAAAAAACAAACGCTGTTTTTATAGCTTTTCATATCAATATTAACGTACGAAGATCGCTATGCCAAGCCACCCCTGCAATGTGTTTGTATTATTTCCTTCAGTGAGTGTGCATCCTCTCTAAATCTGAATCAGTCAAAAATGCCAAAATTGACTGATGAAATAGTCTGGATCATGTCACTAATTATCAGTCAAATTCCACTGATTCCCCAGTTAATCAGTGACATTCTACTGCCAATCGGTGAAAAATTACCGATTCAATTAGTGAATTTTCATTATTGAATCGGTAAAAGATATTTGACAAAAAATGCAAAAAAATTTGTAGCATACACTTTTTGCCCATCTTTACTTTTTAAGAAGCTGATAAACGATTTCAGTCAAACTTTGGAAAAATGAATTTTTTGGGAAATTTAAAATCACTATTGCCCTTTCAAAAGTGAAGAAAGGCAAAAAGTGTATACCGCAAATTTTTTTGCGATTTTTTTTCTGTAATCCTAGGTACTTAAACTAACACAGCTGGCTCATTCCATGTCAACTCGACCAGGTTTTAACCTTGGGTTCTCCGATTTCGCCCAACATTTTTTAAAGAGTTCTTTTCGATAGTCTAATGAAGGAATCACCGGGCCGGTTTCGATTTGCGAACCAGCCTATTTGATTAATGACATCTCCTGACTTAAAGCAACTGATTTGCGAACCAACGAGATTCAAAATCAGAAATGAAGTATGAACGAACGAATGATTCGCATCTGAGACAAAGTAACTGATTTGCGAACCAACATCAGTTAATTATTAAAATCGAGTCCAAGATTGAAGTAAGGAGATCCAAAAACGATACCTAATCAAATTTTCAAATGTTCAAAGTTGGACTTCGGTGATGTAAACTTTTAAGATATGAGCTATCATTTAAAAATCCGGAAAAATTATAGTGAGTAGCCCTTCTTAAATTTTTTTCAACCGACCAAATTTCAAGATGGGACCTTTACACCCCTGGGGGTAAAAGGGCCCATAATTTTGACCAAAATTCAAAGAAATATAAAAAGTGAAATGGCATATGTGACCCTGCCGGAAAGAAGGACACATGAAAATTAAGATATCGATTTTTTTTACACATGGTCCCTTCTTTCCGGCAGGGTCACATATTCATTCCAACTAATTCGAAGGTGCTGATTCCGAATGTGTAGTGTACTCAGTTTTTTCATCTAACACTCCTCCAAACATCTCTACCAATCCTCTCTTTTTACAATAGAAAAATAATTTAAAAAATGAAAAATAATGTTGTGGTTTGTTGGGTTTTTGAGGACTAAGTTCGAATTTTCTTATTTTTTAGATTTTATCCTCGAGTGGTTTCTAACCGCCAATTTTTTTAAAAATGAATGGAAAAAAAAAAAAAAATAAAAATAAACGTGTAGGACATGGATTCTTACTAATGTGAAGTCACTGAGTTCGAATATCGACTTGATTTTTCGATGTGACCCCTTCCTCCGCTCCAATAAACCACCTTACATAATTATACTAGAAATAAACTGAACTGCATTTGAATATCTCATTATCAGATAGTTTGGAGTCGTGATTAAAGAAAAAATTGGTCATTTTGTAATACATATAAATTTCTAATGTAACTCGTGATGTTTTAAAATTATGAGAAGCTCTTTTGTACTTCTAGAGTACTCCTTCGAATTTTCGATAAAAATGTCTTCAGAAATGAGCTCAGTAAGTCACACAAAACTACACATTTAGACCCCAATTTACTGAACTCCGAAATTTTTAGCTTTGCTCTTCTCTATTGGGGAATCTTTTCGATGTTTGTCCAAAATTATGTTGAAAATGGATTCAACAGCTCTGAAAACCCCCTGTACATGTGTAGATTTTCAGAATTTCAGCGCACGCCAACTAGTTTTTTAGAGACCACTGGACGTTGGTTCGCAAAACAGTTAGTTTTTAATTGAGTGTATGAGCGAAATGATTCTTTACCACCAGTTATTATTTTTCTTCTGGTTCGCAAATCAGTTCTTTTCACCTGTCAAAATCCTATTGTGGTTCGCAAATCGTATACGCTCGAATCACCGTCATTCCGATCCTAATCCTTCAGGGAGCGAGGGGGGTGTGACTATGGTAATTTTCGTATAATTATGATTTTTTGCGAAATGGCTCAACTTTGAAGAAGCATATCTCGAAATAACTGATGTCTAAGATGAATATCTGTTCATGCGGTTTTTCAGATGATTGAAAAGAAGATTCAAAATTGATAATCATCAGTTTTTCCCGATCGGTCGCCGTTTTCGAGGCCAATTTTGGCCAAAATAAAAAGTGTCTCAAAAACTCGCGAAAAGTGTGTTTTTCGACTAATTCGAGGTCGCTGATTACGAATCTGGCGTTTTTTTGGCGCGATAGGTGCTCGTTTGCCCAAAAATCGCGTTTTTGAGGTGAAAATTGGCCATAACTCTCGAACGAAGGTCCGACGACCTAAATGGACCTCGAATTCGGACTCAGCGACCTCGAATTAGCCTTACACCGAATTTTTGAAAAATTTTCCAAAATCGAATAAAACCATGAACTAACCCCTTACTGTTTTTTTGAGCCAAAAAAGTTTTTGTTCCCGATCGACGTGTGAAGTGTCTAGAATGGGGTATTCGGACACGGCGAATTCAATGGCGCCATCAGTTTTTCCCGATCGGTCGCCGTTTTCGAGATATCGGCCGTTTTCGAGGCCAATTTTGGCCAAAATAAAAAGTGTCTCAAAAACTCGCGAAAAGTGTGTTTTTCGACTAATTCGAGGTCGCTGATTACGAATCTGGCGTTTTTTTGGCGCGATAGGTGCTCGTTTGCCCAAAAATCACGTTTTTGAGGTGAAAATTGGCCATAACTCTCGAACGAAGGTCCGACGACCTAAATGGACCTCGAATTCGGACTCAGCGACCTCGAATTAGCCTTACACCGAATTTTTGAAAAATTTTCCAAAATCGAAAAAAACCATGAACAAAAATTCGACGTTTTTAGAAAATCGCCCGTAACTCTGCCAAAAATCGTCCGAATTGCAAAAACTAGGTCATTTTCGGAATCAGGGCGTCGAGACGAATCTTTTCGTATAATCACAATTGAATTTTGGTGCATATTTGAAAAACCGTCTGAAAATGAGTATTTTTGAAAAAATTTATCCA